>JAWWEU010000081.1:68839277-68918426 GCA_035583155.1 Acropternis orthonyx | reverse complement strand
CCGGGCGGCGGCTCCGGGCGGCTCCGGGCGGCGGCTCCGAGCGGCGGCGGCCGCGGGCGGCGGGGGGAGCGGAGCGGAGCCGGGGCGGGGGCGGGGAGGGGCGGGGAGCAGCGCATCCCCAGGGGGAGGCTCCGGCCCCGGCCCCGCGCGGCGCAGCCGGGCGCGGTGGTTTCCTAGAGCTCCGCCTCACGCTTCATTCACGAAAAGGGGGAAATGGGGAGGAGGGGGGGTGGAAGGAGGGGAGGAGTGGGGGGTTAGCTCGGAGAGAAACAAGGCGGCGGGGGGAGGCGGGCAGCCCCCCGCGGCCACGGCCCGCCCTCCATCGCGGCGGGGGCCGGGGGCCGGCGGGGGGGCGGGGGGGGCGCGGAGCGGAGCGCAGGGCAGCGCAGGGCAGCGCAGGGCAGGCGGTGTGTCCGCGGCCCGCTCCGCCGCCCCCGCCCCTGCGGAGGAACCGGGGCCGAGGGGCTGCGGGATGCCGGCCCTGCGCGGGGGGGCGCGCCCCGGCTCCGCGCGGATTCGTCTGAATAAATCAGTAATATTTTTAAAAAAATAAAATTAAATGGGGAGTGAAAACGAAGGGAAAAAAACTAAAAGAAAATAAAAGCCCGAACCTCCCCTCCCCCTTTTAAATAAGAAAAGTGTCGCGGTGCAGGGCTGTGTGCGGGGCGCTGGGCACAGCCCGTGCGGGGCCGGCTGCCCCCGTGCCCCGCTCCAGCCGGGCGGGGCCCCGCACACCTGTCCCGGCAGCCCGGGCGGCTCTCACGCGTGTCTCTGGGACACACAGGGGGTCATGAGTTTTTGTCCCTGCGCCCGGCCTGAAGAATTTTTGTTTTATTATCGAAGAGGGGCTGTTAGAGCTGTTTGGAGATGAGGTGAATCTGGAGCTTAACCAAAGAAGCAGAGTTAACCTTCAAAGTAGGTTAAACCCACAGAGCTGGGAAACAGCGATGGCTCAGCCCCTCCTGCCACCCCGACCAGAGACATCCGTGCGATTTTGGGACTGCCCCAGCTGAAGAGGAGAGCCATCCCAGGGAAATGCCAAGCCGAACGGGAGCAGGACATTCTGAGCACCTTTTTCTGCTTAATACAAGAGGGAGAAAGAGACGATGGATCAGTTATGCCAATTCTTGTCGATATAAGGGTGATTGGGATGAGAATCTCATCTATACGCTACCCCGAACCTAAGAGAAATAAAGTGCATACGTAAAGTTGTGACAGTGAGTTTGTTCGCACAGGGGCCATTCGGAATGAATGCACCCTCCCCTTCAAGTCCCTGTTTTCAGGATCACATTTCCTTCACACATGGAGCTGTCAGGAGTAGTTCCCGGGCCGGCAGCTCCCCTGCTTGAGGAAATGGCAGTGGTGTGGGGACGGTGACCACTTTCCCCTCCATCCAGAAGAAGAAGAGGTCCCGGCATGCAAAGGGGAAGGATTCCCCATGCGCTAAACGGAACTCACCTGTGCCCTCGATAATCCAGGGATTTGTTTCGAGGACGCACCGAGGGATTTGTTTCTGACATGTACAAACCAGCGCCTTTGAAGGTACCTGAAGGGGTGTTCAAGGCGTTTAACCCTCCTGATGTCTTTTATTTAGCGCGGCACGGGAAGGCACTCGGCACCGTATCTAGTGGCAGCGTCCTCCTCTCCTTCCCTCTCTCCTAAATCCCCTCTCATCTCTCTGCTCGTCCCCTCTCTCCTCTCCAGCGGGCGGCTGTTGCCACCCAGCGGCCGCCGCTCGCCCCGGGCTCGGCCGCGATAGTCGCGACCCCCGGCCCGTTCCTGCAGGCGGGCGGGATCGAGGGGCTCACCCACCCCAAGCTGCCCTGTGTGCACTCCCGCCTGCTGATGTGTGAAACGGGGCTGGCTGAGAGTGGTTGAGTTCTGTCGGCTTAAGAGGGACAGAGGTTGCAGGGCAGCAAGGGAAAGGGGGTCAAAAGATTGATGATGCTCTGTGCAGTCATGGGCTAAGGGCTGTACCCCACCAGGACAGGTAACTCAGGTAATGCAGGAACACAAACACACCTCATCTCCAGCCGTATGAAAGACTCCAGGAAGTAAGGTGCTTGCAATGAGCTGAGGGGTGGCTTCTGGTGGCAGAAACGTAGACAAGGGATCTGTCAACCAAGTAACATCACCACCTTTATGTTCTTGCATCAAAAGAGAACGAAGAAAAAAGGTTTTCTCTGAACACAGAAAGCAACCAGACATTTCCATGTAACATGCTGTGGTTGAAGTGGAACAAGTGATACAGAAAATCAGAACAGCCATAACCAGCCAGGCTGCTGATTGAGTCTGTCTGTGTGCTGGCGACTGAATCTAATGCAGTTGCTCCTGCAACTGAAAATACATCAGACACAGATGTTAAGTAACACAGAAAAACTGACTAGGTACATTGTCTAGCAAGATTGGTTTTAAAGTTCAGAGGATAAATCTGATACAAAAACAAAGATGAATAAAAAATTAATGGGCTTTTGTAAGGAGGAATTGAAAATACCACTTTTTTTGCTATGGTATTTAAAGGTATTTTGTATGCAAAAATGGAAGTAAGATCAACTAAATGTACCCAGGACATATAATCAGAAAAACAAAGTAGCTTCAGAATTCATAAGTGATTTATGATAAGGAACAGCAAAAATTTATTCATAATCTGTTTGAAAGAGATTTAGTAATGGTGCTTTTTCCCCACCAGCTCCACATTCAGCACTTTGCTATAGGAATGATAGATTCCAGCTTTTCTAAAAGTTTAACAGGAAAACAGTGGTTGTGGTTCACCAGAAAGCTCCCTAATACCAAACACAGCTGAGACTGTACCAAAAAAAGATAAAAACACAAGGGAAAATCCTAGGAACCTTTTGCTTTAAGCAAAGGTATTAGGGATGAGTCATGGGAAACAAAAACTGTGCCTTGAAGAGTGGCAAATTGGGACTCTGTTAAAAAAACAAAACAAAATGATGTGCATTTAAACAGTCTTGTTCCTAACATTTAAGTGCCAAATGCATTGCATCTGACCTGTATGGCTCTAATTGGAGGGAGCGGCATCTTAAAAGCAATTATCATGCTACCTGAGTGGGTGATGAGCATCTATTACAGTGTCACAAGTTTGCATCACAGTACTGCTTTTCATCTTGCTTGTTTATTTGAGCTCAGCAGGATAAAACAACTGTTAAAAAGATGTCCAAAATAAAGACAATGTGTTTTTTGGGGCACATGGAAGAAATGGCAAGAGAGGCTCAGGATTTATCAAGGAACATGAAATCAGTGCCTAAAGTCAGCTAAAAAAAAGTCATTATGGTGCTTTTAGGTAGCAGAATAACATGCTGACTACTCAAGATCTGATCCTTTAGATCCTTCTGCACGCTCATTTACCTTTATATGAGCTGGCCCACCAAACTTAATCACAGTAAGAATTAACTTTGCAAAGAATTGGAACTCGTTTAGGAATACAAGCAGCAGCTCACCTGAAAAAAGCTCCCTCGACAATTAGAGTCAGAAGCATCGACAACAGGCATCACTCAGGTCTGGCAGTCTAAAGGACAATTATTTTCTTGGGATGGCTTTCTTATCTGTGCTTGGACAGCTGACCAGACAGGATCCTGCAAAGCCTGCTCTTTCTTCAATGGCTCCTCAGGTGCTCACTGTGCAGAAGATGTATTATTAACAAATGATCTAGAAAGTTTGTAATGCCTGGCAACACTGAACTTCCCCACAATCTGAAAGCGGACACCTTTTCCCTGTACCTTTGTGTTAACCTGAACAGGCTTTCAGCAGCAACCCTGGTTCCTGGTGACCTGCCCACCCTTTTATTTCCTTGGCTCACGCACAGGCAAGTTGGAGAGAAGCAAACGATTGTTTAAAGCCCTGCCTGAGCAGGCACGAAACAAACGGGGTGTGTGTTTGCACTCAGGATGAACAAGGATGTTGCCACATTTTCTGTTTTAAAATCTGCAGAAGTTTTCTATTCTAGAAAAAAATCAAAACCAACAACAACGACCAAAACCCAACAACGGTAAACTAAATTTGAGTAACTGAAAAGTTGTGTTTAAAGCAATATAGGTAAATACATATTTTATTGAAACAATCCACTAAGACTCTGCCTATGGGTAATTTGCACATATGCAAATTAGCAAGCCGCTCCTCACACAGCCAATGACTTTGTAAAGGCTTTTTGATGCTGTGTCCAGTGAGGCATTTGCCTGTTCCAGGCATTCCGTACTGCTCCTTTCCATGCCACCAAGCATTTGCTCTGCATGCCTTTGTACCTGCAAGTTTGCTAACTCACCTTGACTAAAACTAACCACCAACCACATGGTCTTTCCCATTTGTTTCTGTCCATGAGACCACAATACCCACGGACCTGTGGTATCTGTGTCAAGCTGGATGAAATGCCTTGAAAGCAATTCTCTTGTAGCGACTTGCATGCATGCATATAATTCTGTGCTATCTGTGCATGCCACCTGATTTATTGCTCAGACTGTCTCATCTGGTTTGCTCAACCATGTGGCCCAACACTGCTGCCTAGGCAGCAGCTAGCATCTCTTGTATAGAATGCTTGGAAAAACAGCTCTCTGCCTGTAAAGAGAAAGGGAAAGGTAGTACCCATGACACCTGGTTGCATATTTCCCTCATTTTTAACCAGGATGGTGGCAGGTTAACCAGAACAAACTTCTTCACTTCTTCGGAGTGCATTCCTGAAATGGGAGATTGCCTTTCATCCTGCTGGTGTTGCAAATGCTGCAGGTGTGGAGTGGATCCTTTTTGGCTGGAAGCGCTTGCAGAGCAGATAATGCTACTGTAAAACACTTAAAAGCATGCCCAACCTGCAATTATGGTTTATTTCACAGGCTTTAATTGTGCTCATCAGGAAAGGCAGCTGGATGAGATACTTGGATAATGTCCTTAGGGTCCAACATAGCAAACAGTTCCTGACTTTCAGATGCCTTTTACTGTGCTCATCCCTCAATCATCTTCACTTCTTGTCAAGATCCCTGGGCCCCATAGTTTGGATTGGAAGGAAGCAAAACAGCTGCATCCAGCTCTGGATACCCTTTTCTTTGACATCTCTACTTCATTATGTGGCAATAGTGTCTCATCTTTACAAGAGCTGAGCTTTTTGCAAGCTACCAACCTGTGCATGTGATTCAGGCACATCAGTAAACGATTTGACATAAAGGCTAAGATGCCTCATTTTGACCACTTTCTTTGAAGCGCCTCTTAGCTTCAGCTTCAGCTGCTAGTTACCTAGAACATTAAAATTTGGTTTTAGACTTAATTTTATACATATTGTTTACAGCAAGTACCTTTACAGATTTAACTCTGGTCAAAGGAATTGATTCTTGATGGTTGGTAGCATGATTGCATTAGTCATGCACATTTTGCTTTCTCCCCTTTAATTTATTTACACTGCTCTAGCAGCACTACTACAGAACCAACTTCACAGTTAGAACTGCAAAGGTTTAAAATTAACATGGGGATTCCCCTCCAAGCTGAGAACAAACTTGTTTTCAACTTAAAAAAAAAAATAAAATTTCAGACTGACTTGGTGGTATTCTACCACAGAGGAGACTTGGTGGTATATTCATCAAGGTTTCCCCAAACAACTTTATGGAATTTATCCCCCACATGAAATTAGATCATCCCTCACATGAAATTAGATGCTCCCCCCCCCAAAAAAAAAAATTAATTAGATATGAATCTTTTGGGGTTTAAGAAAAAAAAAGTATTTGCAGTTTCCTCTTCCTTCAGTGTGAGTTTCATCCAAAAGCTTACCAGCATTATTTCCCCGCACCGGAGACCATCACCACTGGAAGATTAACAGTGTCACCATTCTCAGCAGTTCAGAGCATCTAGGTTGAAAGGTGTAAGAGAAAGAGGATGGGCAGCGTGGCAAGACGCCTCATTTAAGGTCTCCCCGCAGTGACGGGGTGGGGGGGAAAGGAAATGACTTCATGAGGTTTTCACTACAAGCTTTGACAACCAATGACACACCCCTCTACTCTTCAGTGTGCCTGGTACTGGCTGGGCAGGGAAAAAACCCAATTAAATGGAACTTGCAGATGATTTAGCCTTGTAGCTGAAATACAATTATGAAAAGGATTGAGGAGCCATCTACTTGGGCCTGCTACTTTTGCTGAAATGGAAAAATCAGGAGCTCCAGTTGCAACGTGACCTTCTCCCATTTCAAAACTTGGAATGTTGGAGAATTAAAAGATTAATATCAGCCCCATAGCTTTAAAACACATTTTAGATAGCATATACTTTCCTCAATCCATCTTTGATTTTTGGCTCTTTGATAATTTAATACAAATGTCATTTTAAAAGATTGAGCATTTGAGATTTTGAATTTACTTTGAGAATAAGTATCTTGGCACTGCTCCTCCCCTCCTATTATGTTGGGCCAAGCTACACAGTCAAGCCTCCCTACTATAGAGCTCAAAAATAATATAGTGATTTTCAATACAGCTGCATGCTCAGTGCTGGTACAGAAAGACATCTCCCTTAACTATTACTTTTGTTGCTTTCCACTGGGAAGAATAAGCCTCACTTGGCTCCTCAGGATTCACAAGCACTTCCAGAGAGCACAAGCACTAGGTTTTATGCTGGCAGTACCTCCAGCGATAAAAGAAGGTTTTGTTGATTTAATCTCACTTTCATTATGCTTTAGGGATACCAGGTCTGCTGACAATATCCAATTGACTTTTTTACATCCTTTTTTACCTCTGCCCTAAGCTGCTAAAATGGAGGGAGATATTGCCCCCCTCTGCTGTACTACAGAATTAACAGAATCCTGCTGAACTAATCTCAGATTTAAAAAAACTCAAGAAAATAAACCCCCACCACCACACCACATCCTGCAATGAATCTATCCATTCCTCTTCATCCTCTAAAAGAACTTAGAAGTTACAGGCTTTGTTGATTCTCCATTTATTTTGAGAAATATAAAATATGAAAACTAGTTTACAGTTCTGGCACAAAAAAATGATGACGCAATAAGCACGAAGTTTCTTTTTTACAAATAACGCTATATATCTTTACCATTTAAAAGTGCCTAGAGTTTTTCACAGCAAATAAAGTTTATTTACCTATATCTTTTTTTCTTAGTAAAATATTAAATCTATTTAAATTGCACGTGAACACCTTGGTGAAGTAAACTATAAGTAAAGTTATAATAAATCTGTATGTAAAGCAGACAGTAATTAGAAACTACATGGAATGGAAAAGACTATCAAAGCCTAAATCGAATCCTAAAGATTGACCAAGAAAACAAGACAAGACACCAACTGATATGGCACAAGTGATTAAATTATTGACAATCTGACAAAAAGTAATAAAGCCTATTTGAAGATCTTCACGGATCTAATACACTGCTAAAACATTTCGATGCAGAGGTTTTGTAATATTTAAACTGGCAAAGTAGTTTTTCAACTGCTAAACATTTTTTCACAAGATTACAAGGCATCTCCTTCACTTTATATTGGACCTTAAAATGAGTACATTGGTAGATAGAGAATGTGCATAAGAAAACAAAATTTACACCAAAGGTTGCTGTAGTTGACAATTTACCTTGTTTTGACAGTAAAACAGTTGAGAAGTTTATCAGTTAGAATTAACATCATTAACTTGCAACAGCAGAAACCAGAACATTGAAAAAGCCTATTCTTGATTCAAAAAACCTGCCTTGTTCCAATTTCCACAACTGCTGAGAGGTTCAACCTACAGTTTCACTGTCAACACAACAATTTACACTATGCAAAATCAGGTGTGAACTGAAGTCTCTGTAGATAACTTTCACCCAATAGTCTTACTTTTCCTTCACAGACACTTGCACTGAGTTCTGTCAGTCATTATTGGGAGGACTCTTCAGTCAAGAAGTGCTGAGTGGTGATCAAAGATGTCCAACCTGACACCTTTAGAGGCCCAGCTGCCACAGTGTCGTGTGTGCTCTGACCTTCTGGATTATGTTTCTTAAATGCAAACCTTTTAACATTCCAAGTTGAAGATCCAAAAATTCAAGTATCCAAAGGCTTACTGGTTTTAAGTCCTGACTTTCCAGCTTGTGCTGATATCAAGTCATTTACAGAAGCATTTCTTTCAAACTACAGCACAACCGACTCACCTATTTTGGTTTTTTTTTGCAGGTGGTTGAAAGAGTATTTGATTTGCATCAAAACAAGAATTAACATAGATCATAGGGTCTGAATAGCATTGTTTTGTTGCTTTAAGAAACACAGTGATGCTGACAATGGATGTATGATAAATGCTCCCTTGTGTCACTCACATTAAGCAGCACAGGAAATACATATGCACACTAGATTTCTTTGCACTGAAGCTCAGCTGTTAAAAAAATATGCAGGAATATACTCTATTCTCAAAATTAGTATTACATTATAGGCATGCACAACTTCACATATCTAAACAAAATCAGGAGGCAGGACCTAAAACATAGGCTTCATGAAGAATTCAGCAGTGCCTCAGAATTTGCAATCTAATGGAATTCTAGCCACTTAAAATGAGAGTGCCACTGTGACCCTCTCCAAAAAATATGTTTGTAAACCAGGTACTGAAGCAAACTTTAGTCTATGTGAAGAAAATTTGAAAAGTGATCAGCCTAATTCAGAGAGGGAAAATAAATAGCCTCAATAAATTACATTCTAAGGTTTTCCAGTTAACCACCTATTATTTTTCATCCCAGTTTAATTGAATACCTCTTCTTAAATAGATATAGAGAATATCTTAACAAAAGCAATCAAATTTTGCTTATTTTGGTTGTTAAATACTACTTTCTAGGAAGTGAAAGTGCTTGGGTTTACACGTAATTTTAGATTCTGAGTACTGAATGAAAATGGAAAATACGACATTGAAAACACAGCAGTGCTAACAAATACAAAATATGCAGCTTTTGAAAAAAAAGCAGCTCACAAGGCACTTACTATAGTGGTCCATTAAATAAAGAGTATATATAGTGTACCCTTAAAACATCATTGCTATGCATCAAGCTTTTTCAGTGTTGAATGAGATTTATTAGAAACAACCACTGGGTTCTGTGATTCTGAAGCAGTTACTGAGCAGCCTTGTTTCATATAATGTAAATGAAACAAATTAGAAGTGGGTCATACAAGGAGAGTATTTTAAATAATTTCTCATGTGAAAGCTTTTCCGTGTAGTGATAAGATGAAGTGTGGAAGGCCATTCTGACACACACCTCTCCCCTGCTCCTGACCCTTCTGCCCTAAAAAGCTACATTCCTGCTACTAGAAGAGCCTGGCATTTTAATTACAATTGATTCTGTCATCAACTACTGGTTTGGCTCATGATTTGCAGCTTTGAAATTAATATGCGTAACAGTAGCATTAAGCTACTTTCCTTTCCAGAGCAAAAACTGGCAGATTAACTATCTGTAAAAATTGTACATTGTTTCAATGGCTTAAAATGCTGAGTCATAATTGACACACTTGATACTGGTTTGATTCTTTTTTGTTCACAACATACTTCAAAAGGCCAGAAGAGCTACAGACCCGATCACATCTCCTAGCATTTCTCTGTGGGAATGGGTTCTTCATCTCCCTTTAGAAAGTATGCATATATTAAATCATACTTTTTAATTACTCCCAGGCTGAGAAAGCTTGGATCATACAAATGTATTTGCCATCTTAGGATTTCCACAGTCACGTATTGGATAGAATAAGGAAAGCTGTCACTGACAGAAGGATCTGTAGATTGGCCAAAGGAAAAGCTAAGATTCCAAATTAAAAGCAGTCCCAAAATATTAGCAAAAGGTATCAACTTGTTCAGGGGACTTCAATCTATTTCAGCCTGGTCTTTCACGGTACTTATTTTGTCCATAAGCACCAAAGTGAGAAAACTTAAGTATTTGTCCAGAATTACCACACGTAGTCCACTCTCAAATTCTACTCTGCAGATCACTTACAAGCTCTCCAAATTCTTTCTGACTCAAATCATCCAAAGAAAAATAAAATATCTAATCCTCATTCACACTTTTGCATAGTTTGGCATTTTCTGGAGTTGTACTTTTGCTTTCTTTGATAGCTTTTGAGGGGACTCCTCTGTCACATATGCAAGTACTTCCAGTCTAAATCCTTCAGGAGCAAAACTGAGTCCCACTTAAGCAGCAGGCTGTCCAGGACTGTTTGACATTCTTCTTTCCACTCAAAGTAAAGATTACTCAGTTTTATCTGCACTTTCAGATTTTTCCCTTTGCATCATGCAGCGACGAACTATGCTGTCAAAACTTCCTAGGTAAAATAGGCCAATGATGCGAAAAATGCCCATGCAAACAACCTGGAAACAGAGGAGAAACATCTTTCAATTCATTTAGGATCTTGGATTGCAGCATATGATTTAGTCATGAACTTTAAAAAAAACCAAAAAGTTCTAGGCAGGTATGTTGTATAATCCCCAGAAAACACACTCATGAAAACCAAATTAACTATGCAACACTTCAGGACTGAGTTGCAGGGGGTAACCTTAGCTCACCCTTCAACTGGCTGCTTCAGCTTGACAATACCATGGCAGTTTCCAAAACCTGCCAGTATTAACAGCCATTTGATGAAAAAATAATAAACGTTTGCGTAATGTTTTGCATTTTAAAGTTTTTTAAGCTGTAAGAAATTGTGACAACAGGGCCTTCCCAAGTCTTACCTGCTGAAGACCTTCAGTAATAGAAGTGACTGGTGACATTCCGCTTGTCAATATTGACAGCATGTAACCATCTGATCCAACTGAGCTGTTAAAGTTCCCTTGCTGGACGGAACGATTAAGAAAACAAAATAATTTACCCAGTTGTGGCAAATCATGACGTGTCTTATTTCAACAGCTACCCTTGATGGACACAGATAACTGTATCATTAACGACAAATATTTTTATGTAAGAAAATATTACCACAATTAGGAAACAAAATATTAAAAAATATTTTGGGCTATACAGCAACACTCCCAAAAGCATTCACTTAAAAATGGACAAGAAAGCTAACCCCTCTTTAGAGAGAGGTGTGCTAAATTACTGCACGTTTTTACAAGTTATAAAGGCTCTAAATTTCTTCTTGAGGCATGCTTACTGGTGGAGAACATGCACGACGGTCTTCACAGCTGTAAGCACATTTCAGAGACAGAATTGTACCCTGTCAGGTCACCAATCATGACCATAATTGTATAACAAAATACAGCTTGCCCTTTGTTAAAATTAATTTGCTTATCACATGGGAATTTGCAAGGGGGCGTATTTCAAATGTTAGGTAACAGGTTCTCCTTCACCTACACCGAGGACTTTTTAACTTGCCCTCCTCAAAGCTGTGAGACACAGCTTGCTAAACACTTCAGCTGCCAGAAAAGGGGGGACTCACATCAGGAAAAGCTGTTTGGTTTTTAATTATTCATCAGGAAAACTGCAGTTCTCTGACTCCCAGGCTTCTCCCACTTGTTTCCATCACACTTTGTGCTGGAAAACAGACTTCCTGAAATACTGTGGGACTAGATCTATGGAATGTGGAAGTGAAAGGAAAAGGTGGTGTTCCTGAATCAGGGTTTGGGGTGAATCTATGCAAAACAGTAGAGCTTATTAGATCTGGTTATTTCCCAACACACACCTGAGAGGCCTGTGAGTACACAGATACCTTCTCATTTCTATTTTAGTCTCTCAGCTGATGGCTAGAGTGCATGAAGATCATGTCTGAGCTACTATATGATACAAAGTGCTGGAAAGTATGGTATAGAAATGCTATAATGCTAGAAAGGTCAGACAGGAGATTAGTCTTCCTTAAACACCAAAGAAGAATACAGTGTTGAGGTAGTACTTGCTTTTAAAACTCACCACCTCCAAAATCAGACACAATTTTGTGTTTATGTGCTGTATTTGTGAAAATACTAGAAACTTCACAGTTGGACACCTGCTGTAGATGTAAATTATACTGAAGATCAAGAGTGTTTGGAATTGCAAAGATTCCAAAAAAAATTGAGATGTTGATTCACACTGATGCATCATTTTATTATATGTACAGCTTCAGATACCTTTTACTTCCAAGAGACTGTATAAAATCATTTGTGGGTGCAGTGGCAAAAGAAAACACTTCCTGTTCAAACTAACCAAAGAGTACTGTTTGTGTAAATTGGTTTTGCTTTTAGCGTAGCCATTATCTTATGGTCTTAAGCAAGCATGACACGTGATCCTAGTCTCGTCAACACAGGACATACTTTAGAAACATAATTTACTTACTATGGCATCTTTGACTATAACTCTGGCGACTTGTTCTGCTTGGCAAACAGATGAGGTTTCAGAAATCAGCTTCGTCTCTAAGGGCTTTAGCAGAAAAACACCAATGTAAGTTTGACTAACAACACACAGGAGAGAAAAATATGCATGTCAAATTTTGGTTTTGAGCGTTTTGTCATGGATGACATCACTGTTAGCAAGTGGTATCATACTGTCACCTAAAACATCCATGTAAAAGGTATAAGCAGTGTCATCAATAAGTCTAATGTTACAAAGGGAAATGACAACTTGTCCTTGAGTAGTACCTTTTTTTGTATATAGTTTATTGCTACTATTAAGTGGCTTTTTTCTTCCTGAGTATTTTATTTTCAATAGAAGCTATCAAAATGCTTAAACTGTTTCTCCTTAATACCTGTTTTTGTTCATTTATGGGTTTTTTTGCCAGAAATGAAATAAAAGATAGGTCTGAAATATTTTAAGATCCTACAGAACAGCTTTTTGGGTGTTTTTTTTTTTTTTTTTTTTTTTTTTTTTTTAAATTTCTCAATCTCCACACACTGGTATCCACCAAAATCCATCACTGCATTTTATTTCTTTGTGGCTTAGAGCATTTTGCCACTTTACCTCACTGGAAGAAAGCAATTATAACCGTTATTTTAGCAATCTCACTTTTTTTCGCCAAAAAAACCTCAAGCAAGTTTAGTCTGTTACAAAAACAAATGGCAAAAAATATGCTTTAAAGTACTTAGAAGCGTGTTTGCCATTCACATCCTTTTAACAAATAAAACAATTATAGAGATAACTGCACAGCAAGCTATTTAAATGCTCAATATGTTAAAGATAGATCGTTCCACTGATGAAGAAAAAGCAACTCTAAATTAGGGAGAAGGATGTACTGGTCATAAGTTGACTTGTAATGGCTAATTCAGTTACATTTAATAACAAAATTTAATTGAAACATTCAGGCCTACTCATACAGTGGGGCTAGTTTAATTCTGAGATTAATATTTTAAAAAAGCATTTTTAGGGAAGAGCTGAGCAACTACAGCTTTTTCACTATCAATTTAAAGTACTACAGTAATTAAATTTCATAGTGACAGGCCTATTTCCAAGTATCTGCAGAATTACGAGTTCTGATTTCACCAATCAGGCTCACTGAAATTTTTTTTTTTAGTATGTGTACTTTAAGGGGGGGTCATCAGTGCCTCTGCCAGCAGAAATCACACACAAACAGCTTTTACATGCTTTCCTACAGTAATAGGGCTTATGTCATTAGATCTCCATTTCATGGCCCCTGTTTACTTCTGAGCTTACTGGCCAGTGTCAAACAAATCTGAAAGAGATATAGGAATATCAACAATAATTAAAATACTGTAAGTTTGGGGGGGCAAATAGCTGTTCAGGAGCAACAGCTACGGTTAATGACATGTTGAGAATAAGGCAGGCAGAAATCAGCCATTTAATACTTGATCTGGCTACTCAGCCAGCCAAAGCATGGCTGTCATTTATAAAGCAGTTACCTCAAAAAGCTTAATGTTTATACACAGGAAAGCTGTATCTTAGTTCCTGATGTTTTCTTTTACCACATTCAATGATGACAGAGAAAAATGGCCCAGTCCTAAGGAAATGCCAGCTACAGAGACAGATGTTCTAAGCTAAGTAGTATTAAATAAATGCAACAATAAATGAGTATCTGAAATGTCAGAGCAATGCAATGTTGTAGAGATTTAAGGTGCACTATTATCATGACAGGAGCAAGTAACCTGGAAAGTTCATGTAGGCTAAAACAAAGCATAACTCTCTCCTTAAAAGACAAGACTTTTTTGACAAATGAGATAAATCTCTCTGAATCTCTTTTAAAGAGAAATCTTAGATGAACAATGTGTTCTACTGGTGACTGTATTCCCCTGAAATAGGCTATTATGATGAAAAAAACATCCCAGAGAAGATGCAAGCTATACAACTATCTGCAGATGTCTAATTCTGGCACTTCATGCAGATGTGTGGGAGTGTACATTCAATACAGAATATCTGTATCAAGAAAGGATGAAGTAAGAATTGTGTTATACAACCCCTACTGATTCCTATTCAAACCCAGTTTCCAATTATACATGATGGTGTGTGTTGAAAAGAAGCTTGCAAAGATGATAGGCTTAGATATCAGATTTCTAGTTCACAGTATGCAAATAAAAAAATAAGATAGATTTTTCTCTGGTTACCTGATGCTTTGGTCTAAACAGGGGGCCTGAATGTGGTTCTCTGAATTAATACTTCATATGTATGGATATGGCAAATGACAAGAGGTGAATAAAGATCAAAACTTTCACTTTTAAGGTAATCCAAATGAAAAGAGCCTACTGCTGACACGTCCTTCTGAAAAGTTATACTGTCATTTCCACTACAAACACAGTGCAAGAGTTTCCTTTCTACTTTAATACTAGAGAACAGCCATTTTTGAACTGGGTCATTACACACATTCATATAGCACAGTTAGGTTGCAGATTTCACTGAATGTACTATGGTGTATTTTGGTCGGTCACACCTATCACAACAACTGCATATTATCAAATATGCAAAACAGGAATATTATTTTTGGTTCATTAAGCTTTAATATCAAAACAAATAGTGATTTTACAATTTACATGCAGGAAGACTCTGCAGTGTTACAGATATTAAAGGCAGGTAGCTCTTTCATTTAAAGCCAGAACAATAAACTACATGAAATTATCCTATAAGGTATATAACACTGAGTGTTTAAAAACCGATAAAACTGAAGTGTTTTAAGTACTTCTTAAACTCTTCCTATGCCCTGATTTCAAAAATACTACAGAAATAAATGAAATACAAAATGCATTGCTTATAATGAAATGAAGCTTTAAAAACTTCAGTATTCCTGAAGGACACTTTACCTTTGTTTTACTCTCTTCTGCAAATCCAGGTGTATCAGTGTCTGGAGGATAGGCCACCGTTACATAGACATTGTAAGGTTTTACCTGTTTTACAAAAGCATTGTTATCTTAATACCAACAGCCTTTACATGTCCCTTATAATGAAATTCAGCAAGCTTGAATTCAACTTGCTTCTAGTGTTAAGTATTCAGCACTTACAAGACTTTCAGCTTTGTCAAGTGAGAAAATCAAACAGCAAAGATTTTAAAAAGGTGGTTGTGGTGCTTTTTTAAATAAAAGTCTCTAAAATTTTGCAAATTATTTGATGAATCTAAGTGGGGTTTTTTTAAAGGCATCTAGGAGAAATATGAAAGTAGTTTAGGTCTATAATTTTACAAATTTCAGTTTTTAGAAGACTAAACCACTGCCAAACACCAGTACCCAACATTTATAAACACAAGGCCATAAAGGCTTTCACTGGGGCACATTATAATGGTTTTTTGTTGTTGTTTACATCAACATATTTTCATTTCTGGACAAATGAAATAAAGAACAAAAATGTAAAATTCGAATTTGTTATCTTTAAGATGTATACTCAAGTCACAAGGCTTTTCAGCTCATGGTATAAACTTGCAAGAGGTCAAAGTCTAAGGAGACAAAAAATAAATAGAAAATGTGAGGAAAAATGGAAGGTCTTAAGTCACAGATTGCATTTAGTTATGTATCTGTATGTAAGTGTAATAGAATTACATCACTTAGTGCACTACTATTCAAAAACTAATACAATGCAAATCTGCACTCCAATACAAGTAAATATGCCTTCTAAAATACTCAGAGAGCTATGATAAGGCAAAGTGTTATAAAATGCTAAGCATTTTTATTTATATTATGAAACAGTCTATATTGAAAACACTGGAACACCACATAACAAGCCCATCTTGAATAACTCAGTCTTCACGAAAATATCTGTCAGCAGCCTGAAGAAAGACCCTGCATTCGCATTGTTCTATTGGACAGAGCAGAAGTGATGAGTCAGTTTTACCCCACGTTCTTATCCTGATCAAGGCATACAACAGGGACTATGCAAGGGTCTAGAACCAAACACAGGCACTTTATATATAACCACTTAACAACTCAAACATGCATGCTTAACAGAAGAATAAGGAAAGTAATTTTCAAATCAGTTTTATCTGTCTTACTATGGTGTATTTACCAACCTTGTTCCATTGAATAATGAAAATGGTGTTTGGTTTTAGTCAGAACTTAAGAATAAGCTTAGATCATTGCAGTATAAAAAGCTCATATGTATCAAAATTTAAAAGGGTGAACCACTGTCAACACAATTTTTTTTTTTGTGGACAATATCAAACTCTAGCTTGCAAGTATTACTTTTTCATATGGTTCACATACCACTTACCATGGACTGACTGACAAGCTGGGAATCATTGGCCTATCCCTCATGCATCCATGTGATCTTCAATATCATCCTGCACTTAGAACCTTGAACAAGACTTTTACTCAAAGAGTCTTGAAAAATCAAGTCCTTTTAATTAAAATAAAAGATTAAAAAAATGCTCTGCACATTTGGTCATCTTCAGTTCCAGGAGAAGATTCAACCTATTCCCTCTAATGCAATTGAAATCATCTTAGTTTCTGCAACCTCATGCAGAGAAATAGGATTATACTGCTGCCAAAAAAGGGCCAATAGCACATAAATATTAGTAGTGCTTCACAATAAAAAAAAAAAAAAAAAAAAAAAAAAAAAAAAAAAAAAAAAAAAAAAACCAAAACCTATTTAAATGAAAATGTCCTGTGCTGACAGTTTAAAAAAATTCTTTCCAATCAAAATTACACATACCTCCATTTGCAGGGCTTCAGCCAACCCTCGAAGAGCAAATTTCGTTGGAGAGTAAGCTGTATAACCAAACAGGCCTAATTGCCCAGCCTGAGATGACACAAATACAATCCTTCCCATTCTTCGTTCCTTCATGGTAGCGATGACTGCTCGACTTGGGTAAACACTACCCAGATAATTGACTGCCATTAATCTCTGTACAAACGATATTGATATGGTATTTGAGACACAGATACAGCTGTTTGGTCTTATTGATCTAAAACCTCCTATTTCACTCTGCTTTAACAACCAAGTTCACTCAACCTGTAGTTCCATCATCTGGCAAATGAAAAAACTGTTTTCTATTCCACAGCTTTGTAAACTTTTATAACTAAAAATCTCACTTCAAGCCAAAAGAAATCCTGTCTATCTATAAGTCTTAACAGCATCCAGGATACTGATAATACTGTAAACCATATGTCCTTAAAGGAAAAAAGAAGAATATTTGAGGGAAAATCTAACCTGAAAGTAATCCATTTATGCATTATGTATGAAAACATAATGAAAGTTTAAAGACTTTCTAAAACAGGAAAAAGGCTATGTATTTATGCATTTCAGAGATTTTAATCTTTGCCAGGATAAGAAGTCTTTAATTTCACTCTCTGGAAGACCTAAAACACAACTGGTAGCCTATGCAAACAGTAGAACGGATCACTCAGATTTACTATAAAATTAAGCCTATTTAGCATTTTCAAATGATTCAAATGTTATCTGCAGATGAATGGAGGTCTGAGGGCTGCAGGCATAAATTAACCAAAATACAGATGGTTTAGGGTTGCTTTTAGTCTTTTCATCAGAACAGCAGCTTCTCAAGCTGAAACAATTTGTGCACCTCAGTACTGAACTCTGACAACAGCTGAATTTTTCTTAAACAGGTTAAAAATATTTTTAAAAAATCTTCAGCAGAAAAAAAAAAAATCTATGTGAAATTCAGTGCATTTCACAATGCATTAAACTACAAAAATATATGCCAGGCTTTTCTGCCATATTGAGGATGGTCTGTCCCAGAGGGAGAATTCACTCTTCTGACCCATCAGTGGACCAATAGATTGGTGAGAAATTAGAGGCAATCCTTGCAAATCTAAAGATGTTTTGGCAGCTAGCACTACTCCTACAATGTCTGCAAAGACACAGGAATGCAATTTAATTGTTAGAATGGTTAAATAAGAAATTATCATATGACGAAATAAAAAGTATGCTCACTCACTTCAAAGGAATTCACTTCAATATCCTCAAATTTTCCTGTAACTGATGTTCCTGCACAGTTTACAAGCATGTCAACAGGCCCCAGCTTCTCCTGAGCCTGGAAAGGGGGAGAGAGGTTAAGATACTCTTTAGCATAAAAAAAACCCCCTTCTTACATCACAGTATCATTACAACACACGTGGATAAGCTTCTTAGGAGACATAGGGTGAAACAGTTATTTCCTCACCTGTTTTAGAACATTCTCCACCTGTTCGTAGTCTTTAGACACATCCACAGAAATACAAAGTACAACCTAGAAAAGGAAAGTGAAAGAACATTTTCTCAACACACTAAGTCCAGTAACTGTTGAGTCCAGGCCATATCTTTTCCAGAAAAAAATGTCTTTTTGACACCTCTCCCACACTGGAGAAAGCAATCCTTGCTCCTTCCAAACTCCTCCCCCTCATACATACATGCTAGTGTAATAAAGATTACATTAAGAACAAATAAGCACTTCATGATCTTCAAAGCAGCAACTCGGGTGCAAAGTATCATTTGTAATTTAGTGGACTTAAGACACACTATTGCCTGAGTTATTTACATGAAATTTAGTAAAACCTGTTTTAGCTAAGGCAATCAAAATTCTAGTGATACATTTGACTTTCATCAGTGGTAAGCACGAGTCAAATCATTTGTGTGGCTTGGGCTCATCTTTTAGAACTCTTCTTTACTCCTCCATCATAGAAAGGCATGGTTACAGAGTGTTGCCTTGAAACTCTAGCACCAGCAGTTCTGTCCCAAAATCTAGAAAGCAAGTGTTAAAAACCTGCTAACTTTAGTACTTGCAAGGCACACTACCTCTTTATTTCATAAAATACATTTTTTTAAGAAAAGTAGTAAACCTAGTTGCATACTGCTTCACTGGGACACCTCAAGGGTGAAACTAAAATAAAAATTCTTTGAGAAACTGACTCATTGCAGTGTTGTAAACATCTAAAAAGTAAAATAATGTGTATATATTTGCTCCTTGTCTGGAAATCAGAGATTAAGCGGTTTAGTTTGAAAGCTACAGAAAAATTAAAATAGTCATTGGCTAGAGATGAAGTGGGAGGGGGGGGGGAGGGGCAAGCAGGACAACAGAAAACAGATAACAGTGATATCTAAGTTTTCTTGTCAACTAAAAGTCAGGCCATTTTCCTTGAAAATTAATGACTACTTTCAGTAGGATGGTCTCACAATCTATCTTTTGAAGCACCTTTAAATCAACTTCTGGCCAAAGCAAGCACTGCTGCTTTTGGGTTACTGCTTGCAAACTGTAAGACTGCTGCAAATGCCAGGTATTGACAAATAACTTCAGGGCTATTCCTCATCCTGGAAAGAAATCTCTTGCAATAAAAGGAGGGATTCCTGTATTCTTGCTCCAACTTCTATCCTTTCTGTTACTCTGATCAAAACTCAGAGGTGAAATAAAAAAAAGTCATCAATAGTTTGTAACAAGTATCCATCTTCATGATCACTTGTCATGGGGCACGTGGGCACAACACACACCAAAAAAAGCTTACCACAGTGTAACTAACTGCTTTGGCAGCTAGTCATTTGTCAGTCCTCCCCCTGGTCAGACTGCAACACTTCTTAGCTGCATAAACTGAATCTGCCTGCCATTCCTGTACAGCAGGTTGGCTATTCCTGCCTCCCAGCATTATGTGTAGTTGGACATCAGAGTAAACTTGTGGCACAAGTTATTGCCAGGACTGTATGCATCTCCCCTGAAGGCATTTACTACATTTTGGAAACATTTATCTTTTCCATAAGTTTAAGAACAAAACAGCAGCTGAATGAAAGCAACATCGATTTATTATCTGGACGTTTTTGCAAGATCAGTGAGGAGGTTAAATAAATCACAGTTCTGTATCAAAATTGGAGCAATTTGTTAATCTATTGGATTGCATAGATTAGTTACACTGTGAACAACACACTTGGGAACCACCACAGCTTTTACTGACTACTATCACATTATACAATTCACCTCTTTGCTTCTATTATCATGCGTTCTATTATCATTCTATAATTATACATTATCATGCTACAATATATTCATTCCCTTCATGCCAAAGCATGGACTATAAATCCACACCTGGAACACAGAACATGCTACCAGAAACAGTCTACTATCCCCAGCCTTGTTCCTTACCATTTGTTTTAAACACTGCATAGTGTTGGATCATTAATAAAGCTTTCCCCATAAAAAAAAATCAATTCAACTCCCGGTGAAATAACTGGGAACATTCTATATTAGAAATAGGATTTTAAAAATACCGAAAAAAACTTCTAAGTGCAAGGATTTTGTTCCACTGCATACCTATATCCATAAAGGCTGCACCATAAGGACTCTAATTAAATCACATGCAAACATCAAACACTGAATTGTATGCATATGTCAGACACTGGTTGCCAATGCACTTGGTTTTGTTGGTATATATCCAAGAGCTGAACAGCGACAGCACATGGCCAAGTAAAAAGTAATCTTTCCTGAAGATCTTTGGCTGTTAGCTTGACACAGGACCATTCAATATCTTCATCAATGACACAAAGGGATCTGCAGCAAGTTTGCAGATGACACCAAGCTGAGTGCTGTAGCTGACACACCTGAGGAATGGGATGCCATCCAGAGTGACATGGACAAGCTCAAGAAGAGGACTCGTGGGAATCTCATAAGGTTTAACAAGACAAAGTGCAAGATGCTGCATCTGGGTTGGGGCAACTCCTGATACCAGTACAGGCTGTGGGATGGAGAGGTGAAAGCAGCCCTGCTGAGGACTTGGGGCTGCTGGGGGATGAGAGGCTGGACATGACTCAGCAATGTGCACTTGCAGCCCAGAAAGCCAGTCCTATCCTGGGCTGCATCCAAAACAGTGTGGCCGGCAGGGTGAGGGAGGTGACTCTATCCTTCTATTCTACTCTGGTGAGCCTCCACCTGCAGTGCTGCATCCAGCTCTGGAGTCCCCAGCACAGGAAGAACATCAACCTGTTGGACTGAGTCCAGAGGAGCGCCACAAAGATGACCAGGGGGATGGAGCACCTCTCCTAGGAGGACAGGCTGAGAGAATTGGGGTTGTGCAGCATGGAGAAGGCTCCAGGCAAACCTTACAGCTGCCTCTCTGTACCTAAAGGGGGCCAAAAGGAAAGCTGAAGAGGGGCATGTAATAGTAAAACAAAGGGAAATGGCTTTAATGAAAGAGAGTAGATTAGATAACAGGAAGAAATTCTTTACTACGAGGCACTGGAACAGGTTGCCCAGAGAAGCTGTGGATGCCCCACGTCTGGAAGTGCTCAAGGCCAGGCTGGATGGAACTCTGAGAAACATGGCCTAGTGGAAGGTGTCCTGTCCATGGAAGTAGATGATCCTTAAGGTCCCTTCCAACCCAACTATTCCGTGATTCTATGACCTAGTAAACATATCAGTCTGTGTATGTTATCCATTACCAGACATCACCTTTCTCTACACTCTTTCAGTAATCCTTTTGTGCAGCTTCCCTTGGTTCAGCTGCAGTCACTTTGCAGCTTTTGATCTGCTGTTCCCGTGCGAGCTCTGCCCCAGACCCACCACTTTGTCCAGTTCCATTCTTTGCATTTAGATCAGGCAGACTTCCCTGAGACCATGTCCACAACTCAACAACAGCTACAAAAGAGCCAGCCTACCTATCACCTCTGCTGCCTACTGCTTAACCTGCCTGCAAGTCTAAAGCTTCTTCTGCAAAAGCAGTCCTGTTCAATCCACACTTGCTCAACCCCGAAGGTACTTTTGGAGATTTTCACTGAAACTCTTATGAACATGAATAATACCCTTTTAAAAAGTCTGCTTCTATCAAGCTTGGACAAATTTCAACAAGAACATCCTGACACCGTGTTTGACAACTGTAATGTTAAGCTTGGGAAACTGCTAGAGTAGCTTAAAGAAAGTTGTTATCGAGGTTTATTTATTTATTTTTGTATATATGCAATATATATATGTATATATTCTGTATTTATGCAAAATACAGTTCCTCCTCACCTCAAATGGCTTACATTTTCAAACAAAGTTGAACTGAGTAAGGTAGCATGCATAGGAAAAAAAAAAATCACCTTGACCTATTTGACAAAACAATAGGGAAGCAAAGACAGAATCTGGTCTTGTAAATGGAGATATTAAGAAAATTTTGTATCAGCTAGTATACTAACATCACTGCCTGCAAATATTCAGCTTCTTTCATTGCTTCTTTTCAATTCAAATCCCTGTTCATGGACAAATAAATTGTTTCTCTTTGTAATCATGAAAGTAACTTAGTACTTAGCAACTAAGTTACTTTCATGATCAACAAAGTTCTGGAACACAAGAAAGGAGAAGTCAAAGATGTTAACAGTTTCAGTACTGTTTCCCCTCTCCCCTTCCTTATTAGTACTGAGAAAAAATTATTTTAGCATTTCATCTCAAAGTTGCATGTTTTGAACACAGCAAGCTTACCTATTCTAAGCTAGTACTTCTGCAAGGTCTATATGCATGAGTGCATTATCTATTCAGCAAAAGAGCTTCTATGTTTATAAGTCTCAGAACTTCACAAATTTAACTTGTGTATCTGTTACAGTGCTTTGTCAGGAAAAGGAACACAAGCAGGATGAAGTGAAATAAACCTGGGAACAAGTATCTAAACTTCTTTCCCCAAACAAATGCTGTATTTATGAAATGCAAAAAGTAAGATATTTGAGGGGAAAAAAATGGTTCTTCCACTTCATCTTAAATGAGTGAAGTGCTTATCAAGTGACAGCTGCAAATTGCAGCTATCCAAAAAAGCTACACCTACAACTGAAGACAACTTTTACTAAGAAAAGCAGGCTAATGCACTAGTTAGGTAACATCAAACATCAAAATAGTCTGAATCTTGAATTCAAATATGGAGTCCCCATTCATTTTTGCCACAGCTTTGTTTTAAAGACAGGACTATGGAACTATGTTGTAGTGACTGTCTTAAACACCACATACAACAGCTCCTCTTAGTGATCTTACCTGCTTGTCGTTAACAGAATACTTTTCTATTTCCTTCTTTGTCTGCAACAGCTTGTTCTGAAATGGAAAGGAAAACAGCTAAATCATCGTAGTTCTGAGAGCAATATTAGTCTTCAGTACTTCAGTAAGGCTTTAAAACATCCCTTAAAGCCCAAAGTTATCTTCATCTAGTTACAGCATGTTAGTATTGTCATTTTAAAGACTTATGAATATATGATCAAAACATTAAATTTATCAAGCTATCAGAACTCATCTGTTTTCCACTTTGTCCTCTCTAGCCAGTGATGATTATTCTACAGATTTTAAGCTTTTGTTTTTTACTACAGAGAGCTTTATTTTTTTATTTATGTGATATTACATAAACTTTTCCAAAGAACAGTCACTGATATGAAATCATCATAAACCCCCTAAAATTTGGTAAATTCAAATTGTCAAGAAAAATTCTGTTAATTCTGACTACATTCAAGGTTATGAAAACTAAGTTCTCTAGTGTTAAGTAAGTTATCAAAGACAGATAGGACTGAGGGCCCAGAAAAAGCTTTGTGCTTTTATTTCCCAAATAATTAGGGTTTTTTTTCTATAAATAAAATAGCCCACTATGAAAACAGAGTCATTCCAACTACATTCTGAATACCTCTTAGTTACAAAAAAAAAAACCCAAAAAAACCCAAACAAAAACCAACAAAGCAACCCTTTTTCCTCCAAAGCTGTCTTGATGAAGAGTTTTTCACTAATAAAAAATATTATATAATGCTGACTAGACACCAATATATTCTGTGAATTTTAGGAATTGTCTTTAAATTCCCAGTTGTTCCTGTAGGAAAACTCAATAGTTTCAAAAAATTATGGGTTTTTCCTGCTTTCGTCCTCTGGCACAGATCTAAGTGAAATAATGAAGGCCATTAACAGAAGCAATAGCACTGGCAAAGTTTTAAGGCAAGCTAATCACAAATTCCATGTTGGGCTATGTTTCTGAAAAAGGCAGCCACCTCTGCTATTCAAATGCATTCATTTGGAATGCCCACCGTTCCCTTAAAACATACACCGAAGAAGTATGAATAATTATCAATTCCAAAACTATTGCCCACCTATACAGATTTTGTGAGTTTAGCCAGCAGAAAATACACATACACTTACCTCATCCCTTGCAATCAGTGTTATGAAAGCACCTTGCTTATAACATTCAATAGCAATACATTTTCCAATTCCACTGGAGCCTCCAGTTACCTAAAAGTTATTTGAAAAGGACAGTGTTAGTGCACTCTTCTTGTTCCTTCTCCCATATGTACAAGTCAAATCAAACAAAAATACTAAAAACATACCGAGACTAAAGTATCACCCGCTGGGACACAAATACTGAAGATACACTAAAGTTAGCTTACTTATTGAGTATGAATGAAAAATAGGACCTAAACAGATTGATGGGTGTTTGGTTCTACCCCAAAACCAGTTTTACCTCAGTGACAGTTTTTGTTCATTTCTTATATCAGGCACATTTAGACCCACTCCCACGTCAGTGCTCTCACATGCTTTTGACTAAGTCTGTATGCTGTTTCTAAAAGCATGTTTCTAGAAGCTTGAAATCACTGTTAATGCCATAATAATACAATTACATACCGCCCCTTCATACCTGGTCACAGTAGAAATTACTTGTAAAACTGGCAATTGCATATTGCCTTCTGAAGATATCATCATGTAAACATAAACAGAAAACACCTTTTTTATTAATAAAAAAAAATTCCCATTAATCCAACAGCTGGCTCTCTGTAGTATGTTTCTCAGTCCCCCAGTGTGGGCCTTCATCTGTGCCATCCTGCAATTTCAGTTTAGTGGGGATGCCAGCATCTAAACTTCCATAATCTTTTCTTTTTCATCCAAACTGTGACACTGAAGTAGTCTCGTATGTAAAGAGGAAGCTAATATTTTGTCTATAGACAAATGCAGGGATGACTACAGTCCTCCATCATAATGCTGCAGGAGGATACACTGCCAAATGATACCAATATACATGTTAACATCACCTTACCATCTCTCTTACTACCCTCAAGAAACCTACTTATGAGCTGCATGTGGAACAAAATGTAGATGACAACCCTGACCTCTCTTTTTGACTCAAACAAAAACATCTGCCTGACATGCCTTTAGATTACTTGGATCATTCTCAGTCTGCATGTGCCTTTGGTTCTCAAACAGACACTGGTATCTTCCGTATATAACCAAATTATTGGAATGTTCCTTTAACAGCATATTAAGAGTCATACTGAGAAAATACTGGAACAAAATATCTAGAAGCATTATTGTAAAAAAACATGCTGATGAAACGAGTTGTGAAATATAAATTCCCTAATAAATGGAAAAAGATGAAATTCATACTTATCTGAAAGTCATCATCTTTTGCTTTTTATCAACACCTTTCCAAAAAATCCAGAGAAAAGTACCACCTCTGTTTTAGGAAAATGAAGGAATTGAGCTAATTAGTGAGAGAGCAAAAATCCCAGTCTCCAACTACACGCTCTATAAAAGCCTTGTGTTGTATCCCTGTTTGGCAATGCCTTAGTTTTGTTTTTCAGAGATGCACTGTTCACAAAATTCTTTCCACTCCTGGAGGCAGTAAAGTCAGAAGAGTCAGAAGTACATTCCCATGAGTCACTAAACTCTTCTTCTTTCATTTGACTATTTTACCACTAACTTTCAAATACAGCTTAGTGCAAATCAAATAATCCCAGCAAAGATTTACAACATGGTCCACAGTTTCTGACTGGCTCACCTTCAGCCACAAATGGGCCAAGAATGGGTGTGACACTCACAAAGACTAATTTCAGCTCTTTAGGCTTCCTCTGTTATTAGAGAGAACTGCTTCAGGTTAACTTCTAACTGAGTCTGCAAGATCAGCTTCACACTACACTAACCTCCCAGGATGACTCCAAGATGTGTCCTGTTCTAGAAGCGTGAAACCCAGCCTGTAGATGATGAACCAAGGATGACTGGTCTCAGAGTAAATGAAGTCCATAAGAGTTGTGAATGTTAATTAGTGATTTGGAACTTCAGCAGAACCACAGGATTAACTTAATGCTTCATTACGGAAAGAAATCGCAAAAACAATATTTTTTTTTTTAAAATAGATTGCAAGACTTCAATACATATCTGAAAAGATTAAACTGGTTTGATACACTCAGGCAGACCTCAGTTCCGCAGCACTTGGGAGATACTTCTACAGATTCTCAACAGCAGCAGATACAACAGCACATGAACTAGTCAGTGTGCATGGAATACTGCTCCAATTCCAATTTTTGGCATAGCACTGCGAGGCAGCTGATTACTACCTGCACAAACTGGTGAGTATCATGAAAGGGGCCAGCTACACCAGTGCTCGAGGAATTCTCTGCAGGCGAAGGTAAGGCACCAAGCCTCCAGCTTGTCAAACAGCACTAACATTCATTTCAGAAAGACAAGGTCTGAAGACATGCAAGAAACAGAAAAAGGAAGTTTTTACTTATAGTCACACCCAAGAACATGGTATAGGGCTCATGTCAGATTGGTCAATGACAAAACACAGTATCAATTAGCATTTAGGTGGGAGGCTGCTACAAGCATGTGGGAGGTTGTTACCAATACACACATTTTTCAGGAACACTCACTGTGAATGCAAATGTGACAGGAAAAATAAATCCCTACCACTAGTGAAAACAGTGAAGTCAGCCTAAGCAAATCTATGAAGTCTGTTCAGTAGGTAAATTACTAACACAGATGCTCAGAACAATAGAAGAGCACCAATCCAATCCATTAAAGACACAACATTGTTACTGTTACTTACCCCTGTGGCCAATGATTCTACAGTGCTACTGTATCTCATTTGTTCCCAACACTGGAATTGCCACTGATTCCATTTTTAAATTTCACTGTAACCCAGCCTCAAAGGAGTTAGCGAAAATAAAAAATCTGGTCTCCACAACTCAAATCACAGACTAATTTTTTGACAAGAAGGAACAATTAAATCCTAGTATCAACTCAGATGTCCAGAATGCAGTAATACCAGACCTTGAGCAGTGCTATTGAGCTGTTTCTACATTTAAGAACAGGCACCAAACCAGCTGTTTGAAAAAGCATCTGGCTCCAACTTCTGGAGCTATGATCCTTGATAACAGAATTCAACTTTTAAGAACCACAGGGTTTATTTCCCCCTTATAAATGGAAACAGAGGGGTGAGGGACAGAGAATCGCTCTGAGTTTCAAATTTGAGATATTGGAAATTTGCTTCAATTGATGATACAGTCCAACTCCAAATTAACAGAACTGTCATCAGCAATGATCAAAATCAAAACTTGGTATGGTATCTCCAATAGAGCTTATTAACTTTCACTTAAAACTGGATGCAGGCTCTCATGCTTTCAGACACCACTCCAGCAGAAGGTATTTAGTTCTACTGGAACAGAACATCCCTTCAATCTGTTCTAAGTGGCTTCTATGCCCGACTAGACTCAAAATGACCTCTTGTCGAACCACTCAGGTGTATCCAAACCACAGATCAAATCAGTCCCAACACAGGAGCTCCAGTGCTGAGACACCACGACTGGTGATCCTTACTGCAGTCTTAGAAACCTTGACTGCAGTTATCAAGTCAGGTTCTGTACAGAAGTGGGGAAACTACTTCCGGACTAGAGATGACCCATATGCAGGAGGATTTGCCATGATCATCCTGAACTATGTGCACATGAAATGGCCCTTGTCAATCTCCTGTCTACCAAAATAATAGCTTATTTTTACAGAATTGGTGACATGTACTAGTATGTAGCCTGAGGCACAAGGAGAGAGCTAAAGCCAATGGCAAAATAAAAGATGTAAAACAGTCTTCTGAATTCTGAAGCATAGAGAAGTTCAGCACAAGAAGCAGCAGCTCTACAGCACAAAAATAACTTTTATATTCTTTATTTCCTAGTCATGCTCAAAATAAAAAAAGAAAAAAGTATTAAACATCTGAAAATCATTTTGTTTAAAATAAGCTAAACCTGGTGCCTGAGTCAACTTGAGAGCAGAGAAGTCCTTTTAATTTAATGGTGCTAACTGGGGTCACAACAGTATATAGCAGATAAGGGCAGGGGGAGAACCCACAAGATTAGACGATGAGTAATTTGAGTTCTGTAGACTCTCACTCTCAACAGCAGTCCTAGTCTTTTCTAAGAATAGAAGACTGTTATAATTCTATGATTTCTCCAGAAAACATGTCTTGCCTAACACAGCAAGTGCTTTCATCATGCAAATGACTCTGGGAGAGGACAGAGGGAAAAAACCCACAAGTTTCCTGCTTCCAATTCCTATCCCAAAAGGCAGACAGTCAGTCACTTAGCCATAACTCAAACATGTATTAACCATAACTGCTATGAGTGAAGAAAAACATTTTTTCTGAAGGATTAAAAGTGAAAAGAATTGCTGACTTAAGTTGAAAATTCAATAATTGGTATGTAACAGCCTCTGAAGTTGCCCAATTACCTTCCTTCAGGAAGGTAACGGATATATTTTCGCTATACTTTCAACAGGCCCCCAGAAAGAAGAGTTTCTATATAAGACTGTCTTTTTCCACTTCAGAAAACCAACTTATTGAGGTATAAGTTGAAAAACTGTATTTACTGTGCAGTGGCAATCACTCTCCCTCCGAAAAGGGCCTAACCAGCTAAACACACAATTTGCAGGTCTCTATTCTTTATTTCAAGATTGGGTTTAACTAGGGCCTGATACTTAAACAGATTTTGCTGTTTTTCTTTGAGAAGAATTCAAAGAAGTCCTTAGATAATGTTATGGTCCTTACATATTTTCATGAAATCTCTCAGTCATTTCAGTGGCAGAGAACATTTACTCCCAACATGTGATGAAAGAGTTCACTTTACACATACAGAGTAGAAAGCCTTATTGAACAATATTTCTGATTTAGATTACCATCATCCAGTATTTTTCTTTATATGCATGACATTAGAAAATTTGAAATCCAAATGTGCAAGTGTCCAGCATTATTAACAGCATCTACAAATCTGAGAACTGTTCCACAGTTCAGTAGTTTGCATGAACACTTTAGGAGCATGACTGAAATAAAAATCAAAACAAGTAGTTCTGCAAGTATTTGCCCTCAGATTTTTATTTGTGTCATCAAGTTAGATATATCTACAGCCTTTTCCTCATCATATTCATATAGTTACTTCTCTAGCTGAACTGCTAATTTTAAAAGACTTGCAGGAATACTGTTCTTTAGACTTCCTCATGTACCAAATTGAACATAACTGCTAATATAATTAGCAGCAATGGCTACGAGGAGGCTTCAACAAGACCATTCTCATAATTTTCAATGTAAACTTTTTAAAATTAACCATTCTGATTAGAAGAATTAGCACAGTAACTTTTAAAGAATTTAATCACTATACAAAACAAGCAAAACTTTGGATAATCACTGTATATATAAACAAAACCAAACAAAAAAAATTAAATAAAATCCATTTAACTTTTTATCCTTGCTATTCTGTTTCTTCATCAAAATCACAGAAGGCCCTTAAGTCTCCTTCACCTTTGCTTTTGCACAGTACTGAAAGGTTCCTCCTTAATAATCACTACCCTTGTGGAGCAAGAGCCATAACCTGAGAACCTTAATGCAACCTCAAACACATCTGACACAAAATATGATGCTGCAAAGCCAGTTACAGCATCCAAGTAACACCTACTGCATAAAGCAACTTGGGAATACTGTTGCAACTTGGACAGGTCTAAATTATTCTGGGGACAGCTCCATCCTCCTAAGAGGAACTCCAAAAATAATAATAAAAAACACAAAACAAAACAAACGGCACCATATTGAGCTCAAACGTACACACAAAAACGCACCCAAACCACCATTCCCCCCCGCCCCCCACTCCACCGGTAATTAAAAAAAAAGGCACACAACACAAAAACCCAGCAAACAAAACCTTACAGTATCTGTAAACTCACTTGCACCTAAAAAGTCTCACTTCAGGATTATCCCAAACTCCCACCCTGATAAAGGGCATCTCCAAGTGCTACTCATCCTTTAAAGTGAATCTAACCAAACAGTAAACTACATCTTCTCTGCACAGAACACACCCTGGGGATTTAGAGCTAAGTTAAAAAAAGCTCATTCTAGGACCCCGAATCTTTGAACCACTTAACTCATTTGCTCTCACGAGTTCAAATTCACTGCTCTGTGATCCACCTGAACGCACCTGGGTAGTGTTCCCCTTCCTTCTATTCCCTTTCCCCAAGCCACGTACTTATACAACTTCTAGAGGTTTCAACAGCACGTTCTTCTGAAGACTTCTTTCTAAAGGCTGACTTTCTACCATCTTGTCAAAATACTGCTCAGAGACATCGGTATCTACGTGCTTAAAGATGAAAAGGTGCATCAGTGCCATCTGACCACTTCCTTTGTATCAGTTTTTCCCCGTTTCCTCATACCAAGGAAACCACAGATTTCGCCTCTTGGTTAGGGGCGCGCTCCTTGGGAGACGCTAAAAGGAAACAAAACCCGAGGTAACCGGTGACTTGCGGAGAACACAAAAGGAACGTATCAAAGAGTCAGCGCTGAGGCTGGAGGGCAGACGGTGACTCAGACCCATCGCCTTGAGCCAGCCGGGGACACGCAGCGGTTTGTCACAGCCACGGGGACAGGTCACTGCCTTATCACCGGGGACCTGTGGCTCCCGCGTTTGGGTAGCTCGGGGTGGCACGGCCAGCGTTTGCCGAGATGCTCCCCAGCGATGCCTCCGGGCACCCATGCCGATGCCCGCCCCTCTCCGGGCACGGTGCGGCCCCCAAACCTCCCTGCCCGGCCGGGATGCTCCTCCAAACCTCCCTACCCGGCCGGGATGCTCCCGCAGCCATCCCCGCAGCCATCCCCTCCCTCCCTGCCTCCCCCCGCAGCGCTGGGCCCCCTCACTCACCACGACGTGCGCTCCGGGCAGCTTGAGCGCCTTGGGGCTGATGAGCGGCGACACCATGTACAGCAGGAGGACGAAGGCCACGACGAAGGCGGCGGCCAGGAGCAGCATGGCCGAGGCGGGACGGCGGTGCCGAGCCCCTGTGGCGGGAGCTGCGGGCGGGGGGTGGCGGGGCCGCCCCTCCGTCCGTCCCTGTGTCCGTCCGTCCGTCCCCCTGTCGGCCCCTCTGTCGCTCTGTCCGCCCGAGCGGCGGCGCCGGCGGGACCGGCGGCACCGAGCGCGGCGGGGGCGGCGGCAGCTGATTGGCTGCGGGGGCGGGGCGCGCTCCGATTGGCCGGCGGGGCCGCGGCGGGGGCGCGCTGATTGGCGGACGCGCAGGGCCGGGGCGCGCCCATTGGAGCCCCGAGGCGGCCGCGGGGTCAGGGCGGGAGGCAAAGGGCGGCGGGGCCGGGCCGGGCCGGGCGCCCCCTGCGGGCCGAGCGGCGGCGCTGCGCCCCACAGACCCTCCCCTTCCCCCTGCCAGGGATGGGGCACCCGCAGCTCCTCTGGGCAACCTCTCCAGTGCCTCCCCACCCTCACAGGAAAGAATTCCTTCTGTGTATCTAACCTAAATTCCCCCTCTTTATGTTTGCACCCATTACTCCCTGTCCTGTCACTACAGCCCCTCTCCACCTTCCCTCCAGGCCCCCTTCAGACACTGGAAGGCTCCTCAGGAGGTCTCCAGCAAACTTCTCTTTTCCAGGCTGAACAGCCCCAGATTTCTCAGTTCCACCTTCTCAGGGTCCAGCAAAGGGCCACCAAGAGGACTGAGGGCTCTGGAGCATTGCTCTTACGAGGAGAGACTGCGGGAGCTGCACCTGTTTAGTTTGGAGAAGAGAGGACTGAGCAGGGATCTCATTAATGTATATAAAAGTCTAAAAGGTGAGTGCCCAGAAGGTGGTACCAGATTCTTTTCAGTGGCGCCCCAGTGACAGGACAGAGAGTCAAAGGCATAAACTAAAATTCCACCTCAACATGAGGAAAGACTGCCTTACATTCAGGGTGGCAGAGCACCAGGACAGGCTGCCCATGGGGGTCGTGGAGTCTCCCTTTATGGAGACCTTCAAAACCCACCTGAACACATTCCTGAGTCACCTGCTCCAGGTGACCCTGCCTTGGCAGGGGAGTTGGACTGGAACGTCTCCAGGAGTCCCTTTCAACTCTGACAACCTCTGTGATTCTCAGCCCGACAAAGTATCCCAAAGTACAGCAATATCTAGCTCCTATGTCAGCTTTCTCATGCACTTTAAATATAAAGCACCTGTTTGTACATAAAGTTTTTAATATGTTGCCCGAGGTTACCAACTGACACGACGAAAAAAGTTGTGTGTTGGAACGTTCCTGCAATGTGCAGTCATAAAGGGATGAGAGCAGAGATCTCTCCCTTGTAAGGGAAAACATCATGTGTCGGTGAGGTAGAAAGCATGACAGTTTTATGAAATATAATTAGCAGACTTTATCACAGCCTGTTTTAAAGACTATTTTACATCACTGCCTCCAGTAAAAGCAGATGCAGATTCTGTGAGGCTTGGTTTGCAGCGCAGTCGAGCTCCACCGGCTTCTGTTGACTGCAGTTGGGGTTCATGCTGCTTTCTTCTTCTAAATCCAATTTTTTTTTCAGCATGGTGTTCCCTGCTGGGTGAAACTACAGGTTTTTCATGTTATTCACATTAAAAGAAGGTAAAAACATGGTTTTCAGCTTTAAGGCATAATATTAGAACCAATATTAAAACAAAGACAAACCCCTTCCAGAGCAACCTGAATAAAACAATTCCATATATTTAACTTAGATATTTATTCAGTATAAATGTCTGCATTTGGTATGTTTTTAATTTAAGGGGTAATTATTTGTAACTGAAAAACTCACTCAAATTACTTTTTCTCACTAGTTAATTTGCAGTCATTGACCTGTACAAAACAGTTTACCAAAAAAAAAAAAAAAAAAAGAAAAAGGAAAACCAAAAACCCCTGGGCAAGAGGGTGTACAGAAGGGTGTGAAAATAATATTGGAGAGGAAATTAGAAGTAGTGAGTAGGTGGAAATGGAAACAGAGTTGTGGGCAGGGATTATGCAGTTTTCAGGGTGAGAACAAAGAACCTGAATTTGATGCAGTAAAAGGTTAAGAAAACCAAGGATTAGTCTTTTAATGGGATTGACCTGAAATATGTCTTTGGTGGCATTTTGAGTCCAGTGCTACACAGGTGGAGGTACAAGGAAGTGAGAGGAAGATACTGTGCATGATAAAATGCTAGCTGCTACAGTATCAACAATGGAAGTTGATTAGTGATCCACCTAAGAAAAGTATAATTTTGTTCTTAGCAGAAGTCAAAATAAGATGTGGATAGGAAAAAGCAGCAACCAAATATTTCATTTCCATTTTTATGTGTAGGACAATCTATATGAGTTGTCTTTCCAACACAAAAGAGGAGATTAATCAGATAATAACTATAGGCTATTTATAGACTTCCACTGCAGAAGATGTTGAGACTTTCAAAGCCCAAATGTCAGTAGTATAGAGGTAAAGCAAAGCAGACAGAGATAAATCTGTCTGTCATAATATAACTCTCAAGATGGAGGTGAGGTGAGGACATGAGTGCAAAAAAAATCATCTGCACTTAACTCCTAGTAAAATGAAGGTTAAACATATTGGTAGGGGACCTTGAGAGTCCTTGAACCCTCAGTATAGTCCTGCTCAGTTCCAGTTATGTTCACATCATAGTAAATACTAAAAACCCTTCTAGACTAAGGTGGAGTTCCCTTACAGTAGATTTCATGGAAAAATCCATACCACTTTTTTCTTTTGCCTAACAGGTCACCTTAACAGCCTTGAGATTGACAGCACAGCTCTGATAATATTTGCTCTTGTTTTGTTCTCTGCATTTTAAAGTGTCATGTATTTCTGGGTGAAAAGTGTGTTCAAGACCTTACGAACTGCATACAATTTACCAATGAATGCCCCAGCAGACGTTTTGGATTCTTTTAAAGATTCCCGGGGGAAACTAGTGTTTGCCCTCCTGACTTAGCTGGTTTGTATTCATCTCACATGACCTCATTCACCTGGCACATGCATTCCTGGCACAAGGGAATTGTTTACAATAGAACTGTTTTCTCAATGACTGTGGAACTGGAAGTTGAACGCTAACGTAAACATCCTATCACCATTCCAAATGCAGTTATACATAAAGCAATACTTAATTGATCTGACCTTCATAAATAACATCACAAAGTGTATAATTTTCAAGGGCAAGCTGACCAGTGTCTGTATATACCCTGAGGATGGGGAGGGAAGAAGAATGGATAAAGCATGCTCATTACTTTGCTAATTAATCTGCAGGAGAACTTCAACACAACAGTGATGTGTTTAGAGGAGGACAGGTAATACAATACAAGTAAATGAAAGGAGACTATAAGAGCTGTTGCAGCTGTGGTTTTCTGCTTCCTCAGTTTTGTTAATTGAAATCTTTCAACACACTTTTGCAGTGACAATATTGTGGGTTGAAATATTCAGTATGAGCCAAACTGTGGCAACTAGAGAACCAAAGCTGTCATTTAAACATGGAAACAAATTTGTGAATTGCTAATACTGCAGGACAAATGGCTAATATTAGAAATGTCCTTTTGATCTTCTTGTAAGATAAATGCTCCCAAAACATGTCACAGGTACATGTAAAAGAAACATGTCTTGCTTTAAGAGACCTTCAGGAGAAGGAATGATGTTTTGGAAGCGCAGGTAGTATGGTTGCAGCCTCCAGCCTCTGGAGTCACTTGTATTGTGCCCAAATGTTCATCTACTGAATTTTCTGTTTGTGGTTTCTGCATATTGGGAAGAGGGATGGGAGACCAGGATCCATAGGCTACACTGTGATAAAGCCGGAGACTTCTTCATGTGATTCCCATCCAGCCTGTCCTAGTGCATTTAGAAAAAGAAAGAACAGTGAAAAAATAACTTGGCCAAGGAAAATAACATTTTTCTTTTACCTTTCCCAAACAACTTGTTTTCTTTTCTGGCCTTTCTCCCCTTCCCTGAACTGCCCTGCTTTTATTTTTTTGTAGCAAGCATAGGTGTGGCATCCAGCAGCCTTCTTAAGAAATTAGCATTAACTCTTACAAGAGATTAGAGACATGTTAATAATTCCAGGATTCCTGGGAAGCTCCAGGTTTTACAATAATGGCAGCCTAAAGAGGTTGTTCCTGTCAATCAACTTTCATGATCCCTTATCTCTTGAGGAAGAATAGTTAATAGGAACATAAGGGTAGGTGATCAGAAAAGGATCTATCTAACATACTGCCTGTCCCTGACCTTTGTCCATAGAGGATACTTGGGAAAAAGGGACAAAACCATGGCCTGTATATAGTGGTGACTAACGTAGTGTGACTGAAATGTTTATCACATCCAGTTGTCTGCTTGGCTGTGCTTTCCCCAGACAAAAACCCAGCTGCCCTGTAGCCGTACAGCAGCTTATGTACTAGTTGTCATGCTGGGCAGAGATCATAGAATTGTGTTGCAGGACAACACAGCTCCCAGAATACCCTGTCCGGGGACCCTCTCTGCTGGAAAAATGTCAGTCTGATCTTGGGGTCTTCTTAGAAGGAAATTTCCGGTGTTGCTGTACTCAGCATATCATCCAGGTGGTGCTTGCTTCCAGCAGGGATGGATCCCAGTGCCCTCACAGCCACCAGCTACTCTAGGAGCCCTTGTCACGGGGCTGATGGGCCAGGGGCTCCTGCAGAAACACTGCCCCAGGCTGTGTGCACACAGGCAGTGGTGCCTGTAGGTCGGACCGAGGCTGCCTGCTGGGAGCAGAGGAGCTGTTGGTGGCTGAGCGTGAGGTACAAAAGCAGGTGATGTGCACTTATACAGCCCAGCCACCAGCCTAGTTCCCCAGGGCCTCTGCAACTGTTTTAGGATGAACAGTCTAGGAACAAAAATGCTGGAAGCACGGTTTAAATCAGAATTTAGTCTTCACGCTGTTCTTTCAAACTTATTTAACTGCTTAAAGTGTTTGACAGAGCTGTTAAAAAAAAAAAAAAAAAGAAAAACAATATCCAAAATTAACTACTTGTAGATTCTGAGCCATTATATAATTTTTTTTATTTTCTGTTCACACTTGGACATGAGACTCCTTTAGCTTGCTAAATATTCCTAGGGATGCTGTGGATTGTGGGTTGGAGGAGAAGGCTGAGCAGCCTACCTCTCCTCAGGTGGCATGGAAGACTACTGCTGAAAGCAAGCGGGAACAAGCACAGGAGGAAACAGGCTATGGCTGGTCTTTGCATTGAAAGTGCTAAAACATAAGTACCTGTGAGAAGTGCAGGTTTTTCACCCAGGGACATCCACTTGGTCCCTTGACATAAGAGCACTCATTCTCAATTGGTCTTATCACCTCAAAAGTTGTCTTTAAGCAGATTATTACAATGGAAGTTCATGTTACAAGACAGCACAGGTGATATTAAAGATAACAGCAGCTGTATGACTGGGTAAAGCTATAGAGACATGAAGTATGTGTTCACCTGACCCCAGAACAATACCCCCAGTGCCTTGCTGCCCATCCCACCTTATTGCACCCGGCCCCTGGGAACCCACTGCTGGGCCACAATCATTGAACATGTACAGGAAAACGCACTATACGAGTAGAAATGATGCACTGGTGAGTTTGGAAATGTAGTTCCACCAAAACTGCCTTCCTCTCAGGTGCAGTAAGTATGATTTTCTCCACCACTTATTCTACCTTAAGTGCTGGGTAAGAGGATTCTTTTATTCCTAATGAAAAGTGACAGTTCCTCTAATCAGCAGACACGCTATAGTCTTTATTGGAGAAAGCTTAGTCCTTGTTCATCCTAAAACTGATCTGTGAGAACCATTATTACAATTAACGGTATTTCAAGATGTGACATGTCAGCCATTTTTTTGGAGTTGCTCTGGCTTCCCACACCTTCCTCCTGCAGACTTCCACTTCTCAAGCACTGCAGTACAGCCTCTCCTCCTCTGACAGCAAAATTGGTTTCAAATCCCGCCTCACAGTTCCCCATCTGGTGGCCACTGCCCCTTTTCCCCAGAGTCCTAAGGAAGAGCTGAACCACTGAGTGTATAAAGCAAGGATCTGCTGACCAGAGGGTCAAAGATGTGTGTTGACAGGGAATCCATGCTTCAGGGGGATGGAAGAGGAGAAGATGCCAGTGCTGTGTTTACTGTGGGGTGACACATACCTCCTGCTGGAAAGCTGGATAATGAGAGAAAAGGAAGAGGCTTGTAGACCTGAAAAACCCCTCTGCCACTTTAACAGACTCATATGAGAGTAATGTGAGGATTTCCATGGCATCACCTGCCGTGCCCACTACCCATTTAGAAAATCCTCTGCTGCTGCTGCAGCTACCATTTCTAAGCTCATATTATGATACTGTGACAGAAAGAGCTTTAATATAGAATTTTATCCATTGGTCACTGTACGTTTTTAGGCATTCAGGTAGAAATTCTACATGGACAGCTGATAGAGAAGGCCTTTCCTGGCTGTCTTCAACTGCATCCCTTAGGAATTATCATTCAAGCCACCACATTGCTTGTGCATTGTTTGTATCTAGTTTTGCATTCCCTCAGAGACAGTCTTTACCTTCATTACTCTCATTATTACCTTCCTGGATATGTATTTTTCATGAATGCGTTCACTTTTGAGCCAGACAGAGATAATTTTTGTAGTTAGACTTCTAGGAACTTCTTGCCTATTTCACTTAACTTGATTTCTGCTGAGCGACTTGGTGATGAAGTTGCTCCCACCCAAGCTGCAACTGTTATTTTTCCAAAATAGGCATAATTTGGTACATTATATCATGCCTTTGGAAACACATACCTCTAGGTGATCTTCAAAGATTGACAGGTCCTAAACTTCCATGAGTTTTCTCTGCTTTAAGTTACCAGTTATACCACCCCACATCATTCAGTCAAGCCATGTCTATTATGCTCACATTCACATGACTCTACCTTATTACAAAAGGTCAAATTAAGGGTTTGTAGTCTTGGTAGGCCTCTGGTTTCTTAAAAACTTACCTTTTGTAGGTGACCTTAGGTAGTTTCTGTACTTGGAAACTACTGCATTGCTCTCCAGGTCTTCTTTGTGCCTCTCATTGACAACTCCTTCCATTTCTAGAGCTGCCTGCCCTACCCCACGTTGCTTCATGGGATAGCGTCGCACTCTCCCATTGCTCTCTGCTTGGTAGCTGCACTCTTAAAAATACCGGAAGAACTGAGATTACATCCTCCAGGTTCATGCCAGGTCCTCTGTCAAAGCAATTCAGACACCTCTGTTTGCTCAATCTTTTAACCTGAATTAAGTCTGTTTCCAGTTACAGGTAAGACACCGGATATTGACAGCATTGGCAAGAGGCTGGTGTTTATTTCTTGAATGAAATTACACAACATCTGCCCTTGTCATGAGTCCTTGATAAATTATCTTTGGCATTCACTACAGTGGAACTGATGCTATGCAATGGAAATTTAGATGTCTTGTACACAGCTCAGCTCTTCTCCTCTAACCCAAGAGACAGGTACAAAATAGGTAGCTAAAACAAGCAATTCAACCACTTCTCCCCCTCGCATTGCTATCAAATACCTCAGCATTACTCGTGCTCCTCCAAGTACAGCCCATTGCCTTCTTGCTGTCAGCCCAGGAACGGACAGCGTGTACAGATGGGCCTGATGCTTTGAAGGGAAAAACAGAAATCAGAGCTTTGTTCCATGTAAGCTTGCTTTGCTATAAACACTGGAGAAATATCAGAACATAAAGAGCTTTGAAATAAGATTTAAAAAGAAATCTGTGTCTTATCTTCTGCTTGAGAAAGAAAAAAAAATGGTGTGAAGGACAGAGGGTAAGTCAGACAGAAAAAGAAAGAAACTGAAATTAGAGAGAACAGCAAAAAACCAGAAAATTAGTCAAAACCAACAGGAAACAGGCAGGCACAAATTGCCAATTAACATTCACATCAAAGGAAAATTCTCATCAGAACCTTTTTCTTCTTCTTCTAAGAAGCATCATGCGTTTCCAGCATCTACTGCAGTGAAGCGAGCCCACTTTACACAAAAGAAGGCCCAAGAGAATAAGCCAAACAGCCTCAAAGCTTGTGGAAACCATTTTACACAGCTGACAACTAGGACAAAACCCCATAGGAGCCCAGAGCACAGGCATCGCTGCCCTGGTTCACTAGTCAATTTGCACATTGGGCCAGCTACAGGTCTGAAGCACAGACCCTGCATGTGTGTCTGGAGATTCATTTACCTCACGCAGAGCCTCAGACTGCCCAGGAAGAACAATACTATGTCCCACCAGCCCAAAAAGCCCAACAAATTTGTTCCCAGCTAGGCTGAGCCCATCTAAACCTGGAAGCAGCAAGCACACTGCAGTGCTACAAGCGCTGGGTTAAGGCAACTTTGCAGTGCCTGCCACTGTGCGTTTGGTGGGTCATCACTGTGTGGTTTTGGGGTGTTTGTCACCAGGGTTTGCACACACGGGTGTGCACATGTATCAGCCCTCTGTGTGAGTTTGGGCAATGGCAGTATGTGTTTATACAGGCACCTCTTCTCTGTCTTGAAGCTGGTAAAGGGCAGACAGAAGGTTTTAGTTTCTGTCAGCAGGCCCTGTGGCTCCTGTGGAAACCATTGCTATGCTGCAATTACACCGGTTTGCTGTCAGACAGGCACAGAGCCTGCTCGTTTCCATACTGACAGTGGACACGTGCGTCACAGGCAGGAGGGCCCTGGGCAGGTAAGAACAAATGAAAAAAGAAGAAAACATTTTTAAATGATAAAGACAGAACAAGGCTGGACACAAACACATCGCTTCGGAACAAGAGCAGGTGTAAAGATGAAAACAATAGTAATTCCTTTGCTGTTCAGTTGTCTACAGAGCAATTAATAGCTGTGACTAATTAATTAAAACATCATTAAAACTCCAAGTGAGCTCATGCATAGTCAGGCAAAAGCATGAGCATTTCAACTGACATTTTAAATGGCACATTTGAAAACATTAATCAGCTAGTTTTCCATATTTTCTAAAATCTAACCTAAAGATTTGATAGGTCAGAGCCTCCCAGCTACAGCCCGTGCTCCAACCTTCAAGGAGGAGAGGGAGCAAAACCAACAATTTGAATTCATATAATTTTAATTTTCATGTTTTCCTAACTTGCTATTGGGGTAAATGATTCACTTGACTCTGCCAGAGCCTAAGTCACAGCTGCAAGTAACAGTCCTCATTTGCCATTATATTTCCTGTACAAGATGGTGATATTTATAGCAACTTTCTCGGTCCCTCTCCTAGCTGTCTTGTTATTGCTGAGACATGGACAGAGAAGCAGCAGAGATTTTTGTAACAAATTACCTGTGGATGGCCATCGGCCCACAACAGAGTGAGTCAGAGGAAATTACTGTTTATAGTTTACAGAACGCATGTGACACTGAGCATGTTTGAAAGCAAAGTCCCTGCCTTGAATAGCTTGGATTTAAATGAGTTGAGGCAGCAGAGAAGGAGGGAGAGCAAGCAAAAGCAAGCCTTGCCAATTCATGTCATAGTGCCTGATAATAAGCAAGCAGGAAGCAAAATCCTGGCTTGATAATCAACATCAGGCCTGTGCTCAGGTGTCAGTGACTTATTTCCTGGAGATGTCTCAAAACATAACCAAAGTGTATTCAGAAGGGAACTTAGCTCCTGCAATGATGCACACAGGACATTGTACTGTGTTTTCATGACTAATGGTTGAGGAGTTCCAATAAATGAGCCCAAAAATGCCAAGTATTTCTGTGAAAGACTAGCAGATTGTACGTGTGGCAGGTACCAGGCACAGGTGGTACTGACAGAAGGATTCCAGCGTTCCCAAACATGGGAGTTGATGTGATGAAGAAAAGGAGCATCCTCAGGTGTTTATTCGTCAAGCTGGAGCCTCTTAGGTAGGATAAGGGATGCAAAGGCGAGTAAACAGAAAATGGCACGAAACAGTGACCTAGTCAAAAAGCTACCATCAGAAGGGCGTGTGTGTGTGTATGTAGAGGTAAGGGAGGGAGAGGAAGAATTGTAATTAGGTCACAGGGACCAAAAGATAAAAACAGGACAATCTTATCTAATACCTGGGGTGTCACTACGCAAATGCCAGGACAGAGGATGAACGAACAATTAAAAGGGTTTTTACACAGCTAATTATGATGACAGAGGATTTGTGGAATAAAATCACTAGATTAAAATGTTAATAAAAAGCTAAAGAAAAACTGGAGGGGGTAAGCACTGAAGTTATGCCACAAAAGTTCCAACAAAAGCTGCCTGCTCAAGAATAAAAGAAACAATGTTTTGATATGGATTAATTATCACAGCAGCACAGTAGGAAGCAAACAGTCCACTGAGTTCTTGCAATAGTTTACGTAAGTTACAGGAATGGCTTTAAGTCAACCATGATTACTAGGATGAATCTGGTTAAGACCAAAAACATGTATGGAAGCCAATCATGAAACAAGTTTGTCATTCCGGAGGAAGGCAAGCGTAAACAGCAAAATGAAGATGTTCCCATATATTTCAACACATTCAGAACTATCAAAAAGCTTCCTGTTAAGATAATCCTCAACAAAAAAAAAATGAGAATATTCTTATTAAGAAGGCTAAATAAACACTAAAATAGATTAAAACATTTGACCAGAGAACATTCAGCAGCTTCTTTGCCTCAGCTGACAAAAAGAACAAACTCTGACAGGTAGAAGCATGAACAAAAGGAGATTTCAGAGTATCTCCCTCAGCTACCTGTGTTCTGCTCCAATAATTAAAACAAAAGCACGTAAGTATATTCAAAGACCAGCAGATTTGAAAAACAAACCAAATTAAACACTTAGATTTATGAAAAACTTCATAGATTTGTATTTTTTGGTCAAGCTAGAGAATGACAAAAAGGCAAAAGGTCAAAAACAGGGAGGAAACAAGGCTCTGGAATGTTAGGTCAGTCAGGCAATATAGAAAAAAAATATAAGGAGTTAATTTACTGAGCTCTTCTAACCCTATGAGTATATGCATCAAGAGGTATACCACAAGTGACAGGAAATCCAAAAGTTAATGTCAATGTGAAGAAACCACCTGTGAAGAGCACAACAAACACACACACAAGTGATTTAATTGAAAAATTATTTTACGCACAGGAAGGAAAATGACATTTCTTCAGGTTGCAGTCAGAGTAAGCAGTAACATCAGAAATTACGAAAAAAATTTGTAAGCTAATCAGCCAAAGATCATGCTCATTAAAAATATACAACTAATTTGTCCAGTATTTACAGACAAATATAACCTTTCATAAATTGTTTCACTTAAGAGTATTTTCAATTAACACTGGGAAAAAAAAAAGTGATTTTGCATGCCCACTCCACCACCTGATTTGGCTATAATTATTACAGGATAACTTAGCTAAGAAGCTCTGTGATATATATTACTGCCATTTTACAAAGACAGCAAATCAAAAATTGTCCTTGTAGCTGCAACTCTAAGCAGCAAAGTTTATTTGGAATATATTTCTAAAAACAACTTTCAACATCAAACATTAAAAGTTCTGTTACAGATGTCATCCCACAACTGAGCAAGCAGCAAGACGTAAATTTAAAACATACAGTACACTTTTCTTTTACATTAAAGATATGAGATTACACAATTAAGCTTCTGGAAACACATAGGACAAATCAGCTTATAATCAAAAGGAAAGAAAAAAAAGAGAGAATGTTCCTGAGAATTTTAAGATTGCAGTAAGGACTCTCATTTTAAAAAGGTCATGAGACAAGTATTTCAGATAGTAGCTTCAAACCTCTGAGTGACAGCCCTGCCAGTACGTGGCTCACTTCTAAACTGGTCACAAGAGAAAACAAAAAAGCAATCTTGTTGCAAGGAGATTAAGTTTACTAACCATAGCTGCCTGCACCTACCTACACTGGGATTCCTGCCCTCACCCACTCCCTCTCCTGCTGTCTCCACAAAGGTCGACAGAAAGATTCACAGCCCACTGATTCACATTTACACATTCTGATGTTAGAGAAAGGTAAAGCTGTGTGTAACTGAAGGATTTGGGAAAGAACATTTCATCATGTTAGTAAACAAAAGCTCAGCACCTTGCAGATCAAAGAATTTTTAACTAAATATTTCATTTAGCTATTAAACATAGAAACAAGTCTAAAAATAGTAAAGCAGTAAAAACTTGAACATAACATTGAAGAAATACTCAAAGAACATAGCTGATGTACTATAACATTTTACTTCATTTAAGTACAGAAAATGTCACCCATCCTATGATTTATAAAGTACACAAAATATGTACAGAAAAGAAACCAAACCCCATCAAAAGATGATCATATATGTGCATATGTACATAGAACATACACACCTAAAATGTGCAAATTTCTTTTAATGCAAGTTAAAACAAAGCATTTGCAGGATAGAGTTGTACAATGATAATGAAAGATAAGAGTATTCTAGATATCCTAATGATGTTTCATATCTACAGCCAGTGCAAACTTACAAGGCACAAACTGAATGCTGATGCTGTAGTGTTGTAAGTTACATTCAGGCACAGCTCCATTTGCAGTTCTTTAGGAACAGAGCAATGGAAGTGCTACTTCTGTACTAAAGTGCCAGCCTTCTCTCAAAGGTTAAGCACTGAATTGATGTAACTTATATGCTACAGTTACCAGTGGGGTTCTGGGTTAATTTATCACTGGGAAGTCTGTGGCTAAAACATCCCTTATAAAACCTCCTTGAATGTGACAGTATGCTATTTCCCAAAATACCTCCCGTACATTCTCCAAAGACTACATATCCCTTGCCAGCCTCAACACATGGGATGTTACAGGGTATTATTAATGCTTTTTTCCTAATTTTAGTCAAACTGCTGAAGAAAGTTAATCCAGATTTTAAAAAAAACACCAAAAAACAAAGGAAACAAATCCAAACAATCCCCAAAAGCACAGTCAGCAAAACACCTTCTGAGTTACTTGCATTTAACAAACTTCAGTTAAATTGCATAGTGACAGTGTATAACAGCCAGTAAAGAGTTAAAAGCTTGCTGTTTAAGGCAAAACTTTAACACAGCATAGCAGAAAAAATCGAATACCAGGTCCATCAATATTTAATCGAAGTACTGGCCCATGTAGTCTTATCCTCACATTATTTTCTTTCCTACTGTGATAGCAAACCCACACTTGCAGTATACTTGATTAGCAAATTTTGTTGCATTTTCCTAAATGAAATGAGAGCAATTAGTATGTATGCTGATTGACTGATACTGAAAACACCTGACAAATATCCTCTCTTCCACCCCTCAAAAAAGGGTTTTTTGAGCCTACCAGGAGTTTAAAACTCACTTGTATCCAGGTCTAATATGCTACCTAAAATGGAACTAATAATTTAAAGCTTTCTAGTATTTATTAGACGTTACCACATCACTTTGCTGTCTCACCCTAAAATTGTACTTTTGTATTATTTTTCAATAGAAGACATTTAATAGACAGCTGAGGAAAACAGTACAATACAAAAGCTTAAGGGTCTTTGCAAAGGTATCTTTGATTCCTTCTGCAAAGTCAGAAAGGAGTGATTTTATTGGCATTTATGTGAAGTGCCATCAATAAAGACACAAGAATACTTTAAAAAGAAAAAAAAAAGTTCTAATGCTCCACACGTATCTTTGGTTTAGCCTTCCTGACCAAAGTCTTCTGTAAACTTCTTTAACTTCTCCAGGTCCTGTTCATTAACTGTTGGTTTTGTGCTAGACAGTGAGCTGAGCATATCAGTCTGTCAGAAAAAAGAAGAAAACAATGTTTTTAGAAACAAGTATAGGACCACTGCTAACAATCTCACTGCCAAGACAGGAATGTGTTAAAAAACACATTAAAAAGCTCCTATTTACACAAAACCTAAAGGAAGCTTGAACAATTCTGCACAGAGGTAGCATTTTAACACTGTCAAGAGAGACAGCGGTCAGGGAGTTTTCCAGTAACAAAATCACAACCTCAGGTTTAAGTTTAAGCCACTCATCCATTCATCTGTTTTTACTGAAAAGAACTTCCTTCCTTTTTTTTTTTGGTCAGTTACTATTTTCAACCCATGTTTACAGCAGATTAGAGTGGAAAAGAATCAGATGTTTCCATGTACTTTTCGCAGTCCAGCAATACAGAACAGTAGATTGTGATTCATCTCTAGCAAAGTTTTACTGCTCATGACTCTAATTTCTGTGTCTTTTCAATTTCGTCAATTTCCTAGATAAATATTTACATACTAGAAAATGGAGTTTAGAAAAATCATAGGTCTATGAAGTTGAAAGCAGCAGATAAAACACCCTATGAATAAAAAGGGGAAAGAAAACTAATAAAATCCTAGTTAAGTGCAACTGAAAAAAACCAGAAGCTCAACACCTCCTATTACTAGAAAATTTTGGGTAAATCCAAAAGATAGTATCATGACTTTCTACACTTGATATGTCTCTCATCAGACCAGAGGTACCCTGCTTAGAAAGAATTAAAGCCTGATTCTTTATAAGGACAAGAACTGATTTTGGACACTGAAACAACTATCTGTAGGGCATCAGAGCCCAGGTACCATTAGCAGCACACAAGGAACTGTTATGTTTAATTCCAGGAAAGACTGATTAAAAATCCACTTAGACCATGTAGGCAGATGTTTTAGGGCAGGCCTGTACCTGCATATATCCTTTTGTGCTTCCTCAGGATGCAAATAGGCACAGAAAATTCTTTTCTGAAATATAGTGACCATAATATTTACAAAGCAGTGCCTACTGTTTGAGAGGCTTGTGATCCCCATGAAATACACAGATTTCTTTCATTCATTACAGGACTGTTTGCACAAAGGAAATGACAGCAGCATGGATTTGTTATTAAGTGCTTCCCAGGAGCTTAGTACTTAAATTCAGAATCTTCTTTTCCTGCTCTTGAGGAAAAATACTGAATAAGTGTTCAGCAATTATTTTTTTCTTAAGCAGTGAACTAATATTGAAAATTGTCTTAAAACAACATATTTTACTGTCCAGGGCAAAGCAAGAATTTTAATATGCACAAAGAAAACAACTGAAAGATCTGTATCACCTGTGATGAAGTTTAACCAAAACTTCCATTACATCCAAAACCTTCTTTCATTTTATTGTTTATGCTTGTACTTATTTCATGGGCAACATTTACCTATAGCTCATTATGTCCCAATTTACACTGAAAGTAATTTTCCATTTCCCAGTATTAATATCACAGAGTGATGGGAAGAAAGCATATCATGGCACAGGGACCCCAAAGGTTTTAAATGACTAAAAGCCAAGTGAAAGAACTGTGGAAGAGCCAGATGCTGCCCAGTGGATGAAAGGGCAGCAGCTGCATGACAACAGACAAGAACAATAAGAATGCTTATGAGGGATAGAGAGCTGGCTTTTTCATAAGCATGCCATACTGTAGTGCTGTATATTGAGAATTCAAATGCTATCTGCTATGTCCAGCATTTCTGAAAACAAACAACTCATCCAATTGTCTTGAAAAAAGACTCTTTACCTTAAAGTCTTTTCAGGGTTCTGCAAAGCAAGAAAGAAATGCTACAAGGAATACCTACCATGGAAACTTTAGGCTCCAGTAATTTATCACCTGGGACCTCCATCCATGTCATTTCTATGGCTTCAGGATCACCTGGAGAGCAAGGGGTGAACAGATCTACCATCATGTTTGGATTAGACACTGATGGTCCTTTTACCTAAAAATAAGAAAACACTCAGTTTATAGGAGTTATAATTTTAAACAAGAACCAGAAGCTGAACAGCACCCTAGAGCAAGGCATTTATTGATTTTATGCAGATGCCTTATCCATTGGCAAGACATGTCCTGTGAAAGAGAAATTGTAGAAGAGTACTGGTATCATTCACCTTGAAAACATGCATCTGTAGATACCCAAATTCACATCAGGTCAAGCCCCAGAAGCCACCTCCTCTGAACGCCAAGGATTTCTGTGTAAAACTAACATGCCAGGAAATCTACTTGGTGAAGACCACCCTTCCTAGTCCCTGATCTCTTTGGGAGCTCACTCATCACCAGTTAACAGCTTTCTAAAGCCTTCTCGGTACTCCTCAAGTCAGGAAGGGGCAGAGCGCTGTCCCTCGGACATCCCGCTCCATTCCAAAGTTCCCAGCACCTTTTCCAGCACCACGGGAGTAGCGCTCCATGGGAAGCAGCGCCACCCAGCGGCTCCACCGGCGAAAAACAGCCTTTTTTCCCCAGACTCACGGACAGACCCAAAAAAGCTGCACCGGGTGTTTGCTCCCTTTCTGCAACACATTATCTGGTACGCGCGATTTTGCTTTCCTTCACTGCTGCCTGAAGCCCCACACGTCCACAGGAATGCAAAGCACATGCAAAGACTGAAGGACAACACATTTTTGGCAGAGAGAACTGGGATCTGCTATTCCAAACTCCATTTAGAGCACAATGCTGGAGAGCAGACTGCAATATTCAAAATGCACTCTGACAAACCTGTATTAATCACATAGAGCAAGGAACGGCTTACAATTAATTACTAACAATAGGAGAAAGCACTGTTGAACTCAGGCAAGTCATCAGTTATGATGCAAATAATAACATTAAGATTTTCCTTATAAAAATAGGAAATCACATCCTATTAAAGTATTAACACAAGTGGAATCAATTTGGCTTATGTCAGAGCTCTCAAAGCACTGCAGTTGTTAGGGTTTTTCCTTCCTTTTTTAATTTTTTTTTTAGGAAAAAAGGGTAAGATTGAAGAATTCCTTTTGAGTTGCTCTGCAAACCGTGACAACTCCAAGCTAAAACATGCCTCAGATTGTTCCAGATTTGAACAAAAGGCTAAAAGGTAACAGCCCTTTAGCCAGAAATGTCATTGTCACTTAAAGTCAAAAATAGATAAATACTTCAGACATCACTGCTGCATCTAAAAAATCCTTGCTATATAAAAATAGCTGTTTATTTAACAACAAATACAGCTTACATCCCAGTGCTACTGTGAGGTGTCCTCAGAAGACAAACGTATTGTCCTCTCATATTCTGGACCATATTGGATTTAAGTGTGCCTTTCTCTTTGAATATTAAGCTGAATGTATTCATTGGAAGAAACTACATTGAAAAAAAAGAGTCTGTCTTCAAAATAAGTGTAGCTGTTCAGTTCAGGGCCCTTAACCCTTTTATGCCAAGCTGAGTTACTGGTAAAAAACCTGTAATTGTGACTGAGATGACAAAGAACTGCTGCCAACACAAGATACATGGTATATATCTCCACAGCTTAGGATCTAAAATTTTTCCTACCACACCTGCTCTTTTAATGAGCGACAAATTAAAGTTCCCCTTTACAGCAGCAAACACCTCTATAGAATATCCTCACCACCTTCATATAAGATACACGAATTTCTGTAAAAATCAAAGTTTGCACTGAAACTGTAAACCAAAAGTACTTTTAGTCTGGGTCTACTTTAAAAAATACTACGAATGAAAATGTTATTTAACTGATATACATACTTCATGTTTTTTGACCTCTGTTTATAACCATTGGTATTATCACACTTTTTTTTTTTTCCATTTAAGAGCTTAATAGTTTACAGAGAACAATGAAGTTTGAGCAGCACCCATACGTGCAAATTCTCCAGGGGAAAGACATTCCCAGATCTATTTAGATTTAGATTGATAGTAAAGAATGCCAACTGGTTCTTTGTCAGATAAAGTTTCTGAGATCCAAATATTGTGAAGTACATAGTGTGTAGAGGTAACTGGAAGATAAGCCAATGTAGTTTGAACAGGTGCTTTGGTGTGCAGCTAAATAAGCATGGTTTTCACATTCTAGCATAGTGTCCATAGGGTGCTGCATGCTGCTCAAACAATGAAACACTTGCTCAGTTGTACTGCACCTTTACTACTGTCACAAGTAACACTGACTCCATGTTTTTATCAGAACTCTGCAAGAACCTTAATTTTTCAGTTTGAAAAATATTCCAAGTAAACAGAATGTGCTCAAGTATAATCCACCTGTTCTCATGTGGATGAGAGAATACATGGTTTTTCCGTAGCATGTTAAGAAACACTTGAGATCAGAAAAGAGCACCTCTGTAACATTCTCATTTAGGTCAAACTGCAAACTGAATGCTTTTAACACTCTCTAAAGACATTAAGACTCATATAGCATGAATATTCAAAACTAGCTCCACCAGCCTTATGGCAGGACTAGAGGGGATGTGAGGAAAGGAGGAATAGTTCTCCCCAGTCAACAAAAGGGACATTCATAAGCATGCAGTTTATTTGCAAGGAATTTTCAAATTAAGACAATTCTCACAGATGAAATGAATTGAAACATTTTTGATTCCTACTTACTTTTTTAAAGTGAGTAGCTGATTGCACTTTCCTCACAGGCTGCATCAGTGCATCACGTACAATGATGCTTATGTCTGCACCAGAATAGCCATCAGTTCTCTTTCCAAGCTCTCGATAATCTGATTCTGTGAGGAGATTCGGAGTTGACCCAAGGTGAAGTTTGAACATTGCAGCCCTGGCATGGTCCTCAGGTAAAGGAATATATATACGCTTCTCAAACCTGGTTTAACAAAGGAAAAACAAGGTGTCCCACATATACTAGCTCATGCAGGTGCATAGTAGAAAGAAGCTTATGCAAATAAGTGTATAGTTTGATCCTAACAATATTAGAAAGAAGCAGTTTCAGTATGATAAACCTTTAAAAAAGTCTAAGGCATATATTCAACAACCTATCCTCATAAATAATACCTTAGTGAGTGTAAGCTAGCATCCAGAATATAACAACTGCTTTCTTTTTGTTACAAGGATCTTCTCTTCAGACTGAAGGTTTCCCAGATACTTTCTGGTGGAGTTTGATTCTTAAAAGAAAAAACTGAGAGGAAGAAGCCCAAGTGTTGAAGTATATTTGAAGAGTTTTCAAACTCAAAGAAAGAACTGTCTGATAACAAGCTGATGCAACAACTTTATACACTCTCCAACTAAATTAAAGAAAACCTCACAGCTGGAAACAAATTTGAAGTCATATTCTCAATGCAGCTGTCAGTAGAATATGTTGGTAACTGCAGTTGCTCCTTTGAAGCAGCATCTGTTCTCAGAGTGAGGATTACCTCCCACCAACAAAATAAGAGGGACTCCAAATTCTGTAGAACATAACAGAACCTAACTGGACAGAGTGGCCCAAATCCATGAAAAATTAATATAATTACAGTAATTGTTGTACAAATCCCTTTAAGTCTTGTGGGCAAGAGTTAGAGAACTACTCTTTCACATCGCAGAGAATGAGAGAATGGTTTGGGTTGAAAGAGACCTTTAAGGTTCATCTAGTCCAACACCCCTGCCATGGGTAGGGACACCTTTCACTAGACCAGGTTGCTCAAAGCCCCATCCAGCCCCATCCTGGCCTTGAACACTCCAATGATGGGACATCCACAACTCCTCGGGGCAACCTGTGTCAGTGTTTCACCAGCCTTATAGCAAAAAATTTCTTCCTTGCATCCAGTCTAAACCTACCCTCTTTTAGTTTTAACCATTGACCCTTGTCCTGGTACTACAGGCCTTGGTAGAAAAACAGCAATCTGTCTTTCTAATAATCTCCCTTGAAAGGCCACAGTAAGGTCTCTCCAGACAGAACCTTCTCTTCTCCAGGCTCAACAGTCCCGACTCTAAGCGTGCCTTCACAGGAAAGGTGTTCTGATCATTATCACAGCCCCTTCTGAACCCAGTCTGTCAGGGCCATGTCTGTCTTGTACTGTGGACCCCAGAGCTGGAATTTCAAGAATGACTGGAAATTTTAAGCAACACATTCACCTCTAAATCAGTCTCACACAACACTATAGTCATACAGGTTAGAAGTGACCTCTGGAGGTCACGTGGTCCAAACCAAAGTCAAAAGTACAGTCAGCTTGAATTAAGTATATAAATAAAAGTCAGTGTCAGTCACAAAAAAGCAGTATTTCTTTAGCCTAAAAAAATGGCCATTATCCAAGCTGCATCCTCATCTCAATGTAATCATATTTGTCACGTAGCTGTGTTTGTCCTCTGCTTGCTCTGTAGCTCAAAGGAAGATCCAGCTTATTAGACAGAGGTATGGAAGCCCTTTATCTACAAAACAGCAGTTAAAACATGTACTCAATAATTGTAAGTTATGCCTGACCAATACAGAAACATGGTGTTTCTGTGTAAGGTTACACTTCCATGAAAGAACTCAAGCTACTCACTGCTTTGTTAAGAGCAGGAAAGGAAAACTCTACCCACCCTTACCCTTCTGAGGTGTGCATTTTCTAACTTGTTCCCCAAGCCCATCAGAAAACCAACAAGCAAGCAGAAAACCCCTGTTTCTTCAAGCATAATCATCTAACCAAGAAATCAAATAAACTACAGGGCCAATATAAGAGTGAACAACCTTCCTCTCTAAAGGGGCAAGGGACTCTTAGTTTGGCTCAGTTCATCTCATGGAATTGAGTTGCAGAACACTGGCCATGTCTGCAAACGTGAGCCAGATTACTCCTCAAGTAGTCTCTGACTGAACACTCACATAAGTTGTGAATTTCACGTCATGAAAAAAATGCCATCATACCTTCTCCTGATAGCGGAATCCAAAACCCAGGGTATGTTTGTCGCTCCTAAGACCAAGATTCCTTCATTGTCCACACCAACCCCTATATCAGGGCAGAAATAATTTCACTGTTTAGATGATAAACAGAGACTGATTTAAAAAAGTAATCCAAATTTAACGGGGTGGAACTGCAGTTATTTTTAGTGTTCTCATGCAAGCTACACTTAAAATACGTATCTTAATTCGTCTGATTCTGAAAACCAAATAAACTTACCTTGCATCTGGACTAGAAATTCTGTTTTTATCCGTCTAGCAGCCTCACTTTCATTTTCACTTCTTGACCCACAGAGTGAATCTATCTCATCAATGAAGATAATAGAAGGTTTGTTTTCTCTGGCAAGCTGGAACAAGTTTTTCACTAATCTTAAAGAAGGAAACAGCTTCAGTTATCTTAATAATTACACCAGTAAAAACACGTAACTTCAGACTGTGATACAGTTGTTTCATTTAGAGAAAGCAAGAAAAGAATTATTAACATAAAGCTACTCAAAGACACAACATTCTTCCAGCTCCAAGGCTCAGCACTGTACTGAGCGAGATAGTCCAGCATAAAGAGAGGTGAAAAAGTTTAGAGTGCTCCAGGCACAGTTTTGCAAGAAAAAGCCCTTTTTCAGTTTACATTTCTACATGACAGCCTGGACCATAAAAACCCACCACTCTAGACAGATTCAAAGAAATACGGCTTTCTCTTATTTAACTTAATCAAATTAATTCTAGAGATTTTGTAAGAAATAACATGTATTTCTACTTTATACAACTTTACTAAATAATTACTACAGGACAAGAAACACTGGTTTGCAACAACAACCAAAAAAAACACACAAAAAAAAGCCCAACCTAAAAACAAAACCCAAAATAAAACTCAAAATACTCCTAACCATATCACATTAACACATTTTACTAAGTTAAAAATAAATAGGAACATGCTGAGAAATTCTTCACATTACACCATTAACTCTCAGGCAATAGTCTCAAATGAAGTCAAACAAAATCTAATGCCAAGCTAAACTCCAGTTCTGTATTCCTTTTGCAACAGAAGAAAAGCAGCTCAAGGTTTCCAGCTTTTGGCGAAAAAAACCCTCTCAGTTCAAACACTTTATCTAATGGCCTTTTTCCCTCTTCTATCAACTTTAGTGTTGCTGAGTTGCCCCACACTTCAAACTATTGAAGCATGGTTTTGACAAGTATTCTCATCATTACATAAAAGTACTTCCTGTATAAACCCAGAGCTTTCGATTAATTCAGGAAATCTTTATTAGAAACCTAGATGGACAAATTCTTGCACCTCTAGACTGCAGTGGAGACATCACTTCAGGCTTCCTGGTCTTCTTCACATATGACACAGTAACAACAGGTAGCATGGGGACCCCCAAAATTTCCTTTCATGGCTGTACCTCTCCTTCAACTTCTTTTTGCAAATCTCTTATGTCTTTCACATTTTGCTTGAAATTGGGATGAAGGAAAAAACCACCTCCATATTGACAAAGAAATGCCACACAGCTGCTGGGACAGATGAGTGAGGCACTTCAGACTGATGCAGTGTGCAATCACAGCTGAATTCAGAATGGCAATGAGCTGCATGGTGCTCTCAAAACCTTTCCGAGCTAGTTTAAAAGCTGTCTTGAGCACTGCAGAAGAGACCTAGATGCAGCTTCTCAAAATGCACTACATGATGCATCTTTACATGGCACTGCAGCATGAAGCATAGCAACACCTGAAGTTTGTTTTTAAAAAGACAAGACCATTCCCTCAAATTCAAGTTCTTTACAGCAACTTATCTAGCTCTATATTAATTTCTTCTTGTCAATGTTTTCCTGGACCCTTGGCAACTCCAACTTACTTTTCACTTTCACCTAACCACTTTGAGACGAGGTCAGATGAAGATACTGAGAAGAAGGTAGAGTTGTTTGCTTCTGTCGCCACAGCCTTTGCTAAATAAGACTTTCCTGTACCTGGTGGTCCAAATAGGAGAATCCCTCTCCAAGGTGTCCTCTTGCCTGCAAAAGAGAAATCAGCAGTCTTCAAAATACTGTAGAGAAACAGAACCTATTTTCTGATTATGCTCCTCTAACACACTTGAAGGTTTTCCGCATGTAGCCATGAAACAGATGGATCAAAATCCCTTTGATAGCAGCTCAGCTTGAGCCTCTGATATACTGGTATAACACGCTTCATGGGCCCCAGTGTCAGTTCTGACTGGCCAACAGTAAATAAATGCTGTAATTCTGACCTGTAAATAGGTGTGGAAATTTAATGGGCAAGATGACTGCCTCTTTAAGTGCTTCTTTGGCACCTTCAAGGCCAGCAACATCACTCCATTTGACATTTGGTCTCTCCATAACAATTGCTCCTATAACAAAAGATTGTGTAAGTTAGTGATGCACATACCTTGTCACAACTACAACAAATTCCATTTGGTAAAGGAAAAAAAAAATCGATGCCCATGTCTATATTGAATAAAGCCAGGGCATTTCTAAGTAGATATAAACGCTGAATTTCATTAGTCAAATGGATGTTATTTCTACAAAAATCTGTCACATTTTTTTACCACAATAAATCATGGATAAGCAGAATACTTGAGTCAGCAGAAATCCTGCAGGAACCATCTAGTCACTGACCCACCACTGCACTAAACCACCACTGCAAAAAATCTGAAATTTCACTTAAACATTGTAGCTGCACTAGCTCAGGATTTATAAGATTCTCCAGCAGATGAAGTAACTTGTTTGGTATCTCCAGATGTGCAAGTAAACAACTGGATCATCTAACAGTAAAGAGGTTTGAGAGCTAGGGCTGAAAGCATCAGAAAGATTATATGCAGCCTGCTTGGCTGCAGAAGTATCTTCTTAGTCAAGCCACGTTCTCTCCAAGTTTACCACCAATTAGTTCAGCCAACTGAGTTGTAATTTAGCCTTCTCTTCAGGCTTCAGATTGGTTAGTCTGACATGCTAAAAATCTTTCTGTTTCTACTACTTCTAGTTGGAAAAACTTGGAACTCAGATAATAACTGACTATTAGATCTCATAATCCCAGCCAAGGCAAATTCAAAAGATAAGAGAAATTCTCACAGATGAGCAAATGCCAACCAATTCAATGCTTATCGAGGTACTCAAACACACTGAAAGTTTTGGTTGCCCTATTTCTCCACAAGGGGTTTTCTGTAATTTCACAACTGGCTTTCACCAGATATTTTCTCTCATGCCTTCAGAGCTCTGTGAAGTAATTTAAGGCTTTTTTATTTCTAGAGGACTGAAAATTTACCATTACTCACTGACTAATGAATAAAGCAAATAACACCTGCTTACTTTTTAACTATATCCTTTGAGACTTTTTTTTGCTGCATTACTTTTTTATAAGATTGACATGAACAATTTCTGTTAACAACTGCAATTATTAGCAATTTGGAATTTAGAGTCAAAAACCAGTAACATATTGTTTAAGATGCTAAAAATATTAGAGAAATCTAATTGTGAACTGTTTCGTCTTGCACTCTATATACTGGAATTCAACTACCTACTTTCAATACATTCAATTCTTTTGCTAGGTTCAATACATTCAATTCTTTTGCTAGGTTGACTACAACTCAGTTTTTCTTAAAGAAAACAAAAGTATGGGCTCCATCATTAAAACAATTAGAAGAACAGGTAACAGTTCATACAGGACAGGAGATTATGGAGGTTATCTGCACCAGACATACCATGATAACTGAAATCACTGCACTGTAAGAGTTCACCTGTACCACCACAGAAAAGGAGTTGGAACTGTAGGCTTCCTAATTTTGTAGGTGTAAATGAACAGTTGGAATATTAAGCAGCAGAGTGCAAAAGGCCTTTAAAATTCTGAATGAGAGTAATGACCACAGACCCCCAACTACTATCCAGTCTGAGTGTCACTTGGTCACTGCTTCCACAATAAGTCAAGTTGCTATCATAATTAAAATCTAAATACCCAGAGATATGGGAAAGTTCCATGAGGCAAAGTCAGCTAGGAGTAACGAGGCAGCAAAATTAAATACAGGAAACTTCTGTGGCTGTTCTAGGAAGTAAAATAAAAATGAGTAGTCTGAAGACTGCACAGAGCTTATATCTTGTTATCTGAGTAACACCTGTGTTAAGTTTAAAGGCACCAGGATCTCATACTTCAGACTTTCAAAGAATCAAACATGTAAGCAAGAAGGTTGTCATTTTATAGAAAGTATCAAAGAAGTTCTGGGTACAAGAAACTATTGAAGTAGGACCTGAAGGTCAGATTCATGGGGGAAGAAACAAAGTCTTTATAGTGAGAACAGGGTAAGAGTCCAAAGCTCAGCAATTTTATAAAATTTCTAAAAATAGGAATCTGTCCCACAGAACTGTGCATAGGATTAAATAAGTGTGCAGAGAAGTAGAAAAATAATGGGACAGTTTCTGAAAAACAGGAGAAAATGAGGTTTCTTCAGATCCTCTGTCAGGGAAACTCTGAACAGTTCTTCACCATTAAAGGGTAAGAAACATGAAAAAGTCCTCCTTTTTATTTTATCCAAAACTACTGGTAGCTGCTATACATTGCATCACTGACTGTATTCTGCATCTGAGCTCAAAACTCCAAACTATTAGAGTACTTAACTGGGAGAGCATCATCACTGCATATGAGAAAATGCTGCCCATTATTATAAATGGGAAATATTCCATGTTCTTTACCGCTAAACTTGAGCACGAGATTTTTTTTTTGTGAAAACTGTCCTGCTTACACTAAGTGTTTGTATGATGTTCATGACTTTAGCCTCTAGGCAATAATCTAATGCACTTAAGAGTAAAAAATACTGATTCAGGTTAGCCAATAGCTACCTGGGATTTTGCAACTTCTCCTGTTGGAAAACAGGATGGTACAATTTTAACATGAAGAACAGGGTACAGGAGATCCATTTCAATATAGTCACTGTATAAATTCATGGCACACGAGCACATACTTCCAGAAAGACCATGTTTTTGCATGTGAAGATACTAGTTGAGCCACTTACAGACATTAAGTTAATCCATGGCATTTAGATGGCAAAAATGTAGGAACTTGCTTGAGTGAAGTCACTCCTATTTAAAGAAAAAGATGCTTCAAATTACCTTGAAGTTGATTCTGTAGCTTCTTTTTTTCAGGATCCTCTGATTCCCCTTCCCCATCACTGTCATTTCTGATAGGGAAACAAGGAAAAAAAGTTTGAAATACAGTAAGAGAGACCACTGTCTTAGGGTAAAAATCAATGCAAAAAGCAGAAAAAACACCAGGCTGAGGAATGAAAGAAATGCTGACATGCTTCCAGACCTCTATAGGTTTACATGATTGTACTCCTGCTTTTGTACACTTCTCTAAAGTTTTTCTACAATTTTTTTCCAATTCACCCTCTTTGTCTTTTCAATTTCCTCCTGTGGGTTTGAGCCCTCTTAACACACTGCTACAAGCTTTGAGCCAGCCTTTAGGAAACAAAAGCCTCATATCCAGCAACACAGAAGCACTAAAATGGTTTATTTGTAGACATAGGGCTCAATTGGCAATCTGGACTTGCAACAGGACTCAGTCAATTCCATCTAGTACTATAAAATTCTACACTCTCATCAGAGCAAAGGAAGCTGGAAATTAAAGAAGGAAAAAAAAGAGACTAGTGAGCAGCTGGAGCGGAGGTCACGAAAATACACGTAGCCTCTGTGGTATTATCAATTCCTTCTAAAATAAACCAGCAGGACACAGTACAGCTCATAAAATAAAACTGAGGAGATGGAAGAGTGAAGTTTTAAGAAACAAATTTAGCTGTTCAGGACTGCTGAAAGGGCAGTCCTACCAGAAGTATCATCCTGAACCTTTTCCTCTCTCTTATAAAGGCAATAGCAAACGCAAAAGAGGCTGGGCTTGTTTGGGTGGATCTGCTTGTTCGACTCCGATATGCAAAGTGAGAAACAAATCTCATAAAAGGAAAGCAGCAGAGAGACCAGGCAGCAGCAAGACATTACAGTAATTCAGTCCATCTTGCACAACTTTACCCCACATCACCTCTTATCAAATGTGGGACAGATCAAACTCAGTAAACCCAGTAACCATCAGTCTGAATTTATTTTCTAGTTAGCAAGTATTTAAATGCAGAAAAACTTTAAAGGTCACTGGGCTCATTGCCATTAAATCCAATAATCATTGGATTCAGCTGTTAGTCTGAAGCACCTTTCATTCTTCAGTGAATTTCTTATGCAAATGTTCATACAGTTTAGTAAACACGGACAGAAACGTCTGTGATGGTAATTCATGGTATTTTTATTATCCCACTGTATTTCAGCATTAGTAGTCATCTGAAGCATTTCAAAAACACTACTCAAAATGATCTTTGAAGAGTTGAATTTTAGAATAAGCTGAGTTCAGGAAGTATTTTGCTTTACCTTCTCCAAAAACATACCCTTTTCCATCAGTAGGACCAGATTCTTTAACTGGCTTTGGTGTAATTTTTTCTCTCTTTTTCAGATATTCTTTCAGCTTTTCTGCTCTGTCCAAGTATTCTGTACACTTCGCTCTAATGCTTTGTTTTGCTTTATCACCCTGTGCTTCATCTAAGAGTTTGAAGAGAAACAATTATCAGGTAACAGCAAAACACACATGAATCAAACAGAAAGCAAGACTAAATCTCTGTCTTCTTTATCAATACAGTTCTCTGAGGGCTCACCACATAACCAAGAACTTCAACTACTTATTTTTCCACTGTACCCTGGAAAGGAGTGACAGGAAGAACGTAGCATGTAACAGAAATCAAATATACACATTGCCTTGGCTTAAAATCTGACTGCAAAGGATTAAGGACAACGGCAGTGGAAGCTTTTCTGCCAGCCTTTTGAGCTGCTAGACATTGCCTTAATAACTGATTTTCTAAAATAGCTCATCAAGAAGCTGCTTGTGCTAGGCCATTTTTATTGAGAAGCGTACTTGATTTTTCCACTGCCTGCTAATTTTAAAAGATGAAGAAAAAACATTATATAAAACATCAGAAAGAGTTAGGTGTGTTTCAGAGCCACACTGTTCTCATAGTCACTATTACAGTATTTCAAATCAGCAATCAACATTTAATGTCAGGTTTATGTGTTAAGACTCCAAAAGTATATCGGTATTGTTAAAAGCATAGAAAGTGATATTCTGAGAAAGTCTGCAGGATATAAATGGATAGAAAGTGATTAACACAAAATACTCTAATAATAAAAGACTAGAAAGAAAACAGTGGGTTTTTTTCAAATCATGGAGACCTTTAAGTGCATTTATGTCACGCAAGCAACCCTAACCCACTTAGATTAGGGCTGTACCTGCACTAAGAAAGCCCACTCCTTGCATACAAATGCTGGACACAGTACAAAAGGCTACACAGAAGTGTGAAAAAGCATAAAATAATGAGAATATGGAAACTGAAGAAAAGTTATAACATACAAATCCATCTCATGCATTTTCTTGGCCGAGATGAACATGAGACTCTGACAATAAGGAGCAAAAAATGCCAGCAGAGAGACTGTGGAAAGGCAAACAGCATGAGTTAAAAGGAGCAAAAAACCACTCCATAGATACAGCAAAGACTTCACGTGTACCATGGATTTCAGAACAACAGAAATACAGGGATCCCTGTACTTATTGTCACATCTCCTTGTGCAGTGGCCAGCTTGAAACACTGCTACAAAAGTCCAGAGCAGAGACAGCAAACAGCTGCCTCCTGTCTTAAAAAAGCCTAAAACAAAACACAAGTAAAAAATAATCCAATTTCTTTCAAGAATGGAGCAAGCACACAACACAGTAAAGGCAAAAGCTTAAAAATATACAACCTCAGTCAAACTGCAATTAGCAAGCATCAACTGTTGATGAGAGTAAAAATTTAAATACTGATGTTAACATACAAGACTACTCTTGTGCAATCTGACTACTAAACTCTACTTAATCATCCAACACATTACACTTACATTTAATAACGTGGAGAAAATACTGCACAGCGTGTTGGTACAAGCGGAAGGCTTCCTCATAGTTTCCTGCTTTATCTTCTTGTGCTGCCTTGCTAGCAAGGTCTATTGCTTTCTGTAACACAAAAGTTTGCAAGATCAGAGAGAGTTTAAACTGTTAGTCTCTTTTTTGATGGCCAGTTCTTCAACATTTATCCCCAGAAGTTGAAGGCAATTGATTGCAAGACTTGGGTGGTATTTTGTACATGGCACAGTATTTCCATCCTTTTAAGAACAGCAATTTAACAAACTGCTGAAATCTACCAGAACACAAGAAGGCATACAAGAGGAGAACAAGTTTCTGTGTACTAAGCTGAAACTACTACTGGACTGTCTATGCAGTTTTCCTTACCAATCTCTTGCATTTATTATGGAAAGATTTGGAAATCCATTATAAGGTTTTGGGTTTTTTTATCACAGACCTAACCACTTTGAAGTACGGCATAGATGTGGTGGTTACAGACATGGTTTGGTGGTGGACGTGACAGTGCTGGGTTAATGGCTGGTCTCAATCTTAGTGGTCTTTTTCAACCTTAACAATTCTATGATTCTATGACTGATGATATCAGTAAACCCCATAAACAATGAAGTCAATACAGGAACAATTACAATCACTGAAACTAGCACTATCACTCTTCCAAGCCTAAGCTGGGAGACATCTTCAAGGACTAGTTGCTTGACTTCTCTAGAAAGATTTAGGTTCTTGATATCCAAGCAAGAAATTCTAATTACCACTCCAGTGGGAGAAATAAAATAGACAGAGAAAGTATCCAAATTTTGAGAATCAAAAAGAGTTCTGTGAGAATTTATGAATGGATTTTTAATTTATATGTTCAAATAGATCTGACTGTGATCTAAGCCACCATATTGCACACAACGGCCTGTGGATTTATTGCTATCACCACTATTCCATTGCTCTTAAGTGCTTATTACTTTTTATTACACTTCCCTTCTTGGAATGCCTACACCACTTTAGGACAATTAAAACGCTCAGTTTTAACCACTCCTTCATGTAAACTAAAAAAAGGCAGTTGGTTAGCCAGAGTTAATCAACATCAACTATAGCCCTTCATCTATTTTTTCACAGTCAATTTACTGTCCTAAGCATTGTTAATATCCTCAGTATGATTAATGCCAGGGAGCAAGGTGGAAAGTTTCAACTGCAGCAAGAATTTTTCATTAGACATTCCAGTACAGATACTCCTGCCACTATCCAGACACTCTGCTGTGTTTCAGGCAAAACAAAGCTAGTAAACAACAATCATGAAAGAATCAGTAAACCTTCTCATTCTATTGCTTTCTGTTGCTATTTTGGAAGCAAAGATCATCTCAACAGATCTACCTGAAATCAAATGTATTTAAAACCAATGAACCAATAAAGTATACTCTACGACTCTGTTGTGGCAAGGTTTGGAACACTGTAAGCATCTGTTTCTTTGGAATAGGGTATCGTCTTCCCTTTTTGGAGAAGGCTGGAGTCAATAAGCTGTTTCCCAGATATGAATGGGCAGCTCACGTTGTACTGGCTCCCTTAGGCCTCTTTGTGCACCGTTCAAGTCTCGCAACAGAGCAAACATTAACCCCAAAAAGAAGTTTCTTTCTTCTTGAAGGTTTTAAGTCCCTTCAGTGAGTTAAATTGCCACGGGGCAGTCCAATGACTTCTAGATCCAGTACAACAAAGACAGTGATACATGGGGCACTAAATCCAAAAAATAAATGGCAAAGATCACCTGCTAAAACAGCACTGTGAGAAAACAGGGCACATTGAAGGCCTGCTCCTGTGAAACAGAAGTCTATATCATGTATTGCCTGGTTTTGTAAACAGACAAAGACTTTTACCTGGCTATTAGATTCTCTGCTCTAATACTTCATTACATCAGCTGCACCCTAGCCTATTACTGAGAAGAGCACCACTGCTATCAAAGATAAAATCATTATTAGAAAGTTGTATGAACTAGGGCACAGATGACCAGCTCTAACTATCCCTAAAGGAACAGACAGTGTTCATCAGGCCACGGCTCGATGAACATCATCCTCAGAAAGAATGTCAGCTTAAACAGGTGTCTAGACCCTGTAACATCTCCTCTAGCTTTGCCAGTATAAACATTACATTGCCAGTATAAATATTGCATACAGAAACGATTCTGGTTCAAACAGCTGAAGAGGAAAGGGACTATTCTGAACACAGGTCACTTCTAGATCTGTTTTGCCGGCCAGCCGCAGCAGCGATTACACAGCCCCAACCGAGGCTTAACGCAGAGACAACGGAGCAGGCAGGGGCTCAGGGACCTCCCTCCCCAGGGGGCTCAGGAACACTGTCCCCAGGGGGCTCAGGGACCCCCCTCCCCAGGGAACTCAGGGACATGGTCCCTAGGTGCTGAGGGACCCCCTCTCCCCAGGGGACTCAGGGACACTGTCCCCAGGGGGCTCAGACCACCCCCGGCTCAGGGTACCCCCGGCCCCGCTCCCTCCCGCCCCGCCCCGGGCAAGGCCGGTGCCGCTCTACCTGCAGGTTGCCGGCGTTGCCCGCCATGGCGGCGGGGCGGAGGCCGGAGCAGGACCGGGATCGAGATCGGGACCGTGACCGGGAATGGGATGGGGAAAGGGAACCGAAACCGCGGCCTCCGCCGGCCCTTCCGCACCCCGGGCGCGACGGAGCCGCTTCCGCTTCCGGGCCCGCCCCTCGGGCCGCCACAGCCCCGGTGTCCCTCAGGGCCCGCCCCTGTCCCCGAACCGGCCCCTAGCGACACAGTCCCCGGGGCTGGGGGCACCCCGGGGCACCCCCCGCAGGGGCACCCCCAGCAGGAGACGCAGGAGCTCATCCAGGTGGACTTGGAATGGCTCCGGAGGGGGAGACTCCCCGGCCTCCCCGGGCAGGCCGTGCCGGCACGCCGCCACCCTCACAATTCTCCCTCACGCTGAGGTGGAACTTCTGGCGTTTTGACTTTGTGGCCGTCGCTCCTCGTCCTGTCGCCGCTGGAAGGAGCGCGGCACCGCCCACTCGGCACCCGCCTTTGAGGTGTTTATACGCATTAATGAGATCCCCTCTCAGCCGTCTCAGGGCTAAACAGGCCCGGCCCTGCCCAGTGCCTCCTGACACAGCCATGAGCCGTCAAGTGTCACTCGCCCGTGGGCCACTAACGAAGCTCAGGTGATGCTCATGGAGAGGAAGTGACTCACATGCAGCCGGATTCCAAACCGGTTCTGTAAAGCCAGCCTGCTGTATGGGTACAGGGATGTCTTCTGACCCCCCAACATCTGGGAAACTTCACTAGATAATAGACCCCGTTCTTCCAACTACCTCCAAGCAACCGCAGTGCAAGTTGGACTTAATTGTTTCAGTGTCACATTTTTTGGGCTTTGTTTTGTAACAGGACACTTCACTGAACCTTTCTGATCCTGTTGCCTGCTGTAGGCAGAGGGGAAAAAGGCACATTCACGTCCCCCCTGTACCAGGGAAGGTCAGGTTAATATTTTTCCTCAAGCCACCTGGTTGGCAGTTTATTTTGGTTAAGTGTGCTCAGGTGTCGAGGGTGCTTGGCTGATTTGTAGACGCGGTCTGTAGCAACTGTTCTCCTTGGCTCAACTGCAAACATGTAAAGACATGATGTAGGAAAGATTTAAGTCATGTAGTCAGGCTTTGGAAAATGACACGGTAAAGAGAGTTTGCCACAAAAGACAACTGAAATTGGCCAAAGTGAGGGGAGAGCTGATGATTTCTAAAGGAAACTTACAGCTGTGTGGTCATTAGGATTCACCCATCCAGGGTGGGAAACGTTCAAGAAAACTCTGTAGGTTAAATCACAAATACCAATTTTTTTCCTTTTCCATCTTCAAAGGATGAGGCAAAACCATCCCTTTTACTCTTTCATGGTTGATTATGCCATTGTGGAGCCCTTGGGCTCCTTTTAACCTCCTTTTTATTTAAAATATACTACTTCCTTTGGGATGTCATTTCCCTTTTGGCTTTACCTTCTGATTAGTGTAACAGAGTATTCTCAGATATGTGTCTGATGCTAATATTTCTGGCTGTGTCCTTTGTACCTATGATTTTTAATTCTGTGATATTATATTTAGCTTTTAGACCTAGGTCTAGAAGAGGAAGTATGTCACAAGTGTGTAAGTGAGTAAATGCCGCTCCAGTCACACTGAACTGGCTTGTGAAACTCCAAAAAAAGCAACAGTGTGATTCAAAAAAGTAAATCAGGAAAAGCACCAGTATCATTACAGATAGCAGGCTAAATTTTGCACTCCTTACTTAAGTCTTACTCATAGAATATTCCTGCTATAATTTGACTTTGCATCTCATATTGCCTGAGGAAAGACTGAATGAATGCTGAGTAATGACATCAAGATTATTTCCTGAGAAGCTAATGAAGTGTGACGTTAAGGGTATTTCTTCAATTTGAGCGACAAGTACAGTCACATTATCTAATACTTCCCAGTGCTGAAGTTCCTGTGTTACCATATTCTAAGATTTCATATTATAATGATTGTGTACAACTAAGTGTAATGAAAATAGAACATATTAAAAATGTTAATATGCGTACCTATTGGCACCAGCTAAGTCCATTTCATCCTTGCCTGGGGCATTGTTGCTCACATGGCTATGGTATTAGGTGGCACAGGCATGGACAGTCTCCTGTGTTTTCTTCCAAGGCTGAGTAAGCAGTTGTGGAGAATGCTTCCTGCTAACATATCTTGGTATGGAAGGAAGGGGTCCACCCTGCACATTGCCTGGACACCTTGGGCCAAGAATAGATGGATACATCCATAAAACAAGGCATGTCTACAGGACAGCCAGGCTTCATATCTGTGATTCCCCTCTGCTATGGCAGCTGACAGAGATGACTAATGTCATTATCAGAGGGAGACTGGTATTAACTAGATGACGTAGAGCCATGCAGTTAAAGGAAATCACTGCCTTTGAGAGCTTAACAGTGCAGACAGAGAAGGCAGGAAAATATAGCCTCTAGTTTTTATTTTTCTACCTGATGAAATGATGCTGAAAGATCAATCTGAATCCCATTACATAACCTTGATCCAGTTTGGTGTACACACAAGGAGCTCATGCACTTGCAGTGCAGGTGTGGCCTCTTCTCTGCACTGGGAAACATGCTGGGCCAAAAAGCAGGAGCACTGCTCTTCTAAGGGGTTCAAGCCCCCATCTGTCCTTGGGAACCTGTCTGCCTGTAATGTAGTGCCTGGGGGAGTACTGCTGCCATGATATTCCCAGGTGGATGCTGCCATACATAACCACTTCTAATAGCACTGAAACCACACCAGCGTTGGGGAGGAGGGCTGTGTCCTAAGAGCTCTTATTCCTAATGCACTTTGGGCTCTGGGTGCAGAGAGGGTATTGTGCAGCTATGGAGCCCAGGAGGAAAAGAATTAAAGCTGCATTCAGGACCAGAAGGACTGAAGACAAAATAAAGCCATGTTATGACTATGGTGCCAGAGACAAGAGTGAGCTTCAGGGCAAGACTTGAAGCATTGGATTTTGAGGAGTAAGTGCTCGTCAGACTCTATCCCATCCCATGGGTCTGAGGTGGATGGTGGCAATATATTTCCTGCCATAGTACAGTAATGGGTCTAGTTGTGCCTCCCTGGAAGAAGAAAACTTTTGAGCTAAACTCTTCAGGTTTCTTAGTTATATTAGTTTTCACTCTACTTCTGGTTTAGTTTTTAAACTTGGAAGATCAAAATATGTAAATGCTTGAAAGCACACTATGATTTTGAATCAAGTGTGTATGTGTATGAAATGTGTTTTCTTCTGAACTAAGTGAGTTTATTTTAGGTAGTGGAATGACTCAAGATGTGTATTCACTTGACAGTGAGATTAATCTGGCACATCAGGAAAATAGCCTAAGACAATGATTGCAGGTATAACTGAGGGCACATTTTTAAGCTGTTCAGTTGGTCTTTTGACAAAGCACAAAAATAAAAATGTAGCTTATTTTATTACATTGTGAAATATAAAGCCCACTACTACTATGTTTTTTGAACAACATTTAGCATAGTGAATTTCAGGAGGCTTTTTCCTACTGTTACATGAGTACCAGCAGAAATTGTTACAAGCAGAATAAAAATGAAATCTGAAACCGTATTTTTCTTAGCTTTGCATGTGTTGTCTTCAAGGGCAATGTTTGCTGTCTACAGACTAAGTCTGGGGATTTCCGAGTATTTTCTCATCTTGAACGCACCCGGCAGAGACACTCATGGACATTCTGTATAGAGGCCAAGGACAAACATTGCACCTTGGTCTTTTCTGCATAGCATTTCATATGTTAAGTCTTGCTAACTCATGGAGACTGAGTGGAATAAAATCTCTCCAGTGGTGACTTTTTGTACAGTCAAGCAGATGTGGCTTCAGGGCTGTATTGGTTGACTCACTTTCATTTAAAATACACAATTTTGCTGGCTGAAAACTGCCAGCTCTTTTACACATATATGAGTTCAGGGATTTTCTGCTATGCATTGTTGAGTTTGGTGAAGCAGCATTTCTCTTTGAAATGTTTTCATAGTCACAGCACTTAACAGGTGCCTTCTATAGCCCTACTCACCTCAGAGATTTTACTGTTAAAAATTTAGAAACTGTTCCCCAGGCAATGTTTCTTTGAGTTTGGAAAGCTTCAAGTTTGGACTGTGCACTTTGGATTGCTTCAAGTGCCTTCATTTAAAATTTTGATGACCTGTAGAATCTTTGGAACAACCCGTAAGGATATTGTAGGTGCTCTCACCACCTGGGAGTCTTCTTTAATCACTGCCAGATTTTTCAAAAATATATGCTGTAATCCAGTGAAAAATCATGACACTCATAAATTGGTAGATCAGGTTCTGCAGCCTGTCTTATGCAAGGGTTCAAGGCAGCTGGTGGTCACAGCATGTGTCTCACTGTCTTAAAAAGACACAAATCTGTGAGTTGACCCGGATCATCTTTCTGGGAATCTGGTCTCCTGTGCAATAGAAACCTTGTAGTGTTTACTGTTGCTGGATTCCGTAAATCTAAATTGTGTTATGCAATGAGAAGCATTAAAGTAGTTCTGCTCCAGTAGGTACTTTGACAAGTATTACCAGACTCCTTTAAACAAATGACAGGGGAATAACTTTTGCCGTTCCAATATACAGCAGAATAACTGAACACGGCTGCTGCAAAACTGAGAGTCATCTGCATGAGTAAGTTTTAAAACTGAGGAGTTATGCCTGATGCTTCCAGCAGACTTTTTTCTCATGCTAAATTCAAAGTGGCTTTTGCCTTTGTGACTGTAGAGAGCAGTGTTTCCAACATTACTGAATGGCTTGTAGTCTGAATGATTAAGGTGATAAAGGGGAATGGAGCTGGTCTGGGACTAGACTAGCTGTGCAGCTACTGCAGTGCAATCTGCACTAGATTTCTGGGCTAGAATTTCCCTACTGGATCCCTCTTTATTAAACCCTAAGCCTTTTAATTAGGTCTTGTATGGAAAGGAGCACAAACTGGATGGAGAAGTAGTTTAACTTTCTCTCGATCCAAGCCACTCTTAGCAGAGTAATTTTCATTTTAAGCAGGAAGCTCTTTGAACCAGGCTATTATTCTACCATAAGTTGTCTATAATGCTTCCACATGTACAATGCTTTTTCCACACCTTTCAATACAATTTTCCCTAAAAAGCCTCTTGCCCTATTTTACCCCAAACCCATTGAAGTCAGTAGCCACATTTGCAGTGGGCTTTGAATATTGAACTTATATAGACAGAAGGATAAGTATTTGCATGACCACAAGTAATTACATCTTACCTTATTACAACTTTATGTCCTACTTCTGTTATATAAATGTTAATGTTATTGTGCTAGTAAGTTTATTAGCTTGTAATATACATGAAGTATCCTCTGAAGTTTCTCCATAGAGCTTAATGGGACCATTAGATCTCAGAAGGACTGAAGAAAACAACTCTTCAGTGGGTTACCTATTGCCTGGGTAAACATAACTGGGAAAGTAAAAAGGAAGAATTCTGTTATCAAATCCTAGAACTTTCTTTTGTAAAATATATAATAATGTTTCACAGTTTACAACTTTTTTATACTTTCCCTATTACGGACTAATACAAAATTCTTTTCTGTGTGTTTTGTGATGCAAGTCTTGTGGTCCTGAGTTAGTAGTGATAGGAGCTGAATAAACTGCAGAGTATGGGAATAGCTCCCTGGCTCTCATGGGCACTAATCAGTTTACATTTGCTGGGGTTTTGGACCATTATTTATAGATTCTAATTCTGGAAGTCAAGATACGTTTTCAGGTATAACTTCTGTAATTTACTGATCATACAGACAATGTGCAGGGTGTGTTCCTTGAAAAAGTGCACAAGAATGCACACTATGATTTAGTTGCCTTTAACCTGGAGAAGCAAGAATTAACATGTTCATCCCTCATCTTAGCTACATTCAGGGGTAAACAAAGGCCTTCATCCTACTCTGAAAACACACAAGAGAAGAAAATTCATCCTGTGAAGGCACGCCCATTTCCAGGGAAATATTCAGCAAATATTGATTCCAAGCTTTTATTTTCCTTTAATGTGCATATATTCAGGCTGTGAAGCTGCACTAAGCAAGCCTGGGAAAGTGTGTGCCTTCACTCACATTAATTACACAGACACTTAACTACTTGGATTACAGAAGAACGTGACTCATCTACAGATGACAATGGGTGAAAACAAGAGGGGGAAAAAATCCCCTAATTCTTATGCGCTCTTCCTTTAGACATGGTAAGAAGACACTTGAGGGGGCAATGCAAACACAGAGCTGGAAGAGAAGCTGTGTGTCAGTGTCCAGGTCTGCTCTGGGAAACAGTGAAGGTCAGGTAATGCCTTCCAGAATCTGCTGAAGCTCTGAGTTGAAACTGGTGTCCAAAGGAGGGAGCTGCTTGGTGTCTCTGTTCCTCTTGGGAAAGATACTTCTGCTAATTTGTGGTATGTCAATGTGATCTCCTCTCTCTTTAGAGTTGCCCTGTTGACCTAGTCACAGGAGCAATCCTATCCTCCTACAAATTTTATTTTGCTGTTTGAAGGCAGATAATTCTAAAATTGCTCCTGTGCTCAATTTGGAATGTACTGATGAATTATTATGCTGCCAATAATTCACTAACTGGGGTCTTCATGAATCTATAATCAAGCACAACAAATTATGGATACGTAGGGAAAACATCCGCACTAACAGCACTCCTGTGGTTGGGTGTTTTCAATAAGGTGAATCATTTCACCTAAACTGCTAGAGAGTGGCACTTCAAACATCTGAAAATACCAGTAAATGGGAAAAAAATTACTGAGGAAACATGACAAATGTGAGTGTGTTTGCGTTTTTTCTGGCAAATGTAGGGCAGGTGGTTTTGCACCATAGCTCCAGCCTGGCAAAGGAGGCTGATGCAGTAACTACAGGTATCAGTGGCAAAGCTGTCTGTGTGCCTGTGAGATGGCATCCTGAACCAGCAGTGCACACAGGGGTGTTCTCCAGTTTGGTGGTTTTTTTTCATGGAAGGAGTGGATCACAGGCATTTTAGTGAGAAGCAATTAATCCAAAGCATTGTCTCCCTGCTTTTGCTTCATGGAAGTTGATCTTAGTCTTTCTACAGTGAGAAACAGATAAAGTTTCAGAATAATGTTACAGTGTTTTTAATCTGGTCTACATAATTAGTCTCCCCTTGTATTTTGAATTCCTAGTTATATTGCAAGGCTATTTTCACAGGTTCTTCCAAGTAGTCACTAAAATCCATGTCTTTATTAAGCTGATTTATTTGTATTACACTAAGCATTATGCCTGGTGCTAAGTGGTGGGAACAACACCTTTAGGGAAGATCTTCAATAACCTGATTCTAGCATGTGGGATTATTCATTTCCCATTCACCAGATTAAAGGCTTTGTTCTCACTGAAATCTGTCAGCTGTTTGCTTTCCTATTTCACTTTTTTTCCCCAATGAAACATACACTCGAGCCTAGAAGAACCTCACTAAAAAAAAAACCCACAGAAGTGAGTACATGCAAGTATGAGAAATTAGTTTCCTGTCTTTTGTTAGAAGTAGTCACTGGTGAGTAATACTTCTACGTCAGCAGACATATCTGAAGAAAACTGTATTGCTACCATACATATTGGATCAGTGTGTTGCTATGTGACACCACCCTTTACAAGTATTCATGCAGATGCCTTGGGAGGGAAAAAAAAGAGAGTAGCTTGTTACTGTTCAGTTTCTGTCTCTCTCATGGAACTGTAGAATAATGCTTTGTTATTGTAAATGTTATTTTAATTTCAATGTGATATTTGCTAGCATTTCGTATGAAATGCAAAATATTTTGGCTATGGCATATCCCTCCTGCTAAATAGTAATCTAGACCTGTATTATGTGAAAAAATATGAAAAGCTCTGCTGTGTATACCTGTTTACAGATACTTCAGTCTTGCCCTTTAAATGTTTCTAATTGTGTTAAAGTTGTAGGTCACTAAATCAAAATAAAAGGGTACAAATAACCTACTGTCTCTGGTTTCCTTGCAAGAATGAAAGCTTATTGTGAAAGCTGCAGGTCGATTAGAAGATCTTTCATGACTGACAGTGTAGCAAGAACGCACCATTTTTTTCTATTAATTATTCAGTCCCACTTGTAGATAATTTCCCGTGTGGTCTCTTAAACATGCCAGCATTAATTGCAATCAGACATGCACTGAGAATTAAGGAGTTTGGGGGAAGGAAAGATAAAGACTACAGTGGACGCTGTGAGCCCATGAAATAATTGAAACAGTTTTTTGTGATGTGTTGAGGAGCAGGAATATTCTCCCCCTCCAAAATGATCTTTCTCAAAGAGAGGAGAGAAGACAGCTGGTTTTTTCCTTTCTAACAGCATGTAGAAACAGTGTTCCTAGGAGGGACTGCCAGGGAAAGCCAGGGGAGTGAGGACTGGGAGCAGGCTGAGTAACAGGAGAGTAACCTGGTGCGTTGCATCCCCTCTGCAGGGAACTGTGTCTGGCATTCCAGTTCAGAGATGGAGATGCACAAATGTAACTGCTGGGTCCCAGCATCCGGTAACATCTTTGAATTTTTCCTCAAGTTGTCAAAGACCTGGAAGAGTGAGGACAGTAAGTCATTTATTACTTTGCCAGAAGACTGTGACTCGTCTGTGTTATGAGGCTTCATACTTTAAGATTCAACATGTTCCATGTCACCCCCCCACCTTGTTTCTACCTTATTTATTTACCTTATTTTCTAAGATAATATCACAGTAGGAGGTGTCCAACTCACAGGAGGGTTAAAAATAGTATTGATTTTTTGATAAGGAAAAATCCTGTTATGGGTTCTAATTTTTTGTTTTTAATGTGATGATAGAAATGCAGGTCATAGTAGGTGTGTGTTAAAATACTTTGAAGATGTAACTGAACAAGACTAATTTAATGAAAGGTAAATGAAGGAGAGAGGGAAGCTGATGCAAGAAGTTGTCATTCAGTTAGACTGAGAAAGAGTGTTCCTGGTAAGGGGGAGAACTGCTTCACTTCTTGTCCTGTGCAGACCTCAACTACCTAAGATTAAACATCTTCTGCTTTTCAAGTTAACATTTTCTGTTTTTCTACATCCTCCTTGTTGGGCTGTAAGTAAAACCCATTTATATGCCAGCAATTCCCATAAATCCAAATAAATAGCTAGCAGGAAGTCACAGCTATTTTAATACTTCCTCCAAGAGCAAATGAGCCCAAACTACCCATTCTTAGAGGAAGCAAACTGCCCTCTGAGCCACTCAGTTACCAGTGCCAGTGTGGACTCCTTCACCTGAAGCATCGCAATTGCAGCAGTAATTATTAGTTTTATGGCACCATGATCAGAAATAAACAATTTCTCAGTATTAACCAGGTCAGACTGAAGGATTCTGTGCCTCTACACAGTGCCACACCTCAGCTATCACAGGGCAGTTATCTAGTGAAGCGTAAGTGATGATCATCCACCTCCAGCTTGGCAATGTAGAGTCCTTTCCCTTTTCCACTGTCCTGCCTTTTGAGGCACATACTTGTAGCTGTATTTCCCACTTACCACTAGCAAGGAAACGGATCTGGTGAGTTGTGCTCTTTCTGTTAAGGCTGTCTGGCTGTTGTTCGCCTCCCTGCAACTTACCAAGAAGGTCCCGAGCCACTTCACAGTGACAGTACTTGTTAGACCTGGGTTTGAAGCAAGATTTGCTCCTGCAGAGATGGCAATGTTTGGCTTTAGATTACCTGCAGACATCTGAGAAGAGTCTGGCAGCCAACATAATTGTGTATTTTCATAAACATTTCTCCTACAGAAGGCTTAATTAGATACATAACAGTGATGGCCCAGACGGCACAGTTTAGCCAGCTGGCCTGTATCTTATTTTAATTGCTTAAACATATCCACACCCTGTCTTTGTTATGAATTCACTTATGGCAAAGAATACAAATTTTTTATTTGCTGTCTGGCAATGGTGGAAAGTGAACTCCACCTGCATCTCAACAGAAAGCAAAACATGATTTCCTTTGAGTAATAAAAGCTTTGGAGCCTTTTGGAAGGAAACATGGATAGGACCTGATCAGGATGCTGTGGTGTGGCATGATTTTATGCTCAAAGCAACACAGAAATGTATCATTCCAGAAGGAGATAACATCTGCCCAGTTCCCACTGTCACCAAGGAAGTACATACTTCAGTGTCCTACCCCTTTCATTTGGGCAGTTGGCCACACCAGCACTGCAAACCTGAATGCAAATTCAATTATCTTGCTTTTACCTTTTGTAGTCTAAAAGTATGCGGGGCCACCTGGGGTTACTGAGGTGTGAACCTGAACTGTGGCTCTATCGTGCTGCATTGTTTCCTCATGGATATTGAAGTGGAGCCATGGCTTCCCAGGGAGTACTTGCTGGTGTTGTCTGTTGTGGGTGGCTTGGGAATGGTGTGGGGCAGGGGTGGGACAGCTCTTCCTTGGTAAGGACTGCGTACATCTCTCAAATTGTAGAAAATAGACATGGTGGGCTGCACCATCACCTCTCAGTTTAACTTTTGTTTCCCACCCTGTCATGTTCATCAGTGGCAACGTGGGCTGTATGACATGAACCTGGTGGTCCCCATTCTGGAGGTGAAGGGGTGGGACCTTCTGTTCCCTTCTTAGCTCCGGGGACAGCTAGCAGGAGGGAAGGCTGCTCCCCTGCAGAGGACCTGTCAGCTAATGGGAGGGAGCTCTTGCTTTACAGCAACACGAAGGACCAAGGTTTTTCCTGGAGTGTTAACTTCAATCTAACCTTGGGCTTTTAAGGCAGCCAAACACACACATATGCCTCTTAGACAGGGTTAAGATACTGTTTTAATGCATATACAGATGCAAAGTGCCCAACCACATACTCCTATGTGTTTTGGTTGTCTTCCTTGGATTCTTTTTCACAATTACAATTTTTCTGCAAATAGTGTCAACCCTAATGTTATTTGGAGTGCTGGTTTTCCTCAGAAGGTCCCTTAATTGCTCATCTACTCCTGCGTTCTCTCCTTCGTAGTCTTCGTTCATTCTTGCCTGGTGCCTTTTGTACTGCGCTTGCTGAAGGCAACGCGCAAGGCTGCTCTTTCCTGCCAGAGCTTGTTGTTGTCTTCACTGGCTGGGCAGGCAAAGACAACTCTGGTGTGAATCATTTTGCTCCTTCAATGTAGGAGTTGCCATGAAGAATGATTAAGGGAGGGGAAAAAAAAAAAAGCGAGAGTGAGAGGGAGTGTGTGTGTGCACAGACAGAGGCTGGGAAAGTGGGAGTGGTGTCAATGAGGAGGGAAGTAACAGAGTCTTCTGCTCAGCAAGGTTTCAGCACGGGCAGCTAGTTCTTCGTGCTGTACTCATTTCATTGATTCGTTTGCCAGGATTGCAGCCTTGCAAAGTAAGTACAGCTTTTTCGTTCCTCTGATATTTATGCCTAACTAATAGTTAACAAATCTCGGCTGTGAAACATATTTGTGTAGAAGGAGTGGGATAAGGGAATTTTTACAGAAAGGTAGATATTATGTGGAATTAAAGAAGCTTTTTTTGCCTTCCCAAACTACAGTGTTTTGATTTCATTCCAAAATTGCTGCACTTGTTATGCCATATTTCTTTCCCTTGGAAAAGATTCATTGGAAGTGCTGAATAGGATCTGGCAGGTGAGACAGCAAAGGCATTAGGAGTTATTAAAATGTGGTGGTTTATTCCAAATGGCTTTCCCCATATCAGAAGAAGCAGGTTATGCATGATGCCATGAAAATGCTTCATGTGCCAAAGTAGGATTTGGGCTGTTTTGTAAGTCTCTGTTACAGAGGAATATTCCTATCATTTTCTGCAGAGAGGTGTACGCTCTGCTATGTTTGCTTTGAGTTATTAAACAAGTGACTAATCCGCACTTGTTTAAAGTGGACAGGAACTTAGACCTAGTAATTACAAATTTATTTTCAGTGTGACAATTTAGTTTGAAGAGTTCACTGGCCATTGAAGTACAACAAAGCATATTGTAGTGGCTTGTTTCCCTTTCCTTCCTGGAGTGATTTTCCCTGCTATATCACTGACAGTGCTCTACCCTCAGACATATGAGACATTGTGGTTCCACATCAGTCTCATGTCTAGCATTCCTCAATGTCTGTTCAGAGGAAAGTGTATCCTTGTTTTTCAGTCAGGTAGTTTGTAAGATGGAGAGTTGTCGTTTCTGTAGAAGAGAAGGCTCACAGAAATCTTTTATCGCCTTTTTATTTTGTATTTGCTGAGCAAGAGCTGAAGTGGGGTCACGTTAAACACTTGATCTAGTTTTAATATTAATGCCTCACTTGTGAAATGTGTGTGGGTTGTTTCATATAATTTATCCTCCTGGTGGAAGTTTGTTTGAACTGGAGAGACCACTGCTCTGGCACTCAGAGCTCCTGAGATATAAACCCAATATAACCCCCAGAACTGGATGGCCAGCACTGTCTGTGCTTTATCTGCCACAGGTGTCTTCTCCTGGAATAACTGCTTAACTGAGACAAGAATAAAACAAACACTTGTTCAGCTTTATTGGATTATTCCTACCATGTAGGTAACCTGTCTTGTCTGACATTTCCACACAGACGTTGCTATTCTTGTAATTATATTTTTAAATTATAAGCTATATTTAACTTTTACCTTAGTAAGCAGATATTAAGCAAAGCCTCTCTGTCAGGTTTTTTTTTTTTTGGGGGGGGGTGGGGGGGAGGGGAGGGAGATTGTTGTTGTTGCATGCAAGAGTGACTAAGCAAAATTGGTGTCCTATACCAATAGACAAGTTTAGATTAGGTTTGTCTGAATTGGTTCAGTAGCCCTTCAGCTCCCTTTTATATCTGAAGGCGTTTCTTTAACACTGTGACTGTCACAGTTTTAAGCAAATCTGGGTGGATCACAAGCTCCCTGTGCTTAGAAGATGCCCCACTACCGTGGGCCTCTCTGGAAATGCTGACACACTGCTTTGCTGAGAAAGGAGGGACTCAGCAAGAATCCATGCAGGAGGCCCTTTTCAAATTTCATTTTCAATTTTTTGACTCCTCCCTGTTTGAGGGTTCCCTGTGATTACTGACTCAGGAGCTACGTCTGATTTCTGAGACAGCTGTTGGGCAGCTAATGGGTTTTCCTTTTATTGAGAGCCTCAACCCTTCTCAGTTGTTTGGAACTGGCTTTACTGGACTTGCAAGGCATGGGATGCTCAAGGCTTTAAAGATATTTAAGATTTTGTAATATTAATACTGTAAATTCCTTAATATGAATGTTGTGATCTCTTAAATATCATACATCATTAATAAATGGAAAATAAAAAACTGACTGACCAGTTGAAAAAGATGGTGGAATAAAATTATTCTTTGCTATCCAGCCCATCACTCAAAGTTAAGAGTGAAACTGAGCTTTTTTCCCGACAAAATGCCATGAATGGTCCTTATTTCAATAGTGGCACTAAAAGAAACAAACTAGAATGAAGAGCTTTGCAACTACCAGAAATAGATTCACTCTGCACGAAAGAAGCTTTAAGAGTGTCAGCAGTTCCTGGATGAACAAAGGTAAATAAAAGGTTCACCACAAAACACCTCCTGTTTTTCTCACTGAAAAGAAACATTTAGACTTTATAAAAAATTATCCATGAATACTATTAGAGAGTGACTGATGAAGTCCGAAGAGTTTTTAAGCCATGGTACAGATTTTAACTGGCATAAGGAAGAAGAGTTTAATTCAATTATGTAAAACGTCCTATTTTATTTTCTTACTCTAAGTCTCTTGCAACTCAAGGAAGTAAAACACAGGTAGCACATCCACATCTTAAAGTCAATATTAAGCCAGAAATGAGCGAGGAGTATTTCTGAGTGGTTACGGTTGCATACTGATGTTAACCGGTAAGGAAGATCCAGAGACCTAAGTAGAATAATATGCCAGCCACCACTAAATAATTATACTCTACCCCATTAACAGGTAAGTTTTTTCAGGTGCACTGCCTTATGTAAGATTCCTTATATTGTTTGTCTTCTTGAGGGTGGCAGATGTTTACTGAATGACACATTCTTGGTTTCTTGGGTAATATTCCACCAGCTCCTCAGTAAGAGATACCTGGGGAGTTGGTACTTGCCCCAAATCTTAAAACTTTAGTTTGGGGGATGGGGGAGTGCTGGGGTGGGGCAGAGAGAGAGAGATTGAGAAGGTGACCAAGTATAGGAATGTATTGTGTGTTCATGTGAGAATGGCTGAGTTCATGGTGAAGATAAGGTAGGTAGCCTATGCAAGGGAGTTTATTTAAGGCATGCACAGGCATAAAGGGGCATGTCTGTGATGAGTAATTGCAGGGAAGCTTTTAAAGAATGATTTTACATTTGCTTCTTTGCCCCTGTTGTTCCAAGTTACTCTTTCATCAGCAGTCTTAGTCCTTCAAACGTGTTTCAACTGTCTTTTGCCACTGTCCTGCCTAGAGCTTTCCTGCTTTAAGGTGTCTGCTGAGCCCATGGTTGCTGGCAAGCTTGACTTTTCTGGTAATTAGTTGCTTTCATGCCTGAGAAATTGTGTCTACATAAACAAGGTAGATGGTTGCAGTGCTAGGCTGGCACTTAGTTCTCCTTTTACACCCATAAAAACTCTGAGACATGTTTCCTGAACCTCATTCTGACATCAGCTCGGTGCCTGCTGATGCTGTAAAATGGAATCTCACATGGATAATCTCTCTTTACCAAGCAGCTGCTGAGCACTGCCAAACTACTGAAAGATGGACAAGTCCAGCTAAACCCATTCTGAATTCGGGGTTCTGGCAAAACCTCTGGATGTTGCAGAGCATGCTCTTCTATGCTTTTATGTGAGGATAAATTTTTTCAGTGAAATATGTTTAATGTTTGCCCTCTTCAAGACAAAATCTTTTTCCTTTTTTGTTTTTTTTTCCTTCCCCAGTGGGAGGGGATTTGTTAGCAAACGGTTGCTAATACCAACAGTCAGAACATTTTGCAAGAGTCCAGGGCTGGTTAGGTGTGCTTTTCAACCATTAGCTTTAAAAGCCTTGGTTTTATGCCAATATCTTTTTTTTTTTTCCACTTGATTAAGTTGTGCAGTGCATTTCACTAGCCTTTCATACTGCATATTTTCGCCCAAAACAAACTAGCTGTCAAGTAAAACAATTGCCTTACCAAATAGATCCAAGAACATGTGTAAGTTAATTAAAATAAAAATAAGGACATTTATTTTGTAAAATACCTTCTGTAGTCAAACAGGTCTTAGAAGTAAATCAAAGTGTTTTCTCTACCATGTTACAGGGGAATTATGCACCCACTCTGTTACTTCTATAAAAATGTATAACTACCACAGATTATTTGGAAGTCATTCACTACTGTCAACTCCACAGCTGCTCGACAGTGTCCCGTACAATGGTGTCAGATGTTCAGCTACGTTTGGGCAGTATGACACATGCACTCAAAGAGGAGATTGTTCTAATTCAAAATGCCTTTCCAAACCAAGATGAGAGTGAATGGTCCAGAAAGGTAGCTTGCTGGAGACAGTTCCTTGCCTCCTCTTCCCCTTTTGTATTCTGAAGTAGGCAAATAAATGCTTGAGGCTGTCATCAATTAAGTAGTCAATTATTAGAGATAAATCCCTGTCCTTAAGGTGTTTCTTGAAAGATTAACAAACCTCCTCCTAATTTAAGAAGTAACTGATTTTCCTTTGCATAATAGGATAGAATAGGACCCTAGATCAGTGCTGGAGTCTGAAATGCAAGTGTAGATAGGTGTGATTAGTCACACTCTTAGGAACACACCTTTTAAAAATCACCCTTCTATACCATTTTTACTCCATTATATTGCAATTTTTCCTGTAGAGAGTAAGTACTGGAGACACCTTTTAGGTTCTGTGGGAAGTCTTATGCCTTTTGAAATCTCTCCCAATATTTGTCTTTTATATTTCCTTGGAAAATAGCTTTGATGGAGCTGTTTAACACCAGTTTTAACAGTTGCCCCCCTTTTTTAGGGAATACATGATATTGGGGGAAGGATAGTGTCAAATTGACTGTGTCAAAGGGGTCATCTTTTTTTGTGTCCTTGCTGATCAACAGCCAGACTTGTGCTATTGACTGAAATTCTGTGGTTCACCCGTGTTGGCTTGAATCTACACAATTGGCTTTAATCTATACAAATGTGCTTATATGAAAGTGCAGCTTTGGATATGTGAAAGCATCCTGGAAGACGAGAATAGTCCCTGACCTTCCCAGAGCATGGACTACAGCAACTGTCCCTTGGGACCCCTATGTCATTCCAGACTGCACAGATTGCCTAACAGCACTATGTCAACTGCAGTTATTAAGAACAGGTAGGAAAATATTTTCAGTTAAAACAGTGTAAGTGATAGGTGGGCACACAGCTGTATTTTTTTAGAAGGTCCCCTTTAAATTTCTGGAACAATCTCAACCTCCAGGACCAGACAGCTTTCTGGAGACTTCTAGGAAGGCCAGGGAGAATGGGGAATCAACCCTTAGAAGGATATGTACCAAAGCTAAAGCTTTAATGAACAGTTAGCCATGAAGCAACATTAAAGGCCTGTCTAAAAGCCAGGACAGCCCAGAGCATAGGCAAAGAACCTTCTGAGTTGGCCTATTTAATTTAAGAGTATCAATTAAAAACAGATTAAATTCATATATGATCCAATTTGGCTCAGTATGCGTGGGCCACCCTGACCTACACAGATTTCCCCAAGTGCTTCTGGTCATACTGGCTCCACATAGCATGTGGCATTGCCAGCTGTCACTTGAAGATGATGGCTATTACTGAACTCCTCTCCTCTCCTCTCCTCTCCTATCGTTCACGCTAGCCGCTTCAGGGACTGGTGTGCAG
>JAWWEU010000081.1:68802759-68838902 GCA_035583155.1 Acropternis orthonyx | reverse complement strand
TCTCCTCTCCTCTCCTCTCCTCTCCTCTCCTCTCCTCTCCTCTCCTCTCCTCTCCTCTCCTCTCCTCTCCTCTCCAAACGTTCAAGCTATCCACTTCAGGCACTGGTGTGCAGCCTCTTTCAGTGCTCTGACACAGCCCCTAGCCCAGGAACTAGAATTACAGCCTAAACTATCTCTCTTTCCCCTTTTCTGTTTCAGGATGACAATGGATGCTCTGCAACTAGCAAACACTGCCTTTGCCGTGGATATGTTCAAAAAACTATGTGAGAAGGACAAAACAGCCAATATAATTTTTTCCCCACTGTGTACCTCAACATCTCTGGCTCTGGCATATAAAGCTACAAAAGGTGATACTGCAGACCAAATGAAACAGGTAAGCTGTCAACAACCTGTTCTGTGGCTGCAAAATTATATGACTGTTGTAGGTTATATTGTTAATATTCTCCTGGATGTCTGGTTCCCTTGCAAACCATCCATACAAGTTTCCTGAATGGTTCCATGCTCCAAGGTCCTACACAACAAAATAGGTTGAAAACCTGTCATAAAGAAGCAGCTTTTCAAGCATGTACAAGGTGGAAGCAGAAGTGGCAGAGTCCTTAACAGTTACATTAAAGCCTTGTCTCCTTTTAGCACAATGTTGTTTGTGGCTGCAAGCCACAGGCAAGATCACTGCATTTTCCAGATAACTGTTTTTTTTATTATTCAGGAATGCCTAGGTTTTATAGACTTGGAAAGAATTTTGCCACTGTCTGTCAGCAGCAAGTATGCATAGCAGCCCTGTCACTGGCATTTCCCCTTTGTCCCAAAATACTGCTCAGAGTAGGTGGATGCAGTAGAAGGGGCACAACTTGAGCATATTTCTCCTTACAAGCAGTTCATGGTGTTCAAGGGGTTTTCAGCACCGTGATGCAGCACGACAGTCATGATTCAATCAGTTTATCAAGCTCACTCTGTGGTGCAGGGAGTCAGTCCTCCAGCCTCTTCTGCTGCCTCTTGTGTAAGCAGAGATGGATCTAGTTCCTTTTTATCCCTGTGAGGGTCCCCATGGTTTCTCCAGTTACCTAAAGGTGGGTGAGATGCAAATTCAGTATGCATTTGTATGCTGATTATCACCTGGCTCTGAAGGTTTCTACATATTTGAATGTATTTTCCCTCGTTTGGGTATTCCTCCCTGTGCTTTCTCATTCACTGAAAGTACACCTGAGCACAGCCTTCTGTGGCCCTACTTATGCCACAGGTTACAGTGAGTCTTGTGCTGTTCACAGAGCTGCACAGCAATATGTCCATGAAGATCACAGAATCAAAGAATGGTTGAGGTTGGAAGGGACCTTAAACATCCCTGTCATGGGCTGGGACACCTTCCACTAGACCAGATTGCTTGGGGCCGTATCCAATCTGGCTCTGAGCACTTTCAGGGATGGATCTTTTAGGCATTGCAAATTTTTTTCAAATAGCATTTTGCTTCTAAATTTAAAAATTAACTCTAGAGTGTGGGTTTTTTTGTTGTTTTGTTTTTGTTTTATTTAAATGGCACAGTGCAGCTCCCTCACCATTTCAAAATTCAAATATTGTCTTTCTGAGGGGAGAGTTCAACATATTAACTTGCCCTTATTTTGTTTTCAGTTGTGTCTGCAATTTGCTTTGAACCATTGCATAATAATACGTTAGCCTACACATCCACAAGTGGAGCTCTGTTACACAAACACGTTTATGTTTCATATTTCTCTAGTGGTATTTAAAAAGTGCTGACTACAGATACTAAGGAGAGCTTGGTGTGTTTTAAAATGTAGTATCTCCTATTTTCTATGTATATTCTAGCTTCTGCCTGCCCCGAGTTTGTGCTTGCATTTTAAATACTAGAATACAAAAGGAGCCATATTGGCAACTATACTCTGGAACATTAATAAACTTGTGCCAAAAGTTCTCCCAGGTAGACAGTTGCAGTAGCTTTCTCCTCCAACATAGTTCCCAGGCACAGAAGCTGCCTGCACTTAACATGCAAAGAAATAAAAGAAAAAAAAAGAAGTAAGTTGAGAAAGTTGTTTCTGAGGAATTGACAGTGGAGTTTGGCTATGAGAGCTGTGCTGATGCTGTGCGTTTGGGAGTTTATTTTCTTCTTCTCCCACTGAGCAAGGAGAAGGAAGGATGTGGAAGGGTGACTAAGACAGAGCAGCAGTTTGTTGTGCCTGTGAAGATGTGATGCGCTCTGAGAGAAAGAGCAGGCGTGATGTACAAAGGGAAAAGAAGGTCACTAGTGCCTGATGTGAGAACTTGAGGCAGGTGCAGAGGGTTGGGCAGGCTACCTGTAATGAAACAGCCACCATCAAAGACCCTGTAATAAGTAGGCATTAAAAGTTCAGTTCATATTTATAGGGCTGTTTTCAAACAAAGGCACCAGTAACCTCCTACCTCAGTGAAGACACAGTTATCTGATCAGTTTTTGCTGAAATGCCGTGTGATCTCATCTATTAGTCACAGCAGTCAGAGAACTTGATGATCCATCAAGCATTTTTAAAGGTGTAGGCCACTTCTGGAAAGGAGATTATCTGTGACCCTCATTTATCTGGCTTAAAAGCTCCATATTTTTGGATGGGAATATAAGTTTGGTGAAAACACTGTGATGCCCTACACAGAGTTTTAGTTGATGAGTCACATCACCAGCATGAACAACTCTACTGACTTCTTTGGACTGCTCACAGGAAAGAAAAGCATTTGGTAAAATTCTGGTAGGATCAAGTTTTCAGATTTATGTGAGGATGTCAAATGAGCAAATGATTTTTGAGTAACAGCAGTGAGAGTCTCTGTCATTAGCTTCAATACAAAAAGCCACAGTTCTGGTCACAAACTAGCATTATTTTTTGCTAAGCTGTTAGGAATGTTTAGATAATGATAACAAAGAAGATGCCTAGTATTTTACTGTGTTCATTTAACAGGTACTCCATTTAAAAGACGTCAAAGATGTTTCTTTTGGATTTCAAACAATAACTTCAGATGTTTCCAAACTCAGCTCTTTCTTTGCACTGAAAATGGTCAAACGGCTGTTTGTAGACAAGTCTCTTAATCCTACCACAGTAAGTACTGCAGGATTATGGTGTCAGACTGCAATGTTATTTAAAATAAATTCTTTTAATTTTGGCTGTTGCTTGACTGACTCAAACGATGAACAGCATAATATTCTCTGCTGCCATGAAAGTTTGTAGGAGGATGGATGAGTCTGCTGCTTGACCCCAAGCTGTGCAACTATTACAACACTTCAAATTCGTTCATTAATATGCTTTAGGTCAGTAACTAGGTTAGTTTTGAATGCAACAGAAGTTCTATGCCACATCAAAGTCTTTCCATGGCAAGTATGAGCAAAAGGGAGTATAAAAGCAGTTGGTGGTGCAAGTGTGTGTCCAGTTCACACACCCAAGTAATTACTGCATAAACTGTTGTTTTTTAATCTGTCTGCAAGGCAGAAGCCTGGCTATTGAAGCAACACAAAAAGGTGGTATTTGGCTTTATAAATTATGAACCTTGCAAAAAACAGAAGAGTGCTGTGTGTGTTGTGTTTCCTCCCCGGCCCCTCCCCGCCCCCCCCTCCCACTGCCCAAAGTTGTCATTGAATAGTCCCAGGCAAGCATAACATCAGCCTAATCAGCCTAAAAGTCATGTCTCAGAAAACTCACCATGCTTCAGTGATGCTATAATCAGGTCACCTGCTGTTCAGCCTCTGCCACAGCAAAGGCCAATACCCATCCAGAGCAATAAATGTCTCACCTTGTGAGGACAGACATGATAGAAGCAGCCTGTGTGGCCTTTATCTAAGTCTTCCCCAGGCCTGGACTGAGGGTTGTTTTGTCCTTTCAAGCTCTGTCAACATGGTCACTCCTGCAACATCAAAGTTACTTTTGTTGCTGATGCAACACTGTTGGACTGGAGACAACCTTGGGAGAGATGTGCTGGATGCAGCTGTGTATCCTGGTTGTCACCTGTGGTTGTTTAATGTCTTTCCATTGTAATAAACTCCTCAACTACCCCATGGTGAAGCTTGTGAGGCTGATGTTGCAGGCTCTTTAAAGAGCCATTGAGTGGATGGCATTTAACCAAACATGACTTTAGTACCTTGTGTCTTTCAGGACTTTGTCAACTCCACAAAGAGACCTTTTCCATCTGAACTGGAATTAGTGGAGTTCAAAGAAAAAACTGAGGAAACCCGGCAAAAGATCAACAAATCCCTTTCAGAGCTAACTGATGGTGAGTACAGCTTTGAGACGGGATCTGTAGTGATGATCCTGATTCTAGGGGTGTTCTTTCCATTTCTCATAGCCGAGTCTGTCTCCCACACCACTTAACCTTGGGGATGCTGTCTGCCTCTTTGGAGAAAGATCTTTGTCCTCATGACACCTCTTTACTAGTGATTTTAGATGTAAATACATAGTGAAAGCAATGGGACTAGACCTGCTATTTGAATTCATGAGGATTAGCAGCATCAGCCTGTTTTGAAATCACTGACTTCCCTACTGCAGCACTTCTGAAAGTAGAAATGTAAGGCTGACCTTGCATTAGCATTGCAGGAAGCTGCTTATATTTGGCTGAAGCAGGATGGTTTAAGGGAATGACAGGTCCTGGCTGTGGGGCATCACAAACCTGACACCAATACATCGAGCCCAGACCTGAACTCCTTTAAAAGCTTTATTATGATGGGAAGTACTTGCTGCACTCTGGGGCTGTTAACTAACATCTCCTCTCCTTTTGCCAGCAAGGGTGACACAGACAGATGTGCGTACCTTACCTGCCTTCCTGTGGAAGGCTGGGCAGAGGTGGCTCTGGGGTTGGTCGCCACCTGTTGCCCTCTTGTGGTACAAATAAGGGAACAGCATTTATGAGTCTGGTTCTTCCAGGTCGGCACAGGTGTTCATTTTGAAGACAGGACTTGCCTCCCCAGTGCTCTGAATTCAGGGTCATTTGTAGCAGTGCTTGAAGAGGTCTGAAACAGAGAGAGGACACACGACATTTACATATTCTTTTTGAACTCTGTAGCAGTATTTGGTTATTAACTATAATCAGAGCAGCATTTTGTTTTGTTATTCTGCTTATTTTATTCTAGAAATGAGTAGCTGCTCGTCTGGAACTTCCCTTCAAGTCTTACTGTCCTAATGACGAATGTTTTTTTCACTTACACCTCTTGAATTTCACTGAAAATTCAGCATCCTCTTTAACATATTGAACAAAAGCAGGAGATATATTTTTGATTCCATGCAATATAAGCCAACAAAACAAGTCATTTGGAAGATCTGCCTTGATCCCAAATCCCATATCAAAAATTAAGCTGCAAATTTTAAGTATGTGCTTCTCTTTGAAATTTTCCATTAGAAATAAAATCTTTTATCTGTGAGGTGCAGGACACAAATGTGTCCAGTGGAATGTTACCATATTCACTTGAAGCAGTTGATATACTGTTAATGTGTTTTTTTATTAACAACCATCTTAAACTTGTTCACAGGCAAAATGGAGAATATTTTGAATGAGGATAGTGTAAATGACCAGACTCAGATCCTTCTAGTTAATGCAGCCTATTTTGTCACAAACTGGATGAAGAAGTTCCCAGAGGCAGAGATCAAAGAGTGTCCTTTCAAAGTCAACAAGGTATGTTCTAAAAAAAAAAGAGAGAAAAAAAGAGAAAAAAAAATAGAAAAAAGAGTACTGTTTCCTCTCATAAAAATGCAAACTTTTAGCTAAGGAAATTGCAACAAGAGAAAATGAGAAATGTTTATTACCATGGCATTCTTAGACTCTCTCTAAACCTATATGGTGTTGCAAGGGTCCCAGATTGTCCTGTTAGTATGTTTAGATAACATGATGTGAGTACAAGTGATCAGAAGCAGCCACTGTCTGCAAGGAGATGCACATCCTCATGCATAGATTATTCCAAGAGATTGGAAGGTTGGAGGTACCAGACGCTGCGTCCGAAAACAAGCAAAGGTGAATGATGAAACATTACCTTTCTTGTGGTCACAGAGCTAGTGAAATGTCTACAGTAGTGTCACCTCTTTGAGTACATCCCTTAGGTGCCTGGCCCTGTGTTTTCCTGGGCAGAGATGGTGCCCCATCAGTGTCCCTCTATCCAGACAGGCTCAGGACTGCAGCGCTCTGCAAATTAGCTCTGGTTAGCCATGAGTTCCAAAGGGGTGCAGAATCCATGGCTGGTGCACTCAGGAATCTGTGACCAGTGATGAATTCTGTAATTAAACCATCAACTTTGAACCAGGATACAAAGATGCACAACATTTGTGAGATAGAGAGATTATACTCCAAATACATACACACATACATATATACATATAGATAACTAAGAAAAGTTGAAGTTTCAGTTTCACTGAAAATATTCATAAATTACCTCATCAACAGTAGTTTCAGCTTTAAATCAACACTAAAAATTTTAAGTGAAACATCTCAAGGTTTTTTTCATAAAGTAGTGTTTTCTACTCAGTTTGGATTTTGAACATTTCCATGTGAACAGAACAGTTTTTTAAATCTTCCCTATGAAGAAGGGAAGATTCACTAAAGAATTTAATTTTGTTTTGTTTTGTTTCATTCACAAAAAGCAAAGACATAGGGATTTAGGTAAGCCTGAAATTTCTTCTCATTCTATTTCAGCTCCTGAACCAAAATATCAATTATTCGTATGAACAGCTTGACCTTCACTGTTGAGATATGCTCAGTGCTTGACTCTTACTGGCATTATGGTGCCCTGTATATAGCACTCTTTGTAGCACTCAGTGAAAAAGGCATGAAGAGCCACTAATACTGGGTAAATTGCTCTTTTAAGGCACATCCCAAATATGTTGCTATCGTATTAAGTAGAATTCAGTTCCACTTTTGTTTGGAAAGCTGCCTACTGTAAAAAGCCAACATGGTCTTTTACTGCTGCTTTCAATACCTATGAAAGCCAACAAATTCTGTGGTGGTAACTCAATGTAACACTTCAAGGTAAGCCTACAAACTTTCATCTCTCACCATCTTGTTTGTGAATTAAAATGATTGTTTCCTCTGTGTTTTCCAGACTGAGACTAAACCAGTGCAGATGATGAATCTGGAAGCTACTTTTTGCCTGGGCTATGTAAAAGATTTGAATGTTGCCATCCTTGAGCTCCCATGCCTAAACAAACATATAAGCATGCTCATTCTGCTGCCCAAAGAAATTGAAGATGAGACCACTGGCTTGGAGCAGGTGAGAGAAAAAAGTAAAACTGCAGTGATACTTCCCTTGGAAACAACCCATTTATAATGCCATATGTTTATGGAAGGTTTTGGTTATTTAGAAGCAATGCAGAAGAGAACAAAAAATTAGTTTGTGAAAATTAATAAGTGATTTCCTAAAGAACAACAATTTCTTACGTTATTTCTCTATTAAAACTTTAGAACGTATTTTCACCCTTCTTCAAAGTTTATTAAGGACTAATTCATTAGTAATATTAATTAGTAATGAAATTATTTAAGGATTAAAAGACAGATGATCATGCAGTTCTCCTTTGTAGTTTGCTGCAACTGGCCACAAATTTTGAAGGAAGGAAAAATCTGTCTTTGTATCTGTAAGATACTTTTTTATGCCAGAGTAAATTACAGAGCATACATATCCTAAAATGTCTTTCCTGAAGGAAGTTTGTTGTGGCCCCACATTCTGCCTCCTCACTTTCCAGTTTTAAAAAATTAGTCAAATGGCTGCATGTTTGATTGAGATCAGGCTCTGTGTTTGGAGTCTTTTTCTGTCCCGAATACCAGCAGTTTCACTACTCTGCAGAGTCAGGAATAAAGCCTTTTGGATCTCTGACAGCTGGCCAGGTGTAACCTGGGTAGGGACTGTCTTTCTTAGGTTCTTTCATATTGTTGAGGTGTTTGCTTATCAAAAGCTTGCCAGAGCATGCACATACAGTAGATTTATTCTGGAGGCCTGTCCTATGGATCAAATCCTACTTGCATCAATATAACTGAGAGTATGTTAAGCCTAAATGCCATGGTTGTGAATGCAAAGGCAAAAGTTGCCTTTTGGACTATATTTTTTGGAGACTTGATAGGAGTGAAAAGTCCAGGAATGGTCTTTTTATTTTTTTCTCTCTCTTTCCTTGGAGTGCACATGAATTTCCTTTGTTCCTTTATGTTTTCAGCTGGAAAAGGCACTGACCCCTGACACATTATTACAGTGGACCAATCCCAGCATGATGGCAAACACCAAAGTGAATGTATTTCTTCCAAAGTTTACTGTGGAAGGTGACTATGACCTGAAGCCACTTCTGGAAAGCCTGGGAATGACAAACATCTTCGATGAAAGTGCATCAGATTTCTCTGAGATGTGTGAGACGAAAGGTGTGGTTTTGTCAAAGATCATCCATAAAGTCTCCTTGGAAGTAAATGAACAAGGTGGCGACTCCCGAGAGGTACCAGGATATCGGATTCTGCAACACAAAGATGAATTTAAAGCTGACCATCCATTTATCTTTTTGTTTAGACATAACAAAACTCGCAATGTGATTCTTTCAGGCAGATTCTGTTCTCCTTAAGCAGGGCGTATTCACTATGAAAAAGCACAGTTATTTTTATGGTGGTGCATACTCCTGTAAAGCTTGTCATCCTGACTATCACCTTTGAAAGGAAATCTATGAGGTTTGTATATTGTCTGGGTAATACAATGTACTCTACATATGCAGCAGAACTAGTTTGTCTCCTTATGTTTCGTCCCCTTAAGCTGAAGGATTTCCACTGTGAAGAACACTTTGTTGAGAAGTATCCCAGCCTCAGCAACAAGAATATTTTGTTCCTCTGTGACACTTTTTTCCCAAAATGAAGTGAACTGAGAGACTGATTTAAGATAGACCACGAGCTGGAAAGAGCTTTGGGACGAAGAGCTGCCTTCCTGCTCATTAGTCAAACCACTCTCTCTTGTGACCCACACGCTCTGAATTCCCGCTGCCTATAAGGAGAATTGTGGACATGTGGTGTAATAGCTCTTCCCTTGTACCTGGCTACACTCTGATGTTCCAGGGTGCCCTACCAGACCCTGTCTATGCTAAGTGAAACTGTCCAAGTTCTCCAGTGTAGCTAAACAACTCAGGCTGGCATCAGAATTTGCACCTGTGAAACAGCAGCCACACTGAGGCCTGTGGATGCCAGAGGCAAAAATCTTGGTGACAAAATGTTTACTCAGAAGACTCTTCAGTGTGAGCTACATAATTTCCCAGACCGGGGAGGTTGGACTCTGCTGTGTGGCATTTTTTGATTAATTCCCTTCAGACACAGAAGATGGGACAAGTTCACTACAGGTATGAGAAGCCCCGTTATATGTATCCTAAGAAAAAGAACATTCAAGAATAGAACACAATTGGATTAATACTGGAAGTGCCACACTTTACATGCACAGATTATCTGCCTTTTCTAGTTCTGGATTCAGCATTAAGGAAACTCCTTACAGTTACTTAATGTCTGAAGCATGAGAAAGAAATAAGGACTTCAACTTGAGTGAAATTAACATTGTAATTACTAGTATTCAAATTCCACATGAGATCATGGTAATCAGATTTGATTTCTATCTAAAGACTGCCTGCTGCATATGTTCAGTACTGATTTACCTAATTACTGTTCAGAATAAAGCACTATAAAACCTGTGTCAAATGTGCAATACCTCCAGTGTCAGTCTATGTATTCAATGACAGTGTCAGTGTTGGTTCTTGACTTCCAGTAAATAATAGGAATGGAAATGAATGGATTCACTTAGGCCACAAAGTCAGAACGAAATAAAACCTAAGTGAATGCCTGGATTGCCCTTCTGGGCCACATGATGATAGTTACCAGTAAGGAAGATGTTACTGACTGGTCAGGATATACAGAGAATTCAGTTATGTGCCCTCAAAAGGTGGGAGCATTTTACTTGAAAAATCCTCTTGGTGCCTCAGGTCTGAAAGAAACTGGAAAGAGATTTCTGAATGGGAACATGCAACCCCTAGTATACAAAATTTCAACATTAGAGAACAATGCAGTGGTTATTGTGAATTTAGAGACAGGAGTTCTGTTTTGATTCCTGAACTTATCAAGCCATGAGAAGTCTTCAGTCACAATGATTCAGTAGTTTTACCTGTTTCCTTCCCTCTGTGGACCTTTAAGGGGCTCTAATGTATTTTTAATGCCAGAGGGTTAACTGGGGTCTTTGGCCCATATCTTTGAGGGTAATGGGGGCACTAACTTCCACCAAAAACAGAGGGAGGTGAGACCCTGCAGACCTCTGCAGATCTTTGCCAGTATGCATTGATACATGGATCGTAGTCAGAAAAATGAAAAATGTAACAATTACTGTGAAGCCCATTGTGTCAGAGAAGGAATTACCTGCAAAGATCTTTACTGGCCCGACTTCAGCGATACCTGAATGATTGGAAATGATTGATACACCCCATCATAGTCTGGTCTGCTTTGGAGGCTGGGGTCTGATGTATTCAGGGCTATTTCCTCACTGGTTTCTACTGGTTCTCCTCTGGGAGGTGTGTCAGGACGCTGTATGTGGGGTTGATGACTAAGCAGCTGCACAGGCGGTCCGTGCACAGGCATGATGGACCAGTTGCCTCTAAGTCTGTACAGTTTGTGTTTGGGCACTGACTCTTTGTCAGGTAGTTCCAGTTGTTCATCAGGCCATGCCGTGCTTTCTGCTACATCTGTGCTGGTCTGCTAGGCAGATTGCCCGTCCTTCTTTTTCTGCATGGATGAGATTTCCTGAAGGAAAAAAGCTCAGACAATCACTTTTACAGCTTTTACAGGTTCTGAAAACATTCTGGTTCAGTAGCTACTCTTCATTTAGTAGGTGTTGTAGTCTGTTTAAATGCTGCTCAGAGCATTTGGCACATCACAAATTTATGTAAGCATGTCTTCTCCTTGTGATAGCTTTGCCAGGAAGGGTTATTCCATGAAAGCAGAGAGAAACTCTGCCTTAGGGTGGGGCCCATCTTTCTCCACCTCCTGATTAATGTCAAGGTTTATCCTAGCCTGTGCAAGGCAAGCAGATATTAAAGATACAAAGCTGTCTTAGCCCACATAAGGCAAACCCACCTATGGGTCATTTCTAAACAGGGTGCCTTGCCCGTGAAAATCTCAGGTTCACTTTTCACTTCTGCCTCTTCTCTCTGCCAATCCCAGTGTGAAGCCTTTCCATCTTGCAGCACCTGAGGTAGAAGTATTTGTGAGGCTCCTGCTGGTGTGAGAAGACATGTTACAGTCTATGGATCGTTCCACCCATGTTGGTCTCTGGGCCTTGGGCAAGAAATTGCATGGGAGGACATGGGAAAAAGTGTGTGGGAGTTTGTGTATGGGAACACTTACGTGCTGAAAGGTATTGCTTTACAATGGAGAGAGTGAACATAGCTGAGGACTTGCTCAGATTGAAAAGGTGCTCCACCTCAGCTTTCAACAGAGCATTACTATGCAGTGATGGATGATGCCCCCGACAGAAAACAGCAAGCCGTGGCTGGCTTTGGCAGGCGGTTGCAAAGTGCAGGATTATGTGCTTAGTTGTCTCATCACTCGCTCATCTGCACAGTCATTGCCCACTTCCTGCTCCTAGCATTTAGTTGAGGAGAGGGGATATGTTTTAATGTCTTGTGGTAGCAAAAGCTGTTTGTGGGAAAGAGCAGATTGGTTTTGAAACTTGGAAAATGCAACAAAGGGCCAATTGGCCTCACCGGAAAAGCAGTACACTTGTGTGAATATAGTAGCCTAAGGGCCTAGGAAAGACAGAATTTGCACATACATTGACATTTCCTGAGGCAAAGCAGTTAAGCTGATGTCAGGGATGTTCTGAGGGGATATATGGCAGAGCAAGTAAAATAAGTCAGTGAAAGAATGATGTCAATATAGGAGGAAGGGAGAAAGCACAGAGGTTGGAAGAAGTAAGTCTTGCAAGATACTCAAAAATACATGGACTGCCACTGAAAAGAGGATAGAACTCATAAAAAACATCACAAGGTACATGGAAAGGCAATGTGGATAAATGAATTTTGATAGTAGAGAAAGACCTGAGGAGGAAGACTAAGGAGCACTACAGAAACACAAAGGAAGGAAAAACAGAAACACAAAGGAAGCAAAAACAGAAACAAAGAAGTGAACAGCAAATTGAAGGAAAAAAGTGAGGAGGAAGAGGAGAATAGGGGCAACAGGAACACTCATTTTGTTCTTGTATCTTGCACTGCTTACAAATCCCTCTTTTTGAATGGATGCTGGAGCGCTGGAGCCTGGCCAACTGGGCTGAGAGCAGGAAAAAGCAAAGCTGGTGGAGTTGTGCCTAACAAAGAGGGTGGTCCAGCTTCAGCACTAGACGGAAAGTGTGGGAAGGGCAAGATGGTGCTGGGGGACCTTCTTTCTCTTTCCTGCTTACCATATTTGATCCCTCAAAGATCCTATGAATCCAAAGCCAGTTTTATGCTTTGTGTGAAGAAAGAAGAGGTGAGAAAGGAGACATAAAATTTTCAGGATTGCAAAGCCATGTGCAGCCCTAGATTAATTTTGCTCTCTTGAGACCAGCTGCCATAATGCAGTGTCTCACCTGAGCTCAGTGGTGCTGATTAGGGGAAATCAAACACTGTGCTGATGCAGCTCCACGCTTCCCACCTCTTCACTTGCTTCTCACCTCTTCACTTGCTTCTCACTTTATCCTGGAGACTTGAACTGTGATCAGCCACTTCTGGCCTTCTTTTATTCTTAACTCAACAACTTAAAAGAATACCTCCTGGCTGGGGATTCCTGTTACACTTCAAGGAAATACTTCTTCCCCTCTCTAATTACACTCCTTCCATGCACATAAAGCAGACTCCTTACCTGAGTGAGAGAGATGGCTGTAGGCAACATAAAGCTCATACATTTCCTGTTCATTTGCTTTATGACTGCTAGCAAGCTAGCTCCAAACAATCCTGGCAAGAACCCTGCACACACCTGTGTCCAGGCCAGACCCCATGAAATTTGAAAGGGACTACTGTGTCAGCAGTGCAGCCGTGGATCTCCAGGGTTAATGATCAGTTTTCCAGCTGAGGGTGACTTGGCACTGCAATCAGGAGATGTTGCCAGGAGATATTGCCTGCCAAACCTGTTGGGCAGCCTTGAGAGAAATGCTAATAGCGTATTGCTAGATATAGGTTCAGCAGTCTTCTGCAGGGAAACTTCATGTTGATGGCATTTGCATTAAACTGCAACATGCTGCTATCAGCAGCAATTGGTTAGAGCCTGAACTTTCCCACAAGAGAGTGGGAGATTTTTGTAATACAGTAGTCACAGGAACGTGCTCCAGAGCTCAGCTGTTGTGCTCCTCATTTAACCTCTTCGGGCAAGAAGGTAAAAATTCTATGTTAGTGTTTTTTGTTGTTGTTTGGTTTTTGGTTTCGGGTTTTTTTTCCTCCAAAATAACTTGTGATATTTTTTTTGGCAGATCCAAAGTATTCTACAAGCTGTTACAAGTAAACATCATGTTTACAGATGGGACAGAGAGGGTGATATCTTTACAGGCTGCAGGCAGCAAAACACACTGCTAAAATTCAGGTGGCTCACACAAAGGGAGCTGGTCTTCTGTGGGACATGAACGAGAGATTTAGGAACACAAATCCAAAAGCTATTAATCTAAAGATTCTTGCCTAAATTTCACAGGTATCTGAATCTGAAATTTCCCCAGAACCTCTCTGTCCATCCAATAAGATCTAATTTCCACAGGACTGATGAGCTCAGTGGCTTATAAGAGGAAATAGATGATTTTCTGCCTGTATCTCCAGAAGGGCTGAAGGGCAGACTCTTCCAGAGCACCTCTACGTATTCTGGTAGAAATGGGCTTCATGTTACAGTGATAATGCTGGTGACCTGAGCAAAGTCACCCACAGAGTGAGAGATACAGGTTAGTTTTTTCCCTTTTCTCAGATTTCCAGGGCACAAGCAAAAGCTTTGAGATGTCCACTAGATGAGAGAGAGGGCATGCAATTCTTTGAGTGGGTTCTTAGACATTTGCCCTGTACCCTGACCCCTGCTGCCAGGGAAATTGTTTATGTTCTTAAACAATCACTCTATAAAATAGGGAGGGTGGAGTGGTATTCAGATTTTGTTTTGTTAGTGGGGATGGTAGTCTCTGCCATCCACATGTTAGCTCCTGGGTTTGGCAACTGTGTTTAGAAGCTTTCTGAGAAGCCTGTGCAGCTGCACACAGGCACAGCAAATAACCTGCCACTGTCCAGCCTGCAAGAGGCCAATGTACACCTATGGCTGTTTATGCAGAAATAATTAGCCTAGAAGGAATTATAGAACATACTAGAGGGACTGATGCAAACTAATAAAAGCAGTCAGTAAAAAAAGCTTTCTGGCATAAAAGTAGCCTCCTGAGAGGCTAGGTTGTTTGGAAAATGAACTTGGCATCATTTTGCTTGAAAAGCTGTTTTGCACTGAAATGTGTTGGGTTTTAATTTAAACCATGCTACTTTGGAAATGTTTTGTGTCATTTAGGACTGATTAGAATTTCTGTGTTGTAGGAAATTTAGTTTTTCTGAAGTGCTATTTGTACCTTCACACCAAATCAGCACAGAAACACTTGGAATTGTCTTTTTCTAGGAATGGTCATGAAAACTAAGAAAGTCACTTCTACGAATTTTCATGTGAGGAAACAGCACTATCTATCATTTGGTCTTTTTCTATGATAGACTCGTGATTTCTGCCAATTCTCTCTTCCTTTGTGTGTGAGAAATGAATGTGTATTAAGGCACCTTGATGGAAAGCAGCTTGAGTAAATAAAACATGCAATGGGAAGTACCATGTGGCATCAGGGAAAACAAGTTGCCTCTTAATTCTCTGGTATGAAATACAGAACTACCTTAAAACCAAGGCTCTTAGCCTCTCTACCTTACTGCCTCCTCCTTTTGAATGTATAATATAATATAATATAATATAATATAATATAATATAATATAATATAATATAATATATTCAATAATTATCATAGCTTTGGGCACAGTTTGTTTTATTCTTTGATAGTTTTTATTTTGATTTCATTTACCTTTAGCCCAAAACAAACTATAAAGAGAAACAGATCATGAATAGTTATAGAGAAGTGTTTCTGATTTCTCACAGTTATGGAAGAAGTTTGTCATCTTCGCAAGGTCTGAGGTATGCTGTGGTTTCTTCTGAAGAAAACTATTTTCCTGGGTGGCTTCTTGCTCAATACAGCAGCACCAGTAATTTCCATCTGCTGGACTATGTTACAAGCTGCTGAACCATCACACAAAGCATCTTCCTTCATCAGTGGCTCTGCACTATTGATAATGCTCAGTGCATATGCTTTGGCTAGTGCAGAACAGCAGCTAGAGTTTTCCTGGAATACTTTTGATCTTATATTTCCCCTTCTTGTAAGCCTAAGATTATTTAAAAGCAACATTACCATTTGTTGTCCACCACATAGGTGTTCTCCAAATGCCACCGTCCTTGCAGTAGCTCTAAAAGTCTGATGGAATTATTACACGGATTACACAGACTTTATGGCATGGAATCATTCACACACTTGTGTCCACCCCAATTTAGATTAAAGAAGTTCACTAAATCCTTTCAATCTTCAGTAAGAAAGTTCCTTCATCAGCCCATACCTCCTCTCCCTTCCTTCGGGTTTCTAGGGCAGCTCTCTAGTTCCCACTCATAACACCACGGACTTGGTTGTAATGTTTGCACCTGGATGTTTCCCTGAGGACATGCTGCTGCTTTTGCAAAAGGAGTGGCCACCTCAGTATGCCAGACACTTGCTTTTAAAACCTGTTCCCAGATTCTGGGCTCTCCCTCCATTCTTGGCACTCAGTCCTTTCCCTGCAGGGTGAGGTGGAGGTGCCTCCTTCCCACTGAATAAGTTTATTAACTCTTTTTTCCTCCTTGACTCATTCTGAAGTTTGGGCACACCTACAATACACCTCGTGACCTACATTTACCATGGCTGATTTTATAGCTCCATTTCAGATCTTTCAAGACGTGTCAAAACAGAGCAGTACTAACTTCAGCACTAAAGATGCACTGAGTTTTGTTTTCAGAAGGTTCTGGATAATAGGATATGAAGGTGAAAGAAAAGGTAAATGATTATTTAGTGCGATGTCTTGTGGTAAGATGACTGCACTACTAAAAGGAAAATGAAAATGATATTTCATACAAAGACACAAGTAGCAGCGATAGAACAACTGTTTTCAGAATAAATGAGATAAAACTGATCTTTAACTTGTCTGTGAAGAGAACCTTTTGGGTATTTCTCCTCTGTTTCATCCATTTGTATTAGATCTTTATGTGAAGTACTTCTGGACTTCAGGGTAAAGCAAATGTCTCAATATGAAAAATATGGACTTGTTCTTTCAGCATCACAGGTGCTTTCCACAGAGCACCATTCAGAAACAGTAATGAAGCACTGATTATTGCTGTGCTTTTCAAGCTAGTCAAATGGCAAGAAATGTCTACATTTGCCAAGACTTGCATCTCCATATATTCAGAAACCTGAGTTTTCAGCTTTTCCAAGCCTCTGCAGCAACCTGTTTTAGGCTCAGTCTGCTTTTCTGTGGGCTGAGTTCATTCCCATTGTCTGGCACTTGCTGCGAGCCAAGATGGTTTGCACAGACAAACACCACATCTTGGCTGAGCTGTGTCAACTCCCAGTGCCCTGGTAACTTCTGCTGGCACTCGAGTTCCAGCTTCTCGTGCAAAGTTCATGCCTGGCCCAAGGCTGAGTGAAAGGCAGCCTGCACTCTGCATCTTGAGAACAGTGCAAGATCCTCCGGGTAGCCCTTTGAAAAAAGAAAACTATAAAGGGCGGGGGAGCTGTGGCTGTGGTAGAAGAATCTCAGTGGTATCTCAGTGGGAGAGCAGGGTGGCAGGAGAGCACTGGCTGGAAGGGGATGGGGGTCTCCATCAGCAGGCAACACTTCCCAAGAGGGCTCTAGACCCCTCTTAAAGGGGCAGTGACAGCCCGGGACAGGCTGTACGAGGCCTCTGCTGATAAAAGATTCTCAAGTTCAGCTTTGCACAAGCCTTTCCCCACCCTTAACCTCTGGTGACACAGACTGGAACGTGTCATGTAACAGCACCTTGCCGGCTGCAGCAGCCAGGACTGGGAAGGAGTGCCTGCTGTGCCGTGGCCTTCTGTGGGCACTGGGCAGAACCACCTGGCTGTGCACTCACCTGTTTCTTCAGCGGAGAGGAGCTCTGGCAGCTCGCTATGGACCTGGCCCATGTTGGCCCCAGTGCAGACTGAAAGGCAGAGCCAGCCAGGTCTGTGCGGTGGCAGACAGGCAGGGCTTCTCTCCCTACTGTGGCCATATATTTTCCCCTAAATAAACCATCTTTCTGAAACAGAGACCACAGCTACCTATCTCTATGTCTGCAAGAGGACAGGAGTGTATGCGTTTCTTCTATACATTTTTTCTGTTGTTTGTTTGATAATAAAAGTGTTGGGGGTGGGGGGGGTTTCTTTGGGTTTTTTTTGGTTTTTTTTTTTTTTTTTTTTTTTTTTGTTCTTTTGTTTGTTTTGTTTTTTAGGTATGAAGTTTGTGTGATCTCTCCTGTATCCACACAGCACCTTTACAATTCTCCCAAGATTCCCGAACGGAGTTTATAACCCCCTTTTTTTTCCAGATGGCCTCGTCCTTGCAAGGACTGAGCTGAACTTGGTCCTAACTTGTTCTTAGCAGAGTGAATTGCATGTAAATGACCAATGGGAATGGTGCCAGACTGTAATGTTTCTAGTACAAAAGAAGAGAGTGATACAGATCTTGTCGTATCATTGAGCAGGAACTTACAAATTTCTTTTCATGGCTCTTGAGATATTACTTTGTTTGAACTTTTTAATTGTGTGTCCTGACTGAATCTGTGGCTCCTGGAGAACTCCTGAGAACTGAAAAAGTGTATTTCAAACTGTTAGTGTTTCCATATGTAGTTCAGTCTCCATAGCTGTTAATGACCCTTTTTCATGTATGAAAAAATTTCATTAATAGTGATTGTATTTTTATAAACCTGTTGTTTGAAACCCTCATACTGCAGCTCTGGTTACCACACATGGTTATATGCAGGTGTAGTTTCTGTCACCAAGGCTCTGTCACCAATTTTATGTCCTTAAAAGAGGAAAGAGTTGGTGCAACTGTATCTATCAAACTAATCTGGAGAAGGAAAATGTTAGCCCATAGCTGACTGATTTCAATACTATGAACTGAAATAAGACACAGCATGGGATAAGACAGAAAAAGGGTCTTTTCTGAGGAATTTACATATGTTGTGAGTGTGGGTCCCTTTTCCAGACCCTCTGTGTCCTTGCTCCCACTGTGCATTATAGACTGATAGATGTGTGCAAGTTTGGCTCTTTCAAACTCTCAGCATTTAGAAAAAAAATACTATTTAGCAGTCAGCTCTGGGATAATCTCAGGGCAGATAGTTGTTTCACAATGTGGCTGAGCTAGACAAGCTGCATTAAGCTCCTTCATTCTTTTGTGTTCCCAGTTAGCAGCTGCTTCATGATGGACTCTGTTTCTAGACCAGTTACTGAGTTTTGCCTTGATCTCTACAATAAGCTCAACAGAAACACTGAGGACACAAATATTGTCTTCTCTCCAATGAGCATCTCTGTTGCCCTGGCCCTGATCCATCTAGGTGCAAAAAACAACACTGCTGCTCAGATAGAAAAAGTAAGTATTAACAAACCATGCGGAGATACTTATACATTTCTTGCTGTTCCCTTAGTGGAAGTGTTGGGCATCCTAGCACGACACATGTGCAAGGGACTGACAGGAAACCTGCACAATTGCAGGCACAGATGCTGCCTTCACAGTCGTGCTTGGTGCACTACAATCCTTGCCATATGCTGATGTTAGTCTCATCATACCCCCGTGCAAGAGCACGGAGCAAGGACTGAACAGAAAGAGGTGGTACAGCACAGAGGGACACTCTGCCTTTCCCCCTGCCTGCTGTCAGAATATCAGATTTTGTTTCAAAATTACAGGTGGGCCTTTCCTCTCCTGGTTGTTGTGAGAACCCCCGAAGTGTGACTGGGTGGGCGGTGGGGAGAGCTGCAGAAACCTGAAGTGGTGGCAGCTGCGTGCCTGGAAGCATTAGCTCACTTGTCACTTATGGCATTCAAGAGTCAAAATGTCTCACCTCACAGAGACCCAGGCGGGCAAGGAGGAGGTGATAAAGGTCACCCCTCCAGTCACTGTGCCTTTACTCCCTGCAGTGCTAGTTTTGCTTTCTACAACCTTTCTTCTCTTTTCCTGTTTGAGCCCATGAGTGGTAAAAGACCAATAATCCTAAGGCAGAGGTTCTTGTCAGTAGCTGGCTCTGTACTGTGAGATTTTAAGGCAGCATATTCTAACACTGCCATGTGCACAGTCTGACTGCTGGGTCACACACAGTCAAGGTAGAGGTGTTCTCCTCACAAGGTTTCCAGGGTGTGGTGAGTTGACCTTGGCTGGTGGCTGCCAGGTGCCCACCCAGCCACTCTCTCACTCCCCCTCTTCTACAAGGGCAGGGAGTGAAAATAAGATGAAAAAGCTTGCAGGTCAAGATAAGGACAGGGACATCACTTGGCAATTACTGTCATGGCAAAACAGACCTGACTCATTTTGGAGCTGGCTGGAACCAGCTCATTTCGACATACAGAATCTCTTCACTTCATACAGAGGCCACCTCTGCAGCTCCCTGGCTGTCTAACTGTGCCACATCAACCCTATACACAGGAACTGCTGCTTGTTTTAGGAAGGCAATGGGGATTGCTCATTATCAGTACCCTCAATGAATGTTTGATACAGAATTATTTATAGTGGAGAAGTCATTGGAAATTTTTCAGTGAGATATTTGTGCATTAGAGGCAAGGACTGGTTTCCATTAAGAGCACTGTGGGTTTGATATATTTCCTAAGCTGATGCCAATATTAAGAATGATTTTGAGAATCCAGTTTTGATGTTTTCAAAGAAAATTATTTTTATCTCCGTGCTTGGGGCAACTTTTTGTTTTGAAATTTAAGGTAACTGTAGTAATCAAACACAAATCAAATATAAACATGCTGAGGTAGTGAAGAATAATAATTTGAGTGCAAGTTCTTCCTGGTTTGTGAATATAGAAATGTGAGTCTGAGCATGAGTATACAAATAATGTGAAGTCTGTCATTTCAGCTGATGAGTGAAGCTGAAAAAACATCTTTTATGAATCTACACCTCTTATCCAGGGCAGGAGAGCAAAGCTTTTAAACAAGGAAAATGCTTTTATCCCAGTTACAATTGTCATAACTTGGCATCTTCAACTGCAGGTGCTCCATGTCAGGAAAGCTGCAGGAGGAATGAGCCTTGGATATGATGAAGAGAATGCAGCCTCAGAAATGGAGCCAAAAGAAAGCCAGGAGAGACAGCCTTCCTTCTCACAGGTGCATCCTTGGGTGGGGAGCACTGGAACTCTGTCTTCACTGCGGGGTAGGTTTGTAGGGGGAAAGCGCTAGAGTTTGCCACTGGAGGGAGTCAAGTTCACAGGCTCCGAGTCTGCCTAATCCTCTAGGAAACGCCTGGTACAAGGCGTTATTTTGTTAAGGGCCAAGTGTTCCAATAAGTCAATACCAAAGCCTTCAGTGATCTCACGTGAAGGAGGATGGGGCTACAAAGCTTGGACTAGCTGGATTTAAAAATCAGTACAGCAGGAGTTAGCTTTATAGTGTAATCTAACTAAGACACAAATTAACAACCAAAGCTATACAGAAGAATCATTTTAATTGTTGTGTTTGTAATAATCCCAGTGTAACAAGGATGGAGACCTTAACCATAAAGCATTCCAGGCACTACTTTTACAACTACAAAACCTGGATGAAAGATATGTTTTAACCCTGGCCAACAATCTCTTTCTACAACAAGGGTTTGAACTCCAGCAGGTAAGTTAAGTAAGTAAGTATCTGCTAACTGTTCTGACCTCAAGCTTCCCTGCAACTGAGTCTCACTGTGGCACCTCTCACGTGTATTTTGGAGCACTCAATGTACTTTTTGGAGCTGTATCTCTTGGGTGTGGTGGGGAAGATATTAGATTGTCAACTTCCAGTTCTTTTATTAAAAAAAATAAAATAAAATTAAAAAAAGCCTTGTGGATATCAGTGGGTATAGAGCAAAAATAAAGCAGGGGTCTGTTCTCTTTTGCTGTATGTCTGCACTCAGTCAGAGGTGAACCTACGGCCAAAAATTGGCCTATTCAAGCTATCTGTGAACTACCCACTTCTGGGCTTGTGAGTGGCACGGCTGGGGCAGCAGTAAGCTTGGAGAGGGCTTTTCACCTGGAATGCTGAACAGGTTCATGCACAGGGCTGCTGTGTTGAACTTCCTGCTCTTTTCTTACTTACTAAAGAATGGTCTTGAGATTACTTGATATGGCTAAATTGCTAGTCACATCTTTACTTTTCTGTCAATTATATTTGTTGAATTATTTGGGTACTTGAGCATCAAACAACATATCTTGCATTTTCCCTGGTTTTTTGTTTTTTGGTTTTTTTTAGTTTGGACCACAGTTATGCAGTTCTCCATGACAAGACTCTTTCTTCTGGCTTTATTTTTACTTATTTCCTTTTTTTACCTATGAAATAGAATATCTTCTGCAAGGATTCTCTGAATAAACATCAGATAGTTGATGTTTCCAAAATGAAATTTTGCCTTATGGAGCAAAGGGGTCACTCACCATTTCTAAAATACTGCCAAACCATTGATTTCTTTCCAAAGGGAACAAGTGCTTAATAGATTTGACCAAGTCATAATCTTTATTTTTCTTTACAGCAATTTCTAATGTGTACCAAGGAACTGTATGGAGCAATGCTGCAAACAGTGGACTTTCATGGTGCTGTTGAAGCTGCCAGAAGACAAATTAATGCTTGGGTTGAAAGTGAGACACAAGGTAAAACAAAGCAAAACCATGGCCATACTATCATGACCTTGTTACACTGCTTCAACAAATGAAATTCCAGGATATGGAAAACAAAGACCTGTTTACATTTCTGGGTGTTCAGTCTTATGCTGTTTAAATATAGTTTGTCTTCCCATCCACTCTTGAAATATTAGAGTAAGTTATCAGACAAATTATTTCTGAATTAAAGATGTGTTTGTTGTCAAATACTTTTGTACTCCCACCCTTATGGCTGGCGTGATGATTGCAGTAATACCTATAAGGCTTGACCAGACACGCTGCTTCTGCAAACAGCCACAAATGCAGACCTAGAACAGCAGGGGATGGAAGCTGTGAGATCCATGGTGAGGCTGGGAACAGACAGGAAGGGTGGTTGTGGGAAGAGAGCCCAGCTGAGCACCTGGTTACCTGTAAAGCAATGCCCACAAAGATGAGAGATGTGACCACCAGCAAGACTCACCATCACAAGTGACATGTAACCAACATGCCCATAACAGGACAGCAGAGGTCATTACACTAAACAAGATACCTGCCATTTTCCTTTACTTACGCCAGATCTGCAGTAGCAATGGGATGAAAATTTTCTAAATCTTCTGGCTGAACACAAACCAGAACTTACTGGGAAACTGGTAAATAGATTTGATGGTTTCTGCAGTTTCTCAGTTGCCCGTCTCCTGACCAAACCTGTCCTTGCACTGGCAGAGCGGCCTGTGCCTGGTGTGGGAAAGATCTGTTAATCCCAGCTGGCTCCCAGTAAGAGAACTGAAAGTTCAGAAGCCACCTCAGATAGGGTTAGGAACCATCCTTGCTCTGGGTTCTCATATGAAGCCTGTGGACCTGCTAACACTTACTTCAGTCTCTGTGTAGAAAGTCAAAAGCTACACAGCTGTGCTTGGTAAGAAGGGGAAGATGCCCTCATGCAAACTAAAATATGTGATGAATGGTACTGTCTCTGTTACTGTGGTAAATGTCACCTGGCACATATGTATGGTCACTGTCACTGACAACTGGATAATTTGATGGCCTGCAGTTCTCCCATCCTCCCTGGCTGGTAACAGTGTAGAGGAATCTACTATTTGTTTACTTATCTTGTTCCTGTCCTCTGAATAAGACAAGAACTGTATTTCTAAGTTTTTCCAAAACTAAGTTCACAGACCAGTCATTGAGTCTCAGTCTGGACAACTAACAAATGACAACTAACAAATACTTATCTATTTCAAAATTCTCTTTAGGTAAAATCAAGGAACTCTTTGCTCCTGGTGTGATTGATGGACGTGCATTGCTGGTGCTGGTGAATGTAATCTACTTCAAAGCATCCTGGGAACACAAGTTTGAGGAACAAAAAACAGTACAGAGAGATTTTAAACTGAATCAGGTATGTCTGCATTCTGTAAATCTTAACAATATTTACCCTAGATACTGTGATCATTGCGGCAAGCATAACATAGAAGCACAATGTCCAAGGCTTAGCTGGCCTGTGAGTAAGGTACAGGTGTGTTGGGAACTTAACTTGCCTCTGCTGTTGGGTAGAGGTGTTGGTAAGAGCTGTATTGCTTAAATGACTTTATAATTTTCTTTTCAATAGAACAGAAAAAAGCCTGTGCAGATGATGTATCAGAAAGGCACATTTAAACTCGGCTACATTGAGGGGGTGGATGCTCAGATCCTTGAACTCCCTTATGCTCAGAAGTCACTAAGCATGATCATCTTGCTGCCTCATGACGTGGCTGATGGATCTGCCAGTGGGCTGGAGCAGGTAAGGCAGTATCTAACATGGACTAGGGATGAAAGTTGTCTGAATTAACACTGAGTAACAATCTAAATTTTACAAAGCTGCCCACCTATTTTAACCTCTTTCCACCCCCCCATCTTATAGATTGAAAGCACAATGACCTATGAAAATTTAATGCTGTGGACCTCCATAGAGAACATGTTTGAGACAACAGTGGAGGTTTACCTCCCCCGATTCAAGCTTGAAGGCACCTTTAACCTCAATGAGGTATTACAAGAGATGGGGATGACCGACATCTTCAGTGAATCAAAAGTTGACCTTTCTGCAATGTCGTTTACAAAAGCTCTGGTGCTGTCAAAAGTTGTCCATAAGACGTATGTGGAAGTCAATGAGGAAGGCACCGTAGCAGCGGCTGGTACAGGAGCTGGCATTGTGAGAAGGTCTATGCCTCTCACAGAGGTGTTTATGGCTAACCACCCTTTCTTATTCTTTATTAGGCACAATCCTACCAATACAATTATTTTCTTTGGCAAACTCTGTTCACCTTAAAATCAGGGCCATTTTCTAACATTGTGAGGAACACCTGGATGAAAATCAGAAATTGCATTTTTTTCCCCAATACATTCTTAATCCTGTGACAGCTGCTTTGTACTTCAAAGTAATCATTGAAACCGGTGTTGTTTAGAACCTATCAATCAGATGCTCTGCCACCAGGCTCCTTGAATATTGATCTGAATCCAAAATGTGACTAAACTTTACCTTAACTTCACTGGATATGAATAACAGTTTGTTTCCTCAATGTGCACGTATGCCCCTGTATTCCTGCATTCACATGTGTTCCTGTTATTAATGGTAGTGACAATAGGGTTGAAGTGGGAAGATCATCTGGTTCACCTCCCCTGCACAAGCAGGGCCATTTACAGCTGGTTGTCCAGATGGTTTTTGGATATCTCCAAAGCTGGGGACTCCACCACCTCTTTGGACAACCTCCCCTAAGTGCATCCTAAGTTCTCAACTCCAAAGAGAATTTTGTATGCATAGTGTCTGCAGGAATAGGATACAAAACCACGTTTCTAAAGATGGTTAATTATTTACATAGTAAAGAAGGCTGCCCTTTGTATGGGGCTAAATCAAAAGATTTCAGTTTCAAAGAATAAGAAGAAAATTGTCTAAAGCACCAAATTAAAGTTACTGATGTGAAAAACTGTAGCAATGAACTTCCAAGAAATGTGTTTTCTTTTTCCCATGCTGCCATGTGGTGAGTTTTAATGTTCTGAGATGTGAATCTGAAAGACAAGGCTCTCTCCATGCTTTGAAAAATGAGGGAAAATTTTGTAAAGTGGAGTGTACATCATGAAAATCACAGTTAAAGATTAGCTGTGAATGTTTGTGGGAAAAAAAATAAAACTTCTTCCTGAATGATAAGGAGATATTACTGCTAATTTTCTGGTTTAACATAAGTGACATCTTCCTCAGAGGGATTCTACATGAGATTTAGCAAATAGAATACTTGTGATGTGCTTTTTGACCCCTGAAAAGGAAAATATAGATCAGCTGCCACCATACACTCTCATGTTCTGTGTTCATGATTACCACAGCTTATGCACCATAAGTTACCTGGAGCCATTTGGACAAGAAAGTCTAGAAAATAAGAGGGAGTGATAACTGAGCAGGAACAGAGAGGAGGAGCACAATAAAAGAGTCAAATAAGCAAACTACTACTCTAGACTGTCTCATCTGAAGGTGCTGTACAGCTGCAGCAGGAATTCTGCAGGCTGTGTCTGTGTCTCCTTTCTGGAGGCTGGCTGCCCAGTTTGCCTATTAGGCATTGTTTTTGTTACCCAGACCTGCCATCATCCGGCCTTTACATTCCCTAGGGAAGTTCTGAGCACTGCAACCTCAAAAATCAACAGGGGATTCCTGTGATGAAGAAGCAAATGCCAAAGGGGAAAAAAAACTCTTCCCTTTATTTCCGTCTTTTCTCGGAAATGAACATACACTCCCCAACACCCAGCATACCTTTTTTTGACACCCTTGAGTTAAATCAGGAGTTTGCAACAGTACTGTGGGCTGGCAGGGGGACAGCTCTGCGCTTGTTACCGGTGAAGAATGAAGGAGCTAAGTCCTGAAAGTGAAAGAAACAGAGGGGGATGTTTGCATTAAAGCCTCCATTTAAGCACCAGCTCAGCTGGGCCATTCCTGTGCCATCAGAGCGTGGGAGCCATGAAGGTGAGTGGTGAACCCTGCGTGGCATCAGAGATAAATCAGAGATAGGCAGCAGCAGCAATTTTGCTAATGCAACAGCATCACGAACTATGAAAAGAAGACTAATGTTATGAAGCAAAACACCCACATGTCTATGCAACAGAGCCTTTTTACAATTTTTTTCCTCTCAGTGCAAACTCTGCTGAAGGCAGTGCCTCTCTCCGCTAATCCCTATGCAGGCAAACAAAGTTCAATGCCTCTGCTCTCCACACATCTTGCAGCTCACCAGGGGATGAGGCATCACCTTTGCAAATGGCAAGGTTCAGATGTATTTGTGGCTCTGCCCTGAGACCCGGGGTTGAACTAGGTGACCTCTGAAGGTCCTTTCCTTGGCAAAATATGTAGTTTTTAAGCTACAGGGTGAGGAAATACTACTGTTCTGTGTGCATGGGCTGAGACTCGATTTAGAGATGTGATCGATGTTGAAAGTTTCACTTTCACAGTATCACTACAAATGTTTGTGCTCAATCTGAGGTAACTTGACATGTGGTTTCCTCTCCCTGCAAGGCAAGTGGTGGCAGTAGAAATTTACAGATCAAGTCTCTGCCTCCTCCCTGGAAGTTTGGCATGGTGCATTTGGGATGCACAGTGTTTCAGCTTTCTTCTCCAAGCCGTGGGGCCACAGCCCGCTTGAGAGGATTCATCAGCAGCTCTGGGTTCTCCATCACATGGTGCTCATCATCTCACTGAGTTAGGTACTTGTGTCTACCCTGGTATCAGCTGAGGGAAGGGCCACAATTTGGCCCTTAAATCACAAAATCAGTCAGTACCTTATGAGGAGTGAAGTGAAATATTTACCTTGTAGACAACTGTTTATATTATCCACTTATCTTCAGAGAGAGTTAAACTTTAGAAACGAATTCAACATGTATTTCTAATTTAATAAAGGTGGCATACTTGAATTTCCAGAGGAGTCAAGAACTGCAGAGGTATTGCTGTGGAAAACTTAAGCACTGATTTTACTGTTAGAGAAAGCTTTATCCCAAAGGTTAAAAAATCGATCAGTAAAGGTTCAACTGGTACACCTCAGGAGAGGCTACTTATCTGTAGGGCTCAGGAGAGCCCTATTTCTTTGATCTGTTGCTCCCTAAGTTGTCCTGTGAATGTCTCAGAATTTGGCTCTCAGTCATTTTTGGTTTTGGCCTTGGTGTTCTGGATTTCTAGAGGCAAACCTTTTTTAGACAGAAACTCAGATATAATTCCTTCTCATCTCAAGATTAAACACAGTAGTCTCATTAGTAAAAAATATTAACAGTAGTCAAATGATTTTTAAAAACAGTCTGGTCACTGACTTCTTACAAATATTCTTATCTCTCCAACCACAAAAAAAGAAAGTCTTATGCATTTAGAATTTCATGTTTCCAGTTTCCTTTCCAGTATTTATCAATTTTCCATCATCTTTTGCATAGACCATCCATCCCACACTTCCAAAACATGTAGGGAAGTGCCAGCTCACTTTCTTGGATGGGCTTGGAAAATCATCTGTGCTTTGATTTCACTTCTTTTTTTCTTTTTTTTTTTTAACTTCCATGTCATACTGTATTTTATTCTATTAGCCCAGTGGAGTCAACTTAGCAGGATGAATACATAGTCAATATCCAGATAATACCAAGACTTGAACAGAGCAGCAAGGGAGGACATGTGCAGTCTGACTGAACCTGGCTGATGTTAACTAGTTAACATCTAGCTACTAGTTAACATCTTCTGACTAAGATCTGTACAAGGTATTATAAGCAGATTATCAGGATGAAGGTTTCATGTTCAACCACAGTATGATTTACAGTATAAATTGTACACAGTTTGTTAAATTTAGTCATTATTGATATAAATAGGTTAACTTTTGTTCAGTTATAATTTATAGTAAATATTTATAATTTAATTATAGTAATGTAACATTTGTTACAATATAAAATTACCACACATCGAAGGCTGGCCTTGACTCATGGTAATGTAAGTACTTTCATGCTTTCTGTGTACCAGGTGTTGTTCTATCCCAGTTGTACAGTCAGTCACACAGTAATAGCATCAAGATAATTCACCATTTATTTTCCATATTTATTTAAAAAACTGCTTCTTAGTAAATCCTTGATTTTATTTTCTTGGTAGAGTATGGTCATTTTCTTTCACTTCCAGCAGGTACTGCATCATAGTATTCATAGACTTTATGAAAACCAGATTCTGTAGTCACACATCCTGACTGTGGGTTTTTTTCTGTGTATGTACTGGAGAATCAGTGAATAGCATGTTCAATGCACAGAATTATAGATGGCTTCAGAAAGGAGAGGACACACTAAAATAACATGTCTCTCCTATACAGAATGTATGCTGGCTTTAAGCTTGTACATCCAAAAAGCCATCTGAAATGAAAAATTATCTTATCCAAAATTTTGTAGGCATTACATTTTCATATTTTGTAAATTCTCTAGCAGCTAACATTTTTCTTTACTTGCTCTGAACTGCCTTGATGTGAGTGATGAGGGGCTTTGCCCATGTTTAAATTCAGGAGCAAGGTAGAATGAGTGTAAATCTCTGAAGAACATCTAGTGAATGGATTCCAAGCAGACCTTATGCAAGCTGTTCAAATAGGGCTCCTGGAAAATGCCACTATAGTGACATAATTTTTTTTAAAAATTGAAAAGATTACTTAACTTCTGTGGTGGAGAAATTCGTGTGGCTCAGGAGGTAAAGGGCCTGTATCCCATACCCTCACTGGAATTCAAGCCTGTGGCTCCCCAAATAAATGCACCAAGTGCTACCAGGCCTTAGGTTTTAGCACAGGCTGTGTGGCAAAACTGTCCACCTTCCTTTTGAAGCCCTTACATGAATGTGTGCAGCTTAATGACACAAGAAAAGAGCTCTATGACTAATAACTTCGCAGTTCAATAACTGTATTATAGATGAGTTCTGGTTTCTAGTCTCTGGTCCCAGGGCTTATTCCTGTTTCAGTCCAGTAAAACAGAAAAAAGGTCTCTATAAGTGATCCACTCTATAAGTGGATGCCTATCTGAACAATAATGATATGGAAGTATTTTGTCTATATCTTTCTGATAGCATGAATTTTTCTTCATTTTCTTAATATCTGCCTAGAAGAGAAAATAGTAACTAAAGTAGGTCAACTGTAAGCTTCCTTTCAGCTCCTCAGAGGGTGCTGCTGTGCAGCTTTTCCGTCTGTATCCTCAGGCATGAAATTGGATATTCTTAATTATGAGGTGGCGTGTCACAGCTTTTACGTAAGAGCACTGCCACCTACACATATCCAAGATTGTTTTCCATTACTCCCTCACTTGAGTGCTACAGTTTGGAAACAGGGTCCAGCTTTTCCATAACTTACTGACAGTTCGAACATGGTGGAAAAACACTCCTAAAAGATTTCTGTTGAAAATCCTGATGAATGCCTTATTTTCTTGAGCAGTATTTCACGAAGAAGGTCTCTTTTGGCACAGCCCTAGTTGCAGCCTGCAACCTCACAGCAACAGCTGCAGCTCTGCCTCAACTCACACCCCTGACAGCCCCTTTTCCAAGAGATCCCCACTGCAGCCCACTCTGCTGCCTGTCACTCCTCTCCCCTGCAATCTGTCAGCACAAAGCAGTCCCAAACATGGGCCAGCAATGACCACTTCTGCCTTTTCCACAGCCCTCAGCTTGCTGAGCGAGGAATCACTGTACTAAATTCTAGCAGGATGAACACCGAGGGGAAAGGCTCTCCCAAGCTATGATTTCATTACAGGGAAAAGTCCCCCAGGTCATATTTTCAGATTATATTAATGCAGTCATTGTGTGATATCTAATGGGGGCTTAGCTGTATTTTGCTCAATGGGTTCAGCTGTTGGTCTTCTGTAAGAAATGTGATGTTCTGCCCAGAGGAGTGGTGAGCACAGTGCTTGTTGGCCTAAAATACAGACAGCACTCAGCCCACAGCCATCCTCGAGACACCAGGGGCAAACTCTGTGAAAAAGCTGACTGCTGCTTGTGACAGAGAACAACCTCCAGGGTCAAAGGATAAGTGCTTTTGGAGCCCATTTCCTTGCTCATGAATGGTGATGAATATGAAGGATACTGGAAGACATACCCAGGGCCCTTTGGTGTATTTTTTGTACCCCGAGACAAGAGCAACTCCACCTTGCTGTCTTATTTGCTTGTTGTTTCATGCAAACCTTCCAGAGGTGCAGGCTGGCAATGACTGTGGAGCTCAACAAAAGCCTCTGGAGTCCCACAAAGCCAAAACCATCGATACCTCAAGCTCCCCACACAGTTCTGCTGAAACATATGAGCTAGACCTAAGGGATAGGAAACCAGATCCATAGGTAGAGTACAGCAGTAAATACTGAGAACTGAGAACCTCAGCTGTGCTCCCACTGCAGTGTCTGACTCTCTGTGGTGTTATGGGAAAATGCACATCCAGCCCTGGAGGGGTATGGAGCACCACTTTGAATGACAGACCTGCTCCATCTCGGTGTTCCTCCCATCACTGCTGGCCATACTGAGATTTTCTAAGTGAGGCTGGTGATGCCTTTGCTTCAGCCCTTCTTGCCCTTTTCCTGCATGAGGTCAATGAAAAAACTTGTTCCCTAAAATTCTCACCTTAGGGAACAACCCAGTGCCTAGTTCCCAGAGCTGTGCAACTGGGACTTCTTCTGCCCTTTGGATCAGGTCTTGTAGCACTTGGTTAGGTCTGCCTCCTCCAGACCCAGGGGTCTGGAGACAACCAAATATCAGGTTGGGATGTGCTGCTGAAGGTTCCCATGTGCTCCCTCTGCTGTCTGGAAAAGATTTTGAGACATACACAGTGTCACACAAAACCACAAAATTTTTACCACTGGAAGGGACCTTTGGAGATGATGTAGGATCTATGTTGAGGCAGCCCCAGCTACGTGTAGCTCTGAGGCAGAGAAGCTGCTGAACAGCCAAAATATATTGAAGCTTTCCCTTTTTCCAATTCTGCCTCTATCGCCAGCAGGTAAGTTGGGAAGCAGGAAGGGTCCGCAGGGTCCACAGCCAGGAGAGATGACCCCACCTGACCAAAGAAATATTCCATACCATGTAATATCATGTCAGCAAGAAAGTTTTTTTGCTTCCAAAGTAAATTTTGCTATTTGCTCAGAGAGGTGAGTAATTGCTTTTGCGTTACTTGTCTTTTTCCTCTTTCTTTTGCCTACTAAATTGCCTTTATGTCAACTCACTTTTTTAATCCCTGCTTTTGCTACTCCTATCCTCTCACCCATCCCTTTGGGGATGGAGGCAAGTAAAGAAGCAGCTGTGTGGGTGCTTGGCTGCTGGCTGGGATCAATCTACACCACAGGGTTTAGCTGCAGTTTGTCAAATGCACTAATATAAAGGGAAGTATTTTAAAAAACAAGTATGTGACAGTGTGTTTTGGTTTATTTTTCTTGTGTAGTATTCATAGGTTTTAATATTTTAATATCAGTTTTACAATATAGCACAAAACAGTGAGCTGACTGTTTTTCTATGCAAAACCCATTCTAGGTAAGGCCTGGAATAATGAGATTTGTGATTTTTCATTATAAGAATTGTTGTCTAAGTGCATTTGTGCAGTTTATTCATTTGGTTCTGCATAACAAAACTCGTTTTCTGTCTGTACAAGAGTGAGGCAATACACATAGGTTTTAGTGAATGTTAGTGACTCCAGAGTTTGGAGACCTGCAGTCAATTAGTGAGATTCACAACTGGGACAGAGAGAATGAAACTGCACAGCAAAATTAAATTTGGTCTAAATCTGGTCTCTTCTTCCTATACAATTTTCTGCAATTACACAGTATGCATTTATAAGCTATTAAACTGGTATTAGTGGAGTTACGATAGATTGACACCCATGCCTGAGAAGAGAATTCAGTCCCAGTTCTCTAGCTGAGTTGCTCAGATACCCATGCACAGCAGGAAGAAAAAAGGGCCATCTTGAAATCTCAGTTTAGAAATGGTTGTGTTTCTTCATGTAGCACAAAGGCAGACCAAAGGAGAATATATTTATGACTACATCCTGTAGCTGGTTTCCAAATGCAGGAGGGTAAAAAAAATAACCATGTCTTAAATATACTGTAAACTGCAGAATGAAGACAGGTACTTGGAGGCTTTCCCTACACTCAAATGAGAAGGCTTGCTGGCAGGATCAGAGCTTTGAAGTCACCCCACAAGCATTTGATGGCGTTCCAGATCCGGTTTACCTCCCATGGCTTAGTGGTAATGTTTACTTTGTACAAGACGAAGGTTTAGGGAAAGGGTCAAATGGTACTTTCCACCAGCAATTGGACATCTCATTCTGTCAAGACATTCTTGTTCAGATCCAATGATCACTCAAAACCAAAACACCAGGGACTACTTTGCATATTTTGCAGGAAATAGTGGGTTTTGGAAGCATAATGCTTTAAAGTCAGATTTCCTTAAATATCTTTTCTGCTTAGTATTCTGTATAGTATTCTCTGTAATATTCTTATTCTGTGCTAGATATTTCTTAAGTGTCTTATTTTATGAAGGTTCATCTTTCTTAAATATCTTCCTTTATGAAAGTTGTTGCTGAGGGATGCTGGTCACAAGTTCCATGTTAGATTATACATAAATGTTTCCACCCAGCTGGGATGCAAGTATCCAGGATTCACAGGCTGATGTGTCTGAGTTACAGGAAGGCCTGAAAATAAGAAGTTGTTGAATTTTATGCAGGATAATATGAGAACAACAACTTTATAAATGGTAAAAATCAGCGGAACTGAGAGAAGAGATGTAGAGAACTTATTTTCAGGACAGTTCAGTAGTCTGTTACCCCAGTAGACAATTACCCCAGGCATGTAGGAATTTGACTTGCAGAATGATGAAATGACACATTGTACAAATTCCATGGCAGGATGGGGAAAACATACCATCTGCACATCTACGTTATTCTGTGGCCTGAAGAAGAACAAATTCTCTTTTCACACTTCCTCTGGAGCTGTATGAGTTTAAATTGGCTGAAAATTTGACCCTATGCTTTCAAATTATCCACCTGCCAGCTCCTCACAGAGCTTGACAGCTTAGGAAGGATGTTTTCAAATCTTACTTTGTTTTCAAAACGCCGTCACTAACAATATGTGGACAATATTGGCAAACCCTTACACTCCATTTCTGGACCTGCAATATATCTCATTGCACTAGCTATGAGGCCTGGCAAGAATATCCCCACTAAGAATATCCCACACTAACATTTATGCAAATAACATATTACACTACTGAGCAACTGCATAATTTGACTAGTTATGGAAATCATACCACAAAGATTGTCATGGGAGTGAGGAAGAACAATTACCTTTAACATCCAGACTGATGGCCAAAAGCAATACCTTTCTCCTCAGAATGGTGAGAATTGTGCAATGAGCTTTAGGGCTGAGCAGCCCTGAGTGGTATTTGATGTTTCCAAGTCCATAATTTGTTGCAGCAGCTCAGTAGCTAACAATACCCACAGTGTTTTGGGCAGTGTGATTAGTGTAGTGTTAAGTTCCTGGTCATGGGTACATCTACAATAATTACATTTTATGATCAGGGAGACAGTCCCAAATACTACATCTTGTACAAAGGATAAATTGACTAATAAGTATTTGCATGACTTGGCTAGTGGCATATATCAATGTTTAAAGGTGACTGGATGTAACTGTTTTGGTTTACAGTCATGATGACTTAAGACAAAGTTGAGTTAAAACTCCAAGAATAAGGAAGCACCGAAATGTAACAGAAGTTTGGAAACTCTTTGTCTAGAAGTTTCAAGAACCAGGTTCAGTGAACGCCTATCAACTGTAATCTGGGTCTTTCATCCTGCCTTAGGGCAGAAGACAGACTAGAAATCCCAAAGTTCCTTCCAACCACACAGTTCTGTCACTTCCAACGACAGTTAACAACAACAACAGATTCACTGCATGAGAACATCTATCATCTTTTCCAGTGGCTAAGCAATATAGAAAAACAGCCCCTTTTTTAAAAAGCAAAGGAAATTTTCTACTTTTTACTGCATCCCACAATGCTGACTGACAAGAAAAGCTATGCACTAAAACCAGGAGAAGAATACTTATGGACATTCTGTATTGAACAGCTTTAAAAAACATGCTGCACTTGTTATGGAGGAGAAAAGACCTAGCTTATAGAGCAATTCAAAGTGCCACAAAGGGATGATACCCAGAAACAGTGTAAATGACAACACTCACAAAGCCTGGACCAGCATTATAAAACAGGGTCATCATGCAAAAATATTTATCTGTTCAGTCATAACACCTTATGCTGTGGAAGTCAGTTAAGAAGACACCCTTGCTTACGAATGTAATTTCCGGTTAGTCAAGGCTCATGGACAGTGAGCAGGGGTGTGAGCAGAGAGGGCACAACAGCCAAAACTGGCTGAATTGCTAGAGCTATTTTTGGACCCTGGTAAGACCAGTGAATCAAAGACAAAGAATTTTTTGATGCTATTTTGTGTCATGTCAGAATTTCCCTGGAGAGTAAAGGGGTTCATTGCAATCATGGAAAAAAACTGCTGCTGCAGAAAGAAGTTCAGGTGAAAAAAGCCAGTGCTGGGCTCACCTTTTCCCTGGCAAGTTGAATGACCAGCATGAGGTGGCTCAAGTCTCTGCAAAGCTGACACTGATCAATTTTTGCACTCTGTTGCCAATAAATTCAGTATTGGGAGAGTCAGCAGACAGCAGTTCAATTTAGAAGGTGATAGTTGCTTTTCAATAGGTTCTTGACTCATTCAACCTGAAGATCACAGGACTTTGCTCACATTATGCTTCCCAGATGAGCTTAGAACATCAGCAATATCTGAAACCACTCTGGCTTCTTCCAAAACTTGAAGAGGTAGTTTTCTGTCATGCTAAATTTTGTGTCGATCACCACAGATACTTTAGCACCCTAATTGCTCTGATATATTGTATAAGGCTTGTTATTTGTCGTAGCAGATGTCTGACAAACAGGGAGGGCCCTCTTGGCCCAGTGAAAATCACAGGAGTCCTTGTTTGGTTCTTGCTATTCAGCAGCTCTACTTATCTAATGGTACCTTTGCTCACAGCAACCTCAGACAAACCAGGTACTCTGTAATTACCACCTGAGCAGGGTGGTAGCAGAACGTGCATTTTGTCAGATGAAAGGGACAAGAAGAGCCTTTGCTGTCAAACTTGAGATCAGCCTCTGGTTTAACAGGAATCTGCTTCCCTGGTGCATCCTGCAGGCACTGACAGCAAGGGAAGCATATGGCTGCAAACAGTGAGAAAAAAGCCAAGGGACAACTGTAGCCAGCTAAGTTTCTTGCATTCTTTTGCAGCAAAGAATGAACTCAAGGGATATGCTGGTGGTCTGTTCTGCTACTGAGTCATTGCTTCTTGCTGTGAGATTGTTTTCTGCTGATTGACATCACCAAGTGGGTCTCTTGCTCCTTGTGTTGGCCTTCCTATGCTTATCCATGTAATCAGAATTCTTTATGGTTTACAAACCACACAGAGAAGCCTTCATTCCCTTGGTCCTGGCCCCAAGGCCATCAGAGACACTAAAAAACTGTCACTGGCAAGTGAAGAAAAAGTTTGAGACTTTCAGCCAAAATGACTGCGAACAGGTAAACAGTGTTGAAAAGAACTTGTCCCTAAACAAGTGGCACTATTTACAGTCTTATCTAAATGTAGAGAATTGTAGGTGTAGAAAGTAGCTCAGTCTGTGATCCATTCCTCTGTGCCTGAAAACAACTTTACTATGACAAGTGTCTGACCACCAGCTAAAAGGGCTGTCTTTGAAGTCTGCATTCTCAACAGAGTAGTTTAACTATCTGAAACAATATTTGTGACTCTTATTTTACTTCCAGTGCTTTTATACATCTTCATCCTCCTTTCCACACAATGCATCTCAGCAACTACTTCTCTGTAAACCTTAGAAAAAGTCCTTCTATTATTTAGCCTTTTTATCCATGGAAAGGAATAAAGAGTGTCTCCTGATTCTGAGACTACCATGACCATCTTCAATCCTCTTCATTTTTCTCTGGCCTGAAATGAACCTCTGCGTTATTCCAAGAGCAAGAAAGGAGACAGAGATCTGACAAATGTGGTGTGAATCCTAGTCCAGCTCCCTATTCAACAGCAGGATGGGCTCTGCAGAGGGATCTGGATAAACTGGAGAGATGGGCTGATTCCAACAACATAAGGTTCAACAAAGCCAAGTGCCGGGTCCTGCACTTTGGCCACAACAACCCCATGCAGCGCTACAGGCTGGGGACAGA
>JAWWEU010000081.1:68780980-68792608 GCA_035583155.1 Acropternis orthonyx | reverse complement strand
TCAGCACCTTCACACCCAGCCTGAGGGGTCATGTCTGCTAATGGGCCATCAGGGATTCCAAAAATATGCCATGATTCGCCCACTGTGAAACTCCCCACCCTGGGGGATGTGCTGGGCACTCCCACCTGAATTTAAGTGTATAAAATCTTGGGGTTTTGGGACTGGGGATCTCTAGTTGGATCCAGAGGAGGACCAGAACCTCAACAGGGCTGCAACTGCCACTCTCAACCGGACCGTGACCATCATTCTCACCAATGGGTTTCTTTGCTCTTACTTTGTACTCAGGGGGCCCATGTGGTGCTCAGCACAGGGGCTGGTGAGCTCCATCCTGTTCGTGCCCCAGGGTGTTGGGTTATACATGTGGTTTTGTGGGTCAAACGGGCTTTTTCCTCTGTACCCTTGTACTTACTGTGATTTTTTTATTAAATTGTGATTCTGACTTGTAGTCTTTTTTTCAGTTGGGTTAATTTCTCCTGCTGGTTTACATTTAAACCAGCACAGATACTTAAACCCTGAACCTCACCTACTGCTTCTCTCTTGCATCTGATTTTACCAGGGAATTAAAAGTGCAATGTTAGGACATGGCTGAGCCAGTCCAATGCCACTGAGAAGGAGAAGAATGCTTTCTTTGTTTCCTCCCTTCCACGTGCTTCTGCTCCCTCTCTTATACCACTGTTACTTGCCTTGATGAGCAGGTCTCTGGATGTAAATGAAGGGGGAAATGTTTGGTAAAGCTGATTTACTTACTGATTACTTAGTTCCCTAAACCACCTCCTGGATGTTGCAGAGTAGGTGGTGGAAAGGCATAGCAAGGAGTTACAGAGAAGAGAGCAACCTGCCTAATTTGGCAGTAGGCAGTGTCCAAAATCCCCAGATATATGAAAAATACTTGCTTTTAAAGGAAAAATATTCCACCCCTTTATGACTCACTTCTCCTTTTCCTGTTACTCACTGATGGGAAGAAGGTAAACACTGTGAGCATGGTAGTGCCATTCAAAGGGCTCTTCCAAATGCTGAGGCATGCAGGAAAAATTACAGTAGATGACAGTATTCCACACAAATTGAATTTATAAATAAAGCAGATCCACCGTAGTCTCATACAGCTGCAACTGCAGTATGAAATACATCCTGAAATACTAAAATTGCCTGTAGAGACACAGTTGCCTTATCAGTTAAGTGAAGAGAACACAGGTCACAGGCTGTTGGCTCTTCTGAGGAATAAAATATGTAAAAAATAGTTATGCATGTTTTTCAATGACTGCCATTGGTGTTTTGTGTATATCTGGCTTGTTTCAAATATAAATCGCTTAGGTTAAAGGAAAAAAGAGTGAAATGAACAGTCTTAGAATGTACTAGCTTGCGTGGTCAGGCCTATAAATTTTCAGATAAAATGTAAAAGAAAAACAATTATTGGCATGTGTGATAAAGGCCAGTGTTTTAACATTTTATCCTGAAGAGCACAAGTCTCAAAAAGGAATTTTGTGTGTGAGCAAAGAAGGTGTGGCTGTAACAAGGATTGTCAATTTATTACAGCAGAAATGTTTTGTGTGGTTTTTTTTTTTTTTCCAAACTTGCCTGAGGTATATCTAAATAGTTTGGAACCAGCAAAAAATACGTTATAAATAAAAAATATCTATTCTCTCTTCATATAATGTTTGTCTAGTTGCCATCTTAATTTATAAGAGATCTAAAAATAGTGGTAAAAACAACCAGGACCTGGAAAGTAACCTCCTTCTGCTAATGTAGTGGTAGCAGCTCCTACTGTAGAGGGCAGTTCTCCCACAAAATCAGAGATGTTTACTTAAAAATAGCAAGTAAGCCCTCTCCTCTGGCAGCAAGTGCTTCTCCTGTGGGAGACTGTAGCTTGTAACACTGCAATGCTGAACAACAGAGCTTGCAGAACAGAGAAAAGCTGGAGACTCCAAATGTTGTGTGGAGCAGACACATTCCTGAAGTGCCTGGTGCTGCCTCTTCCCTGGGGGCAGGCTCGATTCCAAGTGTTGCTTGAACCACACCAGCACACATGACAGCCTACAAATGTGTACACTGACAAAAAGCAAAGCAAAAGATTTCAAATAGTATATTGCATGAGAATCCATGGAAAGGTTATACCCATTAGTTCCACACTAGACAGATCTATGTCTTTCCACAATCTGATTACTGAGTAGTTCTCAATTTACATGTTCACATTTACATTGAATTCTAATTTCTCTGATGGTTGCAGTGGTCCTCAATTTTCTCTGTTATTGTGTTTTCCTTTAAATTGTCTCTTAGTACCTATGTATAACATAATTATTATTATATCTTCAAAAGATTTGCAATGGACAGACAAGAAGGGCAAAGGGGAAAAGCCAAAGAGCAGCTCTGAGTTATTGTTCCCCACCCTCCCACCACCCACATGAAGACCAGTGCTTGCTTCCTTCAAAACATAAGCAGTAGAAAATTTTTTAGGAGGAAGTCCTGGTTTCTTACGATTCCAGTAAGAAAGGCACTCAGGCACTGTAAAGTTTCACTTCAAATGCCATTTATGTTAGCTAATATTACAAAGAAAAAGAAGAAAGCATTGCCAAACCTCTGTCCTTTCAGAGGCTGCACAGCTGAGCTCCTCAGCAGCTGTGTGCCCCAGGCCAAGAGCAATACCCCTTGCCGGAGAGCACCCCCAGTACAACACCTGCAGGGAGATCCAGCTCCTCAGGGAGTGGCTCCCTGGGCAGTGACAACTGGACAAGCCTATTCCTTCCTTTTGGCAAGTGTGTGGATCAGAAAAAAAGTCAATGCTTCACTGCTGCTGCTTTATTATAACAAATTGAGTTATTTCTAGAGCCAACCAGCAACCACAGGGCGTAGAGGACTGGTGGATGTGCTTGGCCTCCCATTGCCTTCGGTTGCTGTGCAAACACAATATGCAGTGACATACCTACTACCAGTTACTACGAGCTCTGTAGGAGAAAGAACATGTTAGGCATTAACTTTACCCTGGGCCTGACACACTGACTCTCTGAGAGGTGTAATACCAGGTGCCAATTGTCTTAAAAGTGCCAGTGACTGCGTGGACACCACAGAGAGCTGACCACCTCCAGCACAGAAAATGCCATGACTGAATAAAAAGCATCTGAAAACCTGTAAGTGCAACTTCTTTGGCCGCATCTCAGTTCCTGAAGGTCACTGAGACATGCCAGTATAGACTCTGCTTAGCATGATTCAGATGGACAGGCCATCCAAAGCATAAGCAAACATTACCCTCAAACGCTGCCCAATAGCTGCTGAGCAACTAGAAGAAATTAAATGTAAAATTATTAACAGAGAGATGCTGGAAAGAGCTGCTTTTTCTGCTGCTTAGCACCCCCTTGATTATGCCATCATCAGGGAAACACCATGTACTGGTTAAGGCACAAAGAGCAGCAGAGTCCTTGCTCGCTCTTTCTTGGGACAAACATGGATATAGAGCAGATTTTAACCTGTTTGTCTTGCTTGCAGCACTGTACTCCTGGCTTTTGAATTTCACAAGAATAATTTTTTTCTCCCCAGTTCCGATGCCCTAATTAGGCAGAGTTAGAAAAGAGCACTTGTCTGCTGATGACTGCACCTGTAGCCCATTCTGATCAAAATTTTCAGCTGCTTACAGGCTGATTCTGCAACCACTTCTGCACTAATATTCAGTGTAGAAAAAGACCCTAAATTAACCCAAGGCTTTATAGTTGCAGACTACTCTCTGGAGAAGTTGTACTGCCCCGTTCACGACTACTGGTAGAATCGAACTTCTCATCTTCCATGAGCTCATTTACTTGGATGTTTTAAACCAACTTGCCTGTCTTGACAAAGTAGTTTTTAACATTAGGGCAGCTGGCCTTACCTGGAAACTGAGCTGTTATCAGATGTTCAACCCCTGTACCTGTGTGTGGAACAGTTGTGGTGGTCATGTTGCTGTAGACATATGAGGTGTACAGAAAAGGCAAATATATTGGATGGGAGAACATACTAGAAACACCTACAAGCCCTCTCTCCCAGAGTAGCTGGTGCACCAAAATGTTTGTTGAGAAAATGTTGGACATTATGGGGAAGCTGGCCAGCTTAGCAGGGCAGGCTGTGTCCTTCCTGGATGAGCTTCACTGAGGTCCACACAGGACAAATACATCGAGCCAGAGTATTCAGGGAAGTGTGGGCATCCAGGAAAGCTCTCCATGAATCCCCAAAGACATGCTTGAGCAGCTGCTGACCAATAGCGGGAACTCTAATGTGAATATGTGGAAATGGGAGAATGAGAGAAGACACACTACAGCTCTTTGCACACAAAACCTGCACCCTCAGGCAGTAATGGTTTGATAAGTATGGATAAAGTACAAGCTACAGCAGCCCAGCTCACAGAATAAGGAACAGTGAACAAAGTGAGAGGAAAGGTCCTTACCATCTTTAGAATTTCCTATCCTCATTGCTGCTGTAACATCCTCATTCTGACCTGGGAAACTGAAAGTCATCCCAGTTATCAAGCTCTGCATTTCAGCAAAATGAGCAACACTGCTAAGTGCAAAGTAGCTCCCTTTCCCCTTCTCAGAGTGTGCACCTACTGCTGTATGCTCTGTGACTTAATATGAACAAATCTGGATTTCTATTACCCACCCTTATGGCCTTTACAGATGCCAGATTTGTTTCTTTACTGCTCATCAAGTCTATTATGCAATAAAGAGTAATAGCTTTTTACAATTGAATTATATTTTATATTGTGCATTATGATTGTCTAACAGACCATGAATGTTCCTGCAGACAGATTCTGCAGTTTATTCACCTGCCATAGTAAAAAGGTAGGTATGGAAGATCTATGAGAATGGCCTGTGCAGGTACCATGGGCCTTGTTGTCATGACTTGTGGAGAATGAAAACTAAAACTGACCCTCAGTCATCCTTTAAATCCTACTGGCTGATTTAATTAAATTTCTTACTACCAGAATACTCTGGGGTCTGACGTACAGCCTAGGAAATAAGTAATTCTCAACTGTTCTTCTAATCTCTTCCTCTGCCATGCCCATCCTCAGACCTCTAATTAATCTCAATGCTGTTTTTTTAAATGTTTTCATCAAAATGAGGTCTTCAGCAAAATGTGCTTTCTCCTCAAAGCCTTTCTCCCCTCCTCCACATGTATACTGCAGCCCTTATAGTTTGACGTCAGGTAAAAAGCTTTAGTCTCACCTAGGAGGAGAACTAAATGTGGCCGTGCTTTTAAAAGATACAGAATATTAACCACACCAATCTTTGGACTCCAGGGACATACTTCTGCATTTTGGCAGACCAAAATGCCTTTCAATAGTCTTTTGCTGTTGAAAAATCAACAGATTGTTCTTACATGGAAAAAAATCCATTTCAAATCCCTCTGAACAGAATGACCTGGCAGCTGGCTTTGCTTGGAGTTGCATTATTTTGGCTATGTCAGGTGGTCACTGTTCATGAGGAACTTCCCACTGTCCCACTGCACAGATGCTGCAGTGAGGTCTTGCATATCTATCAGACCTTCAGCAGACAGCCCAGCATCCACTTTTCCCTTCATGCTTTAGTGCTGCATTAGGGTACTTTCTTGCACTGACCGTGCCTTGCAGGTGAGAAGAGGAGAAACATCTGGGTTTTTTGGGACTGATGAGGTTTTTGCACTCCCCAGTAATATGAGACTTTCCCTCCACTTTATCTGTGGATATCCACTTGCTGACAGTGGACTGTAATGGGAACTGTTTGCTCACTCCCAGATCACAGCACTATGAGGAAGTCATATTTTCCTGTGATATTTTGGGATCTTTACCTTCACTTGACAGTGAGAATCACCTGATAGGATATTACAGCCAGCTTATTTAAAAATGTCTTGCTGAATATATTTGTAACATTGGTTTTTTATCATGTTTTTATATTTGTTTATTGTTACCTAATAGAGATCCATCACATTAATGTGCAAATTCAAAAGAACTGTATGAGAAATAGATTTAGACTTGAACTCAAATCACTGTGGTATGGCCTTATAAGTTAAACCAAAAGCTTAAATAATTCAATATTTAATCAGGTTTTACTTCAGTAAATGAAGGTTGACTTGCTGCAGATGGAGAACAAGTTTAACATTGGTCTACTCAATGTTTCAAAGTGCAATGAATCAAGAGGTCATGACGAAAGGCAGTGACTGAAAAGATGACTCCTGGAAGGTAACAGTGGGAGTGTCTCAGATCGTGCAATATATATCACCAACAGCTCTGAGAAGTTGTGCAGGTTCAGCTGGCAAGCTGGATTATTGCATGCCTCTTTGAAGTTTGTGGGGTAAGTATTTCTCCAAGTAAAATATAATTTATAATTTGTATTCTTTAATATGGAAAAAAAAGGTGGTATTATGTTTAAGAACTTTCAGGTCAATATGAAACAGGTATCTAAAAAGACAGTATATATGGTAATTTTACTTTGCCTTATCAATATATCTTACACTGTTTGACTATCAAATAGTTTTTGGTGTGCAAGATATGAGTGTGCACCATAGCTTTGATTAGAAATAGTTCTTTTTCGTTGAAAATCTGTTGTCACATTAAAATTGTTCTTTTATAATATTAATAATTGGGAATAAAGTTATTTCTCTTTTCTCAGTCTCTCTCTGGAGGACCCAGGTGAGGTACAGTGTGACAGTTCAGGGAGTCTGTGGTTCCACAGTCATTATTGCCACAGGCCTCTTAGGTCACACAATCAACCACACCTGCTCCAAACTATGGACATGCTTTATTCCTCCAACTTTAAATGTTTTAGAGATACAAGAGAAATATTGACCTTTCTTAATCTTAGATTCAAAACTGCACATTTCAATGAATATTCTTAACATATCACATACATTTGCATCTACAGGACTTGCACCTGACTGAAGAAATGCAGCTCTACGCTGTTTCAAGCTGCCCAAACCCATATTTAGCACATATATATATATCTCTATATATACATGCTTGTGCTTTTTCTGAACAACAGTCATCAGCAGAAATTAAATGTCTCAAACAGGACTACAGGAAAGAACCCCAGAAAATTTGTGTTTCATCTTGGTTTACAGAACAACTTACTCCTATAAATAGCAGGAAAGCAACCTCCAAATTTGTGGCTGGTTGTACTAAACAATCGTAAAAATACACGCTAGGAATTAGTGAGTTGACTACATTTGATTTAAAGATCCAGACCATGATCCAGAGCAGCCACAGAAGAAATGAAATATGAAGTTTGCATTGTCTCAAACATCATTCAGAGCCTCTGGATGGCCTTAGGGAAACTCATCCATTCAATGTCATATTTATTGTATTGAAGCATGGATGGAACATCTATTTCCTAACAGGCAGGTACAAGACACTGTCTTGCTGATGAGATGGAATCTTGCTAGAAGAAAATAAACGTGTTCAGGTGTAAAAATATTTCTAACAAACACAGAAGCTGTAGATTTCGCACCATTCACTGGTTCAGCATCACAAACCCAGCAATGAACTGACAGGTTCTTGGCTATTGGCAGTGCTTTTTAAAACCAGCATTACATATCACCACTCTACAGTCATGTTTCTGTTTGCTTTAGATAACGTTGATTTCACAATGGGCTCCATCAGTGCAGCAAATGCAGAGTTTTGTTTTGATGTATTCAAAGAGCTGAAAGTTCACCATGCCAACGACAACATCTTTTATTGCCCCCTGAGCATCATGGCAGCCTTGGCCATGGTCTACCTGGGAGCAAGAGGTAACACTGAGTATCAGATGGAGAAGGTGAGTTACATAAATGGGTACAACCTCTCTTTGATGCCATTCAAAAAGGCAGCAGATTATCCATTTGCATCTGTGTGACTCCAGTTGAGGGGAGCAAGTCACATAGTCACATTTGGCTCCAGATTCAAACCTCCCTAGAAAAAGAATGGTATTCCAAACTGTGAGGTTTGAATCTGGAGCTGAGTTTTCACTTACAACTGTATTTCCCCATGAATCCAAGAATAGCCTCTGGTTTTTGTTAAGAAAGAGCAGTCTTGGAGAATGATTAAGGCAGGTCTCTTGCTTCAGCTTGTATTATCTCACCGGCCTGATTCCTCCCAGGTGGAAAGGACAACTTGCAACATACAAAAGATGAAACATTCAGAAAATTAGATTCACAGTTATAAGTACAATTCAGTAAGACTGTAGCTGATTTATAGACTGAATGCCTTTAACTGGAAAAGACGAGATCTAAGCTGAGCATCATAGTCATACATTTTCAATGTGGCATCTGGTTTAAAGCTCACATGAAATTTCTCAGTTCTTCTATGTGCTAATCAGACCTGGTTAGTCAAAACCTACAGTTTTAACACAAACATCAGTGACTCAGTGGACCCCACATAACTAGGTTCTACTTTCAATTGCAGGTTCTTCACTTTGACAAAATTGCAGGACTTGGAAGTATCCAGACCAAGGTACAGAAATCTAAGGTACATTAATTTCTCTTTCACATTTTTCTCCTGAATATAGAATTAGAATGTTCTGATTGTGCTTTTAGTAGGTTCAACACCTTCTTTGATAATTTTCTTAATTTAAGAGGCGTAAGTTAAAAAAATAATACAACAAACCACCAAAATCCAAAGAACCAAAGCAACAAAACAAACACCAAGCAAGCAAACAAACAAAAACACCAGAAAAAGAAGGCAGGCTGCACGTATTGCACCAGAACAAGTGACAGGATCACACAGGGTGCTTTGGGCACCTGGCTACCTTCTTGTGTAAACCCGTGAATGCTGCTGAGGGACAGCACCTGGAGCCAGGGTACAGCAGGCAGAGTAGCAGCTGAGACTCCAAAGCGGGACAGGAAGATACTCCAGAAAAAAAAGATCCCAGAATCTTCAAAGGATGGAAGGTAACCACACTCTTACAGAAGCTGCAGGGACTTTTCCAGTCTCCCACTGTTACTGCCATCCCAAGGGCACCATGGGGCGTCCCAGTACCTTGATACCAGCTGTATGCTTCTGTCCTTGTTAATCTGCTACCTTTGTAAGGGTAACACAGGCCATAGAGCCTGGCGTGTCCCCATCCACTTGGGATCCAAAGCACAAAGTAGGACTTAAAAAGAGCAAGACCTTTTTTTTTTTTTTTCCTTTTTTTTTAATAAAGGCGGTATTAGCTGGAACATTTAGGGATTGGTTAAGCGTTTAAAAAAGAGCAGTTCCACACAATTATTTTCATGGAATGAAGCCCCAGCTACTGTTTATCATTGTCCAGTTTTCTTACATGCTTTTAGCCTGTGTCACCTGGAATACTACTCTTGGGACATTAGACAGCTAATCCATTTTTACACTATATTATGAGGCACTTCCTGACTCCCTTGCCATCTAGCTCTCTTCTTCCACCTGCAACTTCTGCAGAAAGCTGTCATTAAAAATGCAAGCAGCAGCTGTGAACTAGAGGCTCTAGATCTATGACACGCCAGCAATTGCAATAATTGACACCTGTGTTTTCCCTTTGGCCACCTCATTCCTGAGCTATATGGTTTCAGATTCACCAGTGAGGTTTTCTGCTTGTTATCACCTAAAATGAATGCCATCATATGCCAAGAATGAATTGCAAATCGTTAGTTGTTAATATATTGAACATCCCTCCCATGGAACTCTTAGGCTGTAATACCTGTTCATTTGCAAATGTTCAAACACTGTGTGTTTTCCCATGTTATTTGTATCTTATAAATGATCCTCTTTCTAGTAGAATAACCTAACAGCTCTATTTTTTTTATCTTCTTATCAACAACTCAGTGTGGCAAGTCTGTGAATATCCACTTGCTATTTAAAGAAATTCTCTCTGATATCACTCCACCAAAAGCCAATTATTCACTCCACATTGCCAACAGACTCTACTCTGAGAAGACAAGTGCAATCCTACCGGTAAGTGATTTCTTGCTAAACCCTGTACAAACCTGTAATCCAGGAGGACTGGCCAGAGTAGGTGACCTGTTAATCAAATGGTCCTCACTGGTGTGGATTTACATGACTTTTTCCTTTGCCGCTGCCCTGGCAATAGTCTGAATGAAAAGCAATTCAAGGTAAAAATATGGCCTTATTTAAAAATGAATGGAGTAATAAACAAAATTATTTGGTAATGTAATTCCCCACTTCTCACTTGCACCCCCTCAGTTGTTTGAGGTTATTTTCAAGAAATAATTTGACTTTGGCATGTTCTTTCACTCAAAAACCTCATCTGAAAAACAACTCTTGAAAGTGTCAAAATCTTTCACATTTTCAAAAGACAAGGTAGAAATATTCTAAATGAAAGAAACTTTTTATCTTTAAAAATAAGGAAAAAAGCCTTAAAAAAAAAGGAAGTGGATATAAAGATAATTAAATAATCTGAAAGGAACCTGAAAACAGGAGGTTTGGATTAGGTTTACTTCCAGGAAATATTTAAACACTTGTGATATATATTCTTCACTGGTCAAGTAATAAAAATGTCAGATCTGAAAATGTCCTGGACTAGATTAATTTTTCTGGCCCAGTTTTAACAGGTTTTTCCAGAAAGTAAACAGTGAGTACACCTTAACCATGACATCACTGTATTAACCATATTTTATTTCACCTTCATACTGCGTTTAAAAAATTACTGTTTTGATGGCTAAAATTGATGTCTTTACAGATCTACTTAAAATGTGTGAAGAAACTGTACAGAGCTGGTCTGGAAATGGTCAACTTCAAAACAGCGTCAAATCAAGCCAGACAGCGCATTAATTCCTGGGTGGAAAATCAGACAAATGGTAAAGCAAGACAAGATTATGAAACATACCTCCCTCTGACAACTGTATTTTAACAACTTCTGGAAAGACTAAACACTAGAGGAGAAATTTCCTCCTCCTGCCCCCATTAGTGGATGTTTTCTGTGGAAAGTGATGACTCTATTGCACCTCTGTGGCAGTGACAGTGTGTTTTAAACGTATCTGGCAAAGGCAGAGTTACCAGGATACACACACTTTATATGCACACTTTTTGTGTCTGGAGAGCTTAACTTACCCAAGGTTAGCCCAGCTTCTCTTGATTATAGGCATAATTTTACAAGGATGTGCTGGATGGGTAGGAAGTGGGCTTCCAGGGCAGAAAGTGATGTACACTATGCTGATGGTGGGAAACGCATGAAACTCGTGTATGTTTATCGTGTTAAGGTAGGAGGGAAAACTAAGAGTGAATTGTGAGAAAGAAACACAGTGAGAAAGGGAAAATCTATATGGGTGTTTCTGTCTCCTTTCTCTTCTTTTCTATATAATTTTTTTTTTTTTTAAACACTGGTTAGAAATATTCCTGGGGATCTGTAAAACTCTTGAACTCACCTGTCTTGCAGAAATGCCTGGCCAGGTGGCAGTCTTTCAGTGTATTAAATCATCCTCATTAACCTGAGTTCCATGTGCAGACCTTTGAAGAACAGAAAGTCAGGTCAAGCAGCAGCATGCTGATTGACCTCTAAAATGTGAGACTACTGGTATGAAACTTACTGCTCTGTGCCCTGGTTCTTTCTCAAAGGACGTATCCAGGATTTGCTTGAACCAGGCTCTGTCGATCTCCATACTGTGCTGGTCCTTGTGAATGCCATTTACTACAAAGGGATATGGAAGACTGCATTTAAAGAAGAGGACACTCAGGAAGTGCCCTTCAAT
>JAWWEU010000081.1:68765044-68778816 GCA_035583155.1 Acropternis orthonyx | reverse complement strand
CCCAGGCTTTGAGATCTCCAGTGTGGAGGAGACACTTGTGGATGAGAGTCTGCTGTGCAGGTTATTAATTGGTGCCTATGGAAATTGTATTTTTCTCACTTAGCTGTTGGGAAATGGTGTGCAAGTCCACTATCACCAGCGTTCTCCTCTCACCATGAGTACCTCACATAATTCTGAATTTCTTTCAGAGGTCCTCCAAAGTCACGGAGAGTCTCCCACTTCAGAGAGTGCAAGTAAATCTTTGTCTAGATGCAGTTATGTCTTCGCACAGTGTGTAGGTTTGAAGCCTGAAACATGGATATCTGGATGATTCAGGTGACCCAGGACTCAGAACTGCCAGGCAAAAGAGCTGAATTCTTGCTTAAAACACTGTAAGAACTTCAAATAGGAGAGCATTTTGATTTTTGTGAAAAATCCTGCAAATGGTATTAAAGAAACTGGTTTCTCCATGGGAATTTTGTGAAAACCCATAGCTTTTAAAATAATCCTTCTCTGTTGATCTTGCTTAGCAAGTAAACTGTAATTAGGCCCTGGAAAGCTCTCAGGTGTTCAAAGTACATTGTTATTCCATGAACGCAGCTGTGCTTCTTCATTCCTATGATAGTTCAAGGCTACATCTCTTGTTCTTAAGAAATACCTGAGAATTCGAATATCTCTGTCTTTTGTTTCTATGTGTCAATTATTGTCTCCAAATGTATATTGGCTCAATACCTGTTTTCATTCTAATCATACATTATTGATTTTGATGCATACAATTTTTTTTTGTTGACATAATAAAAGAAAGTCACAAATGTTTGTCATGAAATTATGTTTATTTTCTTAATTTTATGGACCACAAACCCTTAAAAAATATTATTACACTGGTAACTGTTGTAAGCAAAATGAGATTAAGTACAAAATCTTCCTGTTTTTAGAATGAATAAAGCATGCAGATATGGTTTTCTAGGCACTTATGAAATGAATGAATGCACATACTTAGAGTTTGATTCCCCTTTGTAGTACAGGTTACCAAGAAATAGCCTAATGGAATACTAATTTGTTCTTATGTATTTTTCAATACAATTTCAAAAGGTATTAAAGATGCACTGACAATTAGTCTAACAAATATTTCAAGGAACAACTATTCCAGTAACTCTGCCATTTTAGATAATTAAATCATCTGAAAAATCATATAACTCAAAAAGCACAATAAAGAATAAGTAGATTGACAACTGTCAGGCAAAGCATTTCCCCACTGAGAGTTTTGAGAGGTGGTACTCTGTCATTAATGTTGCCTATCAACTATTCCAATATTAAGGGATGGGGCAACCCTGGGTATTTGTACAGACTGGGGAATGAATGCTGGAGAGCAGACCCCAGAAAGGGACCTGGGGGTCCTGGGTGATGGCAAATTGAATGGGTCAGCAGTGTGTCCTGGCAGCCAAAGGGGCCAGCTGTGCCCCAAGGTGCATCACAGCATCACCGGCTGGTCAAAGGAGAGGATTGTCCCTCTCTGCTCTGCATTGGGGCAGCCTCACCTGGAATATTAGGGCAGTTTGGGGCACGGTAATGTAAAAAAGATGTAAAGCTCTACGAGTGTCCAAAGGGGGGCTGGTGAAGGGTCTGGAGGGGACGAGAGGAATGGTTGAGATCACTTGGTTTGTTTGGCCTGGACAAGAGAAGACTGAGGGGAGACCTCACTGTGGTATTCAACATCCTCACGAGGGAAGTTGAGGGGCATCTCTTCATTCTGGTGACCAGGGACAGAACCTGAGGGAATGTCAGAAAGTTGTCTCAGGGAAGGTTTAGGTTGGACATTAAGAAAATGTTTCTCACCCAGAGTGTGGTTGGGCACTGTAACAGGGTTCTCAGGGAACTGGCCATGAAACCAAGCCTGACAGAATTCAAGAGCTGTTTGGGCAATGCTGTCAGGCACATGGTGTGATTTTTGGGATGGTCCTGCACAGGAGCAGGAGTTGGACTTCAATGCTCCTTGTGGGACCCTTCCAAACTCAGGATATTCTATGATTCTATGATTTTATTTTCACATTAACACAGAGTGTGGTATGATAAAAGCGTATGTGGTATGATGCAAGAGGAAAGAAGCTGGTGTTTCCATGTCTGATGTCCACATTATTTGAATAATGTCAGGGTAGTTGTGATGCAGAGGCAGTTGTTTTTCAGTGGTAAAACCAGCTATTTTAATTTTTGTGCTTTAGAAATTTAAGCAGTGGTACGAACAGTTCCAAGAGATGCAAAATTTCAACTCAAACCCTATCATAAGCAGTTTATTCACTTTCCGCATCTCTTGTAGTCAGAAACATCTGGCTGCTTGTAGCCAGCAGCTGTTGATCCAGTTTGTTAAATTTAAAAGCCTTTATGCTTAAACAATACAAAGACTTGAAAAGGGTTACATTTGCAAACCTTCCTTTCTATGATTACTAAACTGGAAACTGCTTAAAGTAGAAAGATATGCCTCAGTGACCAACATTGTTTTATGAATGACAAAAAAGGCCAAAATGGGAAAAAGCAAAGGGGTCATGAGGCTTATAAACAAATACAAAGCCTCCCCTTTCCCCAAAGGGAAAACAGGCAGCAGCAAAAAGTGCAAATTCAGCAACAGTGGACCAAACCTATAAAAAAATACCAGTGATTAGGACGTGGTCCTGTCCACCACAGGCTAGGTAGAAGGCAAAATATTTAGAGAGCAGTGGAAAAGTATTTGCCATGAAGGGGATGGCAGTGGGATGATGAATGCCTGATGTGGCCTCTGAGCTCTACAAAACACTGTAGAGATTCAGGAAAAGCTTTTGCCGTCAGGTTTCATTTCCCAGGCATGGGTCTGCTTCTTATGCCAATAGGCAGTTGGGCATATTTGCTTTCAAAAAACAAGAAGGCAACAATATTGAATGCTCAAAAAGTTTTTTACTTGACAAAAAGGCAAAACCAAATAAATCATGAAAACCTCCTTGTTGCTCCTGGCATTTTTGGCATAGCCTTCCAGGGGCTTCTGGCTTTTTTTGCTTTCTGGAGTATTGAGACCCTGTTTCTCTGCAGACTCTTGTGAAGCACATGTAAGGCAAGACAAAATCACAGAACTGCTGAAAGAGAAAGTGATTTCTGCCAGTTTTCTATTCCAAGCTCACCCCTTCAATGAGGGTCAGCTACAGCAGGTCCATGTCCTGCTGGGCTTTGAATATTTCAAAGGATGGAGACTCTGTGTGCAACCTGGATTTACCTCTCTCCCCATTAAAAAAAAAAAAAAAAAAAAGAAAAACAAAAGTACCTCATGTTTAAACGTAATCTATGCTATTTCAGCTTGTGCCCATTTTTGCTTGCCTGTTTGCAGGAGAAAGTCTGGCTCAATCTTCTTTTTACCCTTCCATTAACTATTTTATGCACATGGGTAAGATCTCCCCATGCACTTTCTCCTCCCCAGGGTAAAAAGTCCCATTTCTCTGAGCCTCTTCTCTCATGACAGACACTTTAATCACTTCATCATTGTGGCTTATCTCTGGTCCTGCTCCAGTACATCTGCATCTCTTTTGTACTGGAAAGCCCAGAGCTGGACACAGCATTCCAACTGTGGTCCCACCAGTGCTGAGCAGAGGGCCAGGATAATCTCCCTTTACCTGCTGGCAATGGTTTCCCTAAGGCTGTTGTCTTTTTTGCCATGAGAACATATTGCTGGTTCACGGTCAGCTTGGTGTCGGTCAGGACTCCCAGTTCCTTTCTGCAAAGCTGACATGACAGACCTTTGTGCAGTGACATTTCTCCTTTTTTTGTGGCAGCATTCTCCTGCAGGAGAGGCAGGAAACATGTTAGGAATATTCTTAAGAATCTCACTGGGCTACTAATCAGAGAAGAGGAAAGCTTTGTAGAAGGATGTCTGTGTTGAAAGAAACCAAGAGATAAGTTTATCCTGTTTTGTGCAAAAGATAAGTGCTATTTTTCCTGGGAGCATGTGCCAAGATAAAGGACATGCTGGGCAGTGAGTGATGGAAGGCAAAGTGGCAGGCACAGTGGCATGAAAAGTGTTAGTCACAGGCTGCCATAAACACTCTTCTCTGTGGGGAAGGACGCTGGTAACTATGTTCCCATATGGCACAGCCAGTAAACTAGTTGTGCCAATGCCAGTGGCCACCTGTCCCGTGCCACTGTATGCTGAGCGTAAAGAGCTGGTTACCCTCAGGACCCACGAGGAAGGCCATACTCAGCCTCACCCTGACTGTTGGCTGATTCCACGGACTTGAGGGATGAACAAGGGACTTCACATATGCTGTGGCAATGGATGAAGGGCTTCCTGTGTGTGCTGGTTCAAGACCTGTATGGCAGCAGACCCTGGATGCTGTGTGTGCTGCTTAAGCAAATGCAGTGAGCAAGGATGAAACACTTGTGACCAAGTCCATCACAGAATCCTTCTGAAGACGCCTTCTCTGGAGAAATTCATTCTGCCACCACTGAGGTGCGCACATTCCTGTCACAACCTGTCAACAATCAAGGCAGCACTGCAAGCAACAGTGTATGACCTTTCAGAACGGCACAGGGCTGCTGCAGAAAGGTGCCAGGTGGGCTATGAGCTCCTGTCTGAAGGAGCTTGGCCAGACATCTCATTTACTTCAGACTGGGGGAAAGAACACAGTCCTAGAGGACAACTGAGAGGGAAACCAGCATTCATAGCTAAGGCAGCAGGTTCTGCAATGACAGCTAAATGAACAATGACTGGCACTCGCTCTGAGCAAGACAAACACGAAACAATCAATATGCTCCTTCCCACTGACAAAAGAACAGGAGCATGGATGTGAACAAAATCTTGAATTCTGCGTGGGATGTTGTGATTGGGTGAGAAGCTTTGGTTTGTGAGCTGACCTGGACTTCATATCCTTTTGTAAAGGTTCAAATGTCCAAGAATCTGTTGGTTTAGGGACTGCTCCACAATGAAAAGCCCAGCAGAGGAAAGGGCATCAGAGCCTTAGCTGACCTGTTTCTTGGGACAAGCATTGTCAAACAAGGACATGTGGATAAACACATCCCTTTGTGTTTGTGCTGCATTACTCAGCTGTGCTGGACAGGGCATTCCATTATCTTTTATCCCAAGAAGTATTTTAACTGCAGGAAGGTTTGCTTAGGTCTCACTAGACTCCATGACAGATCTAAAGTTGCTGAGTTGACTAGACAGTACCTCTTTATGTTCTTACAATTCTGTGCTGGTGGCCGATCATGATCAAGAATTTTCTTACTTGTGGAATGATTTTTTTTACTTCTGCAACTTGCTCTATATTAATCATTCATAAAAATAAAAAAATAGAAATGCTAACAAAAACAATAACATGTGTTGTGTATTAATGTGTATCTCGAGGAGGGGGACTGGTTCTTTTCTACTGTAAACCAAAAAATTCCTTTCATTAATGAATATTTTCAACTCAGAAGTACTGAACACCATGACATTTCTAACCGCATTAGTACTGTGAGTTGGTGTTACAGAACTGTACTGACTCACTGGAAATCTTTGTAGCTACCAAGTTACAGGCTGTCTATGATGACACAAATGTGATTTGTGTAGATGGTGCACAAATGCCCAGGTGGATCACCTGTGGTGAACTGAAGGATACCACTAGACAGTTTGATTGGCAAGGAAAAAGGTTCAAGGCATATTTGAAAGTTAAAAGTTACAGAACAGAAGATACTGGCTGAGCTTTTGACTTCTGAGCTGTCAGGTCAACAATGGGACATGGCTGTGAGTGTTAAAGCCCCTTTGTGCAGAAACAAGGCAGTCCCAAGAGGAAAAGGCAGAAGGGGGCAGCAGCTGGAGGAACAGCTAGGAAGCTAGTCTAGGAGGGACTCCCAGCTGTGTGATTGAAGGTTCACCACCCACAGACACATGCAGACATTTGATCTGTCTTCCACCAGCATGGTGGTACCATTTTCAGATAAATGGGACTCACAGCAGTGGTGACCAGTTTACACACTGCTCCTGTGAGAGGAAAGCTCATTCCCTTTACAACAGATTTGCAGTGATAAGCCCCCTAAGTGAGTCAAGGTCCAAAGACCTTTCCTCAAAAGCAATGTTGCTGTACAGCAAGGGTTGTAGCAGACTGGCCTGGCCTGGCCTGGCCTGGACTGGACTACACACTGTGGCATGTAAAGTACCAGTGGTACATAAATGCACCAGTCCAGACTGAGCCCTTAATGTTTTCTATTGCATTAACAGCTTCAGCTGAACAGAACTATTAAGATGGATGATTCAGAAGCTTTCCTCTTGCACAGACAACGAAAGGGGTTAAAAAGTCCACCTCTACTCTCCCAAGGCATAATTTGTTCTAGACAATTTCAGAGGCATTTTGTGTATTGACTTTGGTTTTCCATTTTAAAATCACATGGCATTTACAGAGGTCAAAGCAGTTTCTTTTATTGTCTGTCCATTCTTTTACTTCAAAGGAATTGTGTGACTGATTTCTGCCTTCTATTGTACATTTTGACTGTCTTGCAGACCATGAATGTTTCTTCAGCTGGTTTGCTCAACTGATGTGCCATGAAGTTGCTTGTGGAAGACCTGTAAGAATGGTCTCTGTATGCACAAAAGGCACATTTTGAACCTGCATCTGGTGCTGTGACCTGTGGAAAAGAAAAACCTTAAATTACCCTTCGAAATTCTAGCACTCAGTTCAAATCCTTTACTGGTAGCATCTGGCTGGGGTCTAAATATCCTGATGCCTGAATTTAAAAAGCAACAGAAGTCTTGTCTTTCTTATCTTCTCAACCCCTCTTTCCCCAACACATTTTTCTTTAGCTCTGTAATTCTTTTCTATGCAGTTGCTCTGAATATTGTTTTTTAAATTAATGTGTATTCCCACAATATGCTCACTGAGGGTTTTGTTCCAGTGATATGCAGCACAGACTGTTGACTGTGCCTAAGTTACTTGAGCTAGATTGTTCTAGAATGAAAACCTGTGCTTTGGGAAACACTCTGTGGTCTTTTACAGTGCAGCCAGTGCCACCAGACAGTTGCATACAACTTTTTACAGAAAAATCTACTTCAATATTCTTAAATTCAACAACTAAGATTTGAACAATGTGCTCTTTCTCAGGTTCCCTGGTGGCAGAATTTTCTCCATTCCTCAGCAAGAGCTATGGATTCTGGTAGGAAGAAAAACTAGTTGTATTGGTAGTCCAGTCAACAATGGGAAAAAAGTAGTGTGGGCATTCTATAGCAAACAGCCCTGCATATGCTGATAGTACCAATATTTGAGAGTTCACAGAATGGTGATGCTGAGAGTGGTCTGGCCTGACAGTACTCACAACGGAGGACTAATATGGGAAATAAGACAAAATGCCTTACAGACATTAGCCAAGACTGAATCCCTCACCTTATATTTTTGTTTTATTTTCACAAGTTATGCTACACTGTTTGCTGCCATAAACAAAAAACACTTACTATTCAAGTTCTAATGAACAGCTTTTATCATTATTTTTTGCTTCAGGGATTTCAATGTGCTCCTTCCTTTTCTGTGAGGTTTCACATGCTATGAAGAACAAATCTTCCTTTTTGGAGATTTTAGGGTAAAACCTCTTCATTCAGGCTGGTGTTTTTTGCTTTCTTTTTTTTTTTTTCTTTTTTTTTTTTTTTGATTGTTTCAAAGAATGGACTTATTCCAAGTAAAATTGCATGTCTGACATTGAGCTCCATCCATCACTTTATTTGTTAAACACAGAACAGGTAGCACGGGGCGTGTCACCAAAACAACACAAGATATATTTCAAGGAGTTCATCAAGTCTGCCCCAAGTACAGCTGAGAAGCTGTGCTGTTGCCTTCACATCAGAGGAGAACCTGGTAAGGTAAGCATTTCTTTCAATTATGATTTAAGTTCTAATCTGAAAGTTAAAAAACAATTATATTTTACAAATCTCACAGTCAAATTGATGTAACCTTATGTTTGTGGCCTTCAATATCAGTTGAAGAAACAAATTATTAAAGGATGTCTTCTGCATAAACCTTACTTATTTTCACATGTGTGTTCTGTGTTATTTTACTGTTTCATACTCTGCAATGCATTAAGTCAAATTATTTGTCTGCAGGCACTATAGTTTTGTTTAATAACCCTCCCACATTGAAAAGCTGCTGATATGTCGCAACAGATTGTCTTCCTTCTTCCTTTATTGCTTTAATTTTTCATTTAGAATTAAAAGAAAAAATTGAATTCCAGGGGTTATGGAAGATAATGCCTGAATGAAATTAAGGAATGCAGCATGCTCAGGTGACCCCAGCACACTGCAGCTCTGTGTTATCTTTAATAGTTATATTTCCAAAGATTAAGAAAAACAACAGCAACAACAAAAACGTTCGATGAATCTGTTTCTCCACCAAGAACATACATGGAGCTTAAACCCCAAAATATGATAGTAAGCAGAATAGGTGAATAATAAAAAATCTACCTTGTATCACCTATATAAGCAGTTCCATTTGGAGAGAGAATGATCATCCAGTCTAGCAGGGGAACAGTTAGACGCATTGCTTTTCAAATTATCCCATATTATGAGATGATTGTTACATGAATGTGTTGATTCCATAGGGATTGTGATACATACGGCAGACTATTCTGGATTTTTTTCTCTATCAGACACAGAGGGAAACAAACTGCTTGAGAATCCTCAGGAGCTCATAAGTGGTATAAACACTACACTGCTGCATTGTGCTTCAAAGTACTGTGTTTTCTACTCTGTGTTGTCTGCTTTACTAAAAGAATCCTTCCTTTTGGTGCTAGATGAATTGCTAAGTGCTGAAACTATGGGGAAATTTTACAAGAATATTAGATAAAGGGTAGAAAAGATTATTTAAATATTAGATATATGAAGATCTCTGCAAATTAAACATGAGACTAAACAAGTGCTGTCATTAAAATGTGGATTTTGTTAAAATGGTGACAATAAAATTGAAGAACAGTTTTTTAAAACATGGAGATATAATTGAATCAATGACGTGTGGAACACACTAGTCATAGAGGTTTGTCATAAACTGGGTTTGTCATAATTTATTAAATCATTTGTTGTCTTCATTACTGTGCCTTTATTATCCTACTTTAAAAAAAGTAAAAATAGTGTAATGTTGACATTTGAGACCTCTGATAAAGTAGGTGATGTAAGAACCTGGCTTCCATTTACACTGGGCTGAAACTACAGTGAATTTAGTAAAACTTACGCTGTTGCTTCAGCACACTGCATGCTGGAAGTATCTGTAGATTGGATAATAGAAGGCTGCTCCTCTTTTAAGATCTCTAACCTTAAAAGTGGTGTTAAAAACTATAGCAAAGAACCTGGTTTGGAGTCTCAAAAAAATGAAGATTTTGAGATCAAACGTATGTGTAATATTTTTCCTTAAGGGGTGAGAAAAGACTGTTTAAGAAGCTTCCTTCAAGGTAGCTAATATTCTTCACAAGATTTTCAACAATACATGTACAGAGAAAGAGGACTTATATTTCAAATACAGGAATCACCAGCCTATGCATAGCTGGCAGATGTCCAGCGTTTTGATTGCCCATGAATCCAAAAGTATGTCTGCCTTTTAAATCCACACTGCTGGATTATGTTCACTGAACAAAACCCAAATCCAGGGGTTCACGTATACTGACTGTGTCGCACTACAGTTAACATATTTCATCGTAATAAGTCAGACTCTTTCTGTTTGCTTCAGACAATCCAGGTTTCACAATGGCCTCCATCAGTGCAGCAAACGCCGAATTTTGTTTTGATGTCTTCAAAGAGCTGAAAGTTCACCATGCCAACGACAACATCATCTTCTCCTCCCTGAGCCTGATTTCAACCCTGTCCATGGTGTATCTGGGAGCAAGAGGTAACACTCAATCTCAGATGGAGAAGGTAAGTTATTTACGCGGGTGCAAAGCGACTTCTACTTGTGCTAAGTTGTTCCTTCTAAATAACATCACTGAAAAATATTATCCAATGACAAGGTTCTCATCTGTCTAAATGCAGTTCTACTTTAAGAAGTAAGCCAAAGTCACAAAATGGAGAAATGAATCAAGAGTTATGTAGAGAAAATAATAAAGAAGTATATTTTCACTGTAACAGGCAGTTGGCTTTAACATAGAAAAACATATCTCCAGGACAATAGCAAAATAGATTACCAGTCAGTAAATTTTATTATATGATTTTTTTTCTGAGTTCTGACAACTTTCAGATAATGTAATGATTTTTTAAAATATATTAAAAAGATAAATTGCAGGAAGAGAGGAAGACTGAATATTATTAGCAGTACAAAATAGGTAACTGAATTAATTTGTAGACATTTACTGTAAAAAATACCATCTGAGCAAAAAGTGATATTTGCAGTTTCCAAGAAGGCCACAGAGGGCATAGACCAGTTGTAAGCTCACTTGGAAATTTTTAGTTAATCTCAGTTAGCACCATTTTTTCTCCTGAGCCAACAGTTTTACCTCAAGCATCATGTATGTAAATCTCAGACTCACGTTATTTTTGGTCATGTTTGTAATTTCCATCACTGGTATTTTCTCTTGCAGGTTCTTCACTTTGGTAATGTTACAGGAGATAGAGACATTACTGACTCCCAGGTAGGCAAATAATTTAATCTTCCTTTCTGTCTTATTTTCTCCTCAGAACAAAACTAGAGCTATTCTGCCTCTGCTTCTGGCAGTTTCAGACCCTGACAAAAACTATGGCAATGGCCTGAAACCAAGGGGATCTGTGAAGGGAGGGAAGAAAGGTGTGATTCACCTGTTTTTTAACAGAAAAGACAGCATGTTGTTCGTCTTTCACCAGAACAAGTGATGGCACGGGGCAGAATGCCATGGACACCAGAGTGCCTTCCTGGGCAAGTGCTGCTGGGCGACAACATATGAAAGGGACTCAACAGTTGGAGCCAGGGTACAGCAATTAGGTTTGCAGCTGAGAGACTCCAAAGCAGGGCAGGAAGGTGCTGGCAGAGAAGAGCCCAGAAGTCTCAGACAGGAACACAAATGCACCTTATAAAAAGCACATTTCAAGGCACTTGCCAGTTCAGTGCACCGCCACCACAGCACCAGCTGTCCCAGAGGTGACAGCCCTGTATCTGTGGGGGAGGATTCCCCTGTATGACTCTCAACTCCTAGGGACAATACTTTAGGGTCTCATTTCCTTATGCAATCTGTCTTCTTATTTTCATGTCATCACCTCAGTGTGGGCCTTCTGAACACATCCACAATTCGGTCAAGGATCTTCTCTCAGACGTCACCAGGCAAAACGCTACGTACTCACTCAGGATTGCTGACAGAATCTATATTGACAAAACATACCCTGTTCTTCAGGTAAGTTACATTACAAACTGATTTCCATGAGATTTCCTGTGAAAGCCCCCGTAGCTCTACCCTAGGGATGCACCACCACCAACAGCAACAGGGAGTAGTTAAGATTGCTGTTCATTCACTAGAAAAATGTTTTTTTAATGAAAAATGTAACTTTTAAGTGCAATTAAATATATTTTATGACTTGAAATAATGAAGACTGAAGTTGTCAAATTTGAATTTTTTCAAAGCCAAATATTACATCTTCCCAGTGATGGGAAACTTTGTTTCTGGAAAAAAAATTGGACACAAAGAGGAGGAGACAAACACTGTCTGTCCTTTAAAATGTTTGTTAAACTGAATCTGGTTTGGTGAAACAAAGAAAATATTTCAAAATTGTAAAATCTCATCAAAAAGTGCCACACCTATATATGTGAAGCAGTGTTTGTTGTACAGCTTTAAGATTCACTTACGGGAAGACAGTGACTGATATGTTCAATGACTGATATGCTAACGATTGACATGTTCAGTGACTGACATGTTCAATGACTAAGATGTTCAAGCACAGGAGTAAACATTCACTGTTCTTTTAACCATTCTGCTTTATGTCGCAGTCTTGCATTACACATCCATATAATTCCAAGTTCTCCTCAGTCTGACAACTGCAATCTTTCTGCTTGTAGGAATACTTAAAGTGTGCAAAGAAATTCTACAAAGCAGAGCTGGAAGAAGTTAACTTCAAAACAGCTGCAGAGGAAGTAAGACAGCTCATTAATTCCTGGGTGGAGAAAGAGACAAATGGTAAGGACTGAAAAATGGGTAGCAGGTATTTTCTTCCACCTACCATAAACTATATCCTTGTCTTTCTCTCCTCATAATGTCTAGAAAAAGAAGGTCAAGCAAGAGCAGACTGCTTATTGCCATGAAAACAAAACTCCACAAAGCAGGACCCCTCACTCTCAACCCTACATTGCAGAGATTTGTGCATATCACAGGAGGGGTATCTTACTACTCTTTCCCCCCTTGCTCTTTCTTAAAGGACGTATCCAAGATTTGATTGTGCCAGGCTCTGTTGATGTGGATACTGCGCTGGTCTTTGTGAATGCCATTTACTACAAAGGGATATGGAAGACTGCATTTAAAGAAGAGGACACTCAGGAAGTGCCCTTCAATGTGACAGAGGTGGGGGACACAGACACAGCTTCTGGCCAGGACAGCTGTTGGCTCACACAGCCAGCAGTCTGGGTGTTAACAAATACAACCTGCTGCTGGTACAGGTTGGGTGATCTAGGTAGGTCCCTCAGAGTCAGTGCCTGGACCTAAAGCCAAGTAGTGTTTGCAAGAGCTGTGTCTGACCAGGACTGCAGGGCACACAGGCAGGCAAGAGAGGAAAATGGAGACACAGCTCCTTTTCAAAGGCAACAGGCTCCAAGAGCAAACTCCGATCATTTCAAAGGGCTTGTACATTTGCCTGAACAAAGCAAAAAATTGCATCCCTGTCACACTCTCTCACATTTCTGTTTCTGCAGCAAGACAGCAGACTTGTGCAAATGATGTGCCAGAACAGCACCTTCAAAGTGTCAAGGGTGGCTGCAGAGAAAATTAGGATCCTGGAGCTTCCCTATGCGAGCGGAGAGCTGAGCCTGTTGGTGCTGCTGCCTGATGACATCTCTGGCCTGGAGCAGGTACGACCCTGTCAGGGGAGCAGAGAAAGGGTTTTCACTGCAGTGGGGCTTGGCTGCTGTCAGACTCTTTGTTGTGCCTTCACATCCCAGTTGCCCACAGCACGGCTGTGCTGGGCAGGCAGGGGAGCACTAAGGCCAGGCAGGTGCCAGCAGGTGCTCAGGCAGGGACTGGCCTCTCAGGAAAGCCCTGAGCTCAGCTTTCTAAAGTGAAGGGAAGGCAGTGCAGTGCTGCTGCAGCCCTGCAGAAAAGGATGTGCCACATGCTCCAATCACCATCAGGTAGCAGAAACAGCCACGCTAGCAGGGCTTTTATCCCTTTGAGTGATTTCAAAGGTTTTCTAAAGAAGAAAAGTTTATCCTAGGGGAAGTAAAAAGTGGAATTGATGAGAAAAGCATTCCAAGAGCTGATTAAAAGGAAAATGAGAAAAGCAGCATTAGACAGGAATGACACTGAGAAAAAGAATCAATAAAATATGTTCCAGGAGGAACAGTTTTATGGCCAATTCTTACCAAAAAAGACCTAATCTGAGGAAGAAATTTTCAGATGACAAAGTTTTGAGGACCTTCCTCAAGACAGATGATGGTCCATAGTCAGGAGGAAGCACACAGGATAAACAAATGCATTTAAGATTCAGTATCAGTTCTACTCTGTACACAAAGTAAATGGGAAAAACCAGTAACAAGAGGTATAAACACTGCTGTTAAGCCATTGAACTTTTGTGCCAGACATTTAATTCCTTGCCTCTCTTTGCAGCTCGAGAGCAAAATCAGCTTTGAAAAACTCACAGAGTGGACCAGTCCCAGTGTGATGGAGAA
>JAWWEU010000081.1:68686407-68745880 GCA_035583155.1 Acropternis orthonyx | reverse complement strand
GTGCCTTGATACATTCCCTAGAGCTTGAAAGGAGTCTTTGGCAGAGTGTTCCAGGGGTTGCTGAGCATCCTGCCTAGGTGGGGATGGGTTTTATTTGGGAAGTAACAGGAGGAGAACTTCATCAGGAATGGGAATAAATGTATGTTGGTGGAATGGATGGCCTTATATTGTGTTCCTGTGGTAAAAACTATCACCACAGGACACCTAAGTTTATTACCTTTCACTAGATTCTAGGGAATGTAGTTTATGATACCAATGATAGAGCTGAAACACTTTTTCTAACAGAGGGAGGTGTTTTGCGGTTTTTGTTCCTAACATAATAAAAGAACTGTAAGCACTGTGCGACTCTGTTTCTTTTTTTTTTCAACCAGAAACTGCATTTTTTTAAAATCTGTTGTGTGAAAAAAAAAAAAAAAAAAGTTATTTCTTGATTGAGTGCTACTGTCTTCTAGGTAGCTTGTTTGTTGTTCATTGTTAAACATGAGATTTTCCGGATTGTGAAACGTGAGGTGCTTAGTTTGGTTGCCAAGAAGTGAGAAGTTGGCCTTGCCAGGATTTCCAGCAAAGGAATCCCTAGGCAATCGATTGTTTCTTGGCCAGACACAGGGTGGGCAGACAGTGCTGCGCTGTCCTGGGTGGCCGCGGCGCGCTTGTCCTACGACGCTAAAAACCCTCCATCCCTCACTGGTCCCGCAGAAGAGGCGTGTTCGAGAATCCCACTCCCGGGGAGCCCGTTCCTTCCCCGTGGGCTGCGGGGTGACACCTCTGCCCCGCCTCTCGCTCCGCCCTCCCGCCGAGGCGGGGTCCCCTGCGGGTGTCCCAGCGGTGTCACTGTGCGGCTCCAGCTCATCCCATCGCTTCCCATCGCATCCCGCTCCGCTCCCGCCGTCCCGCAAGGTAGGCGGCCAGGTGGCCCTCGGCTGCTCTGCGGCTCCGGGGGGGCTCCCTCTGTCACTGGCCCCGGCGCATCTTACGGGAAAGGGGCGGTCACGGGAGGAAAAGGGAGGCGCTTCTCGGGCAGCCTGGTCTGGGGGCTGTAAAATAACAGCTGGTTTGGGTGAAAAACTTGCGCGGTGCGGAGTCGTAAATAAGCGAAAGTGAAAGTGCGCTTTGGGTTTGTGTATTTCTCGGGGTGTTAGTGGGCGTTCTTTAGCATAGGGCTCGATAAGAGCCCTCCAAGGCTGCCGGGTGCTTATCCTTCTGTCGGAGAAAGCCGATAGCGATACTCTGCAATAGCTGGAGAAATACGCGAATTTTGGTGTAAACTCCTCCGCGCAGCTGGGTCTGGACTGAAACAGCCAAGGCGACAGAATCTGAGCGAGCAGGAAGGCTGTACAGCATCCAGCAGTACTGCCAGTGGCCTTCGGGTGGTTTTTTTTTTGTGTGCGTGACACAGCCCTTGCACCTTTCACCCCGCTCCGAGCGCATCCTAGCGAGCATCTCCCCAGAATGAATCGCTGCTCTGGCCGTACCGTGGCGGCCCTGAGGTTTTGTCTGGTCTGCACTTCGCTTCTGCCTTCGCTGAGCGGTACGTCCCCTGCAGCTCTCGCAGCCCCGGGCTCCCTGCCCCGACAGTTATATTCTTGCTGTTTCTGTATGCAGCTGCAATCAGTTTAACACAGTCTTTACTCTGTGAGTCACAAAAGGTTAGGCACAGTGTTGGAAGAGTCTTTCCCAAGGTCCTTATCAAACTTTTATTTTTCAGCTATAACCATGGAGAACCTGCCTAATGCCAACAGCAGATTTGCACTTGATCTGTTCAGAAGGTTTAATGAGGCCAACCCAACAGGAAATGTTTTCTTCTCTCCTGTCAGTGTCTCTGCCGCTCTGGCCATGGTCCTTTTGGGGGCCAAAGGTAATACAGAGGCCCAGGTGCTGAAGGTTAGTTAAAAAAAAATAAATTCTTTCATACTGTATTTTATTTACATTAAAAATGGTTGTGTTTTAGAGGAGAGAGGATGAAAAGAGAGTGTTATTTTTCTGTGCTCAGGACACGATTTCTGTCATGTACACTGAGTCTTCCTTGGGCGCTTTTCTGCAGTTAATTATCCTCTGCCTGCCCTTCCCCAGAGTGCTCTTTCTGTATGTTCTATGGCCTTTGTTTCTCATTTGATTTCACTTGTTATTTCTTGAAGTAGGAAACTAATTACATAAATCAGTCTCCTTTAAACTGATCAGCAGCAAGGCCTTATGATTTTTCATGAGATATTTTGACAAACTATTACTTTATAACAAAAGGTCAGCAATAGTATGGTCATTGTTAATAATACTGTGTATTTTGTAAGATACACAATAAGTGTAACAACTATGACGGTACCTGGTGATGCTACCCAAGTATCAATATCTTAGTAACAGCTAGGCAATCAGGTATCGCATAGGAGCTAAGCCTGCATGGTTATCCTTGCCATAGCCTTAGGTTAGTAGGATAGTTTAAAAAAAAGAAACCTTATACTGTGAAAAATGCTGTGCATAGGAGTGTGCCAGTTTCCCCTGAAACCATCATGGAAGGGACTCCCTCACTGTTGTTTTTTGCCCCTTTGTTAGCCTAGCACTGGTAAAAGGGCGTAGGAGACTTCTTATTGCATTCATCATCATGTGAATAATTTCACCTTTGTATTCTGGACTTTAGGAGGAACTGTTTTATACTGTTGAGTGTTTCTGTGCTTACTCAATAAGACAATAAAATTACTTTCTAGCTCGTTGTTCAAACAGAGTTTGAACATACTGCCTGTAATCAGACTGACAACCCCACCTAGGAAAAACCTACTGACTGCAAAAATCATGCAAAAGGAACTTGGGGGAAAATAAATGTGTTTCAACACAGTCACCCTCAATAGGGTGTGTTCCTGTACTGTGATACTTCACTTATGAACACAGTGCTAATTAAGGAGGCAGTAACTGTCAAGGGCTATTTGCAAGCATACAGGAATTTCTTTCCGTGGTCATGATTCTAATGTAAGTTGCCTCCATGATGTTTTTATGCAGCACATCTTGCACTAAGGTGGGCAGCAAAGCCTGACCAAAAACCCAGTGAGAGAAAGTGAAGGTTTTCCTTTGAATCCAGTTACTGCTTCATAGCAGCCTTCCATACTGGGAAATGCATGCTTTAAGTTAGAATGTGAATGTCCCTGCTTTGGTCTAGCCTTCCCTGTCCATGAGATTTGGCAGCTTCTGCTGTTGTAAGCCTTGGCCAGACAGCTTGACTCTGGTAAAGGAGGCACTGGTAAAGAGAAATTTCAGTAATGGATTTGATTTTTAATTTATTTTATTCTATTATTTTTATTATTTAATTATATTTTCATAAAATCATAAAATATAATCGCTGTAAGTTTTCCTAAGACCTCACCTATGACAGTGGTGATTGTGTGTTCTGAAAAGCAAAACTCTATGTTCCCTTGGGCCAAAGAGGGAACCAGTAAAGCAAAAGTGTCTCCATGGCATCATCTCTCTTGTCAATTCCCCATCTGGGCACATCATGCAGACAGGACTGGGGGTTCTGATCAACAGCTTCAGCTGTGACTGCATGTAAACCAGGAGCAAAATACAAGTGACTGACATGGGCAGCATAGCACCAAGAAACAGTTTGGTTCGTTCTTTGAGCTTTACAGAAGCCTCTAAGCAGCTTCCAGCCTCTTTTCTCTATCTTCAGCCTACCTACCTGCTGGATCAGGCCTACCCTACAGATATACCGTACATTCTTGTAAGACAGTATTAACAACAGCTACTTCATTTCTTTAATTTCAGACGCTTCATTTTGACAAAGTTGAAGACATTCATTCAAGGTTTCAGACTCTGACAATGGATATAAACAGAAGCAATGCTCCCTATCTCTTACGGCTTGCCAGTCGGCTTTTTGGAGAGAAGTCATACAACTTTTTGCCGGTACGCTGGTGAACATCATGATGATCTGTGGTGGAGCCTGCTGGGAAAATGCAACTATTTGAGTATTTGTGAAGTACAGCTATTTCCAGGCATATTTCTAAATGTCACTGGGCAGCTGACAAAAGCATTGCATGCTTGCATGTGCGTTTTCATAGCTGTAGGCACCTGTGCATCTCACCTAAAGGCTGTTGTTACACAGCAAACCCTTTTCATTGCATGTGTGCTTCTGCTGCTCCTGGGCTCAAGAGAAAAATCACTTAGGTAGGTTTTTAGTTTACAGTAGCTGTCATAACATCCCACTCTGTTGCAATCAGCTTTTTAGGATTTTCATTGGTCTAGTACCACATTACTTAAATATTTAAGTAATACACGGTTTGGGAGGGGATGGCCAGTATGTCTTAACAACATGCCTCTGTCACTAGCGAGTTATAACTTTGTGTGCACCTAGGTTGATATTTTTATCCTTCTTCAGCTGTTTCTGAGAGTTTTGTTTTATCCTATCTGTGCTTGAGTCGGTTTCAGGAGAGTGACAGGTAACTATTGCTACAGATGCAGTAAGGACCCCATCAGCTGTAGATGTGGCTGGTGTACTGTGAGAGTGGAAAAAAACCTGCCAACTTCAGAAACCCCCCAGGCAATGCACTGTTAGAGCCCCACCTCAGAGCAGGTGGCAGTTTGTTTGAGTACACCTCATCTACCTGATAATTAGGTGTTTTCTTATCTGCACACAGTGTAATCTCTTCTTATCGATCCAAAATCTAGGATTTTCTGACTAATACACGGAAATTATATGGAGCTGATTTGTCTGCAGTTGACTTTCTTCAGGCTTGTGATGAAGCCAGGAAAGAAATTAACCAGTGGGTTGAGGAGAAAACTGAAGGTAAACTACCATGGTTAACAAAGTAACTGCTAGTGTTTTGTATTTTGGGAATAGGAATAGGCTTTTTTCTCTGCTGTCTTTAGAACAGTTTAATTCTAGTCTGAGATGTTCACTTGATATATTGACAAAACCAGAAATTACATGATCAAGACATTTAAGCACTTCCATAAATCCTGAGCGTTTTCAGGTTTTTTTGTATTCGGGCTGTAAGTGCAGGAGAGATGCCTGAGCACAGAGTTATACTCATGAGTTGGAGAATTTTTTTTAGACAGTCTCGGTTCATATTGTGTATATAGTTCTAAATTCAGTAATCCTTAATGTGAGTCTTTTCTAGTTCTTGTATGATGAGTCAAATATGACAGTTTAAGCTAAAAATATTAAATTTTCATCTAATTACATATCAAAAAAATTTTCAAAAGTTAAAAAGCATGGTGAAGTAGAGAGACAGGTACTGAAATACATGTTATTACAGAATGGACTGGAGTTTATATTTCTAGTATTCCTATGGAATCAGTTTCTTCATGTATGTTTTATATGCTGTTGACTTATTACAAGATTTTGTTGTGACTTTTTTTTTTCCTGCTGCCTCTGAAGGTAAAATCCCTGATCTGCTGTCTGAAGGTTCAGTTGAGAGCTCGACCAGGCTTGTATTGGTGAATGCTATTTATTTCAAAGGCAACTGGGCAGAGAAGTTTAAAGAAGCTGACACAGCTGACATGCCGTTTCGGTCAAGTAAGGTAATGCAGATACATCTTGGTAGTGTATATCTAATGGAAATGTCAAATAACATAGGTGCTAAAGTGAAGCTTTGCTTACAGATAATTAAGAAATACAAAGTCTTTAAAGGATGTTTTCAGTTCATCCAAAAGAATTTTTAATGGATTTTACTGTTTTTCTGTATTCAGCAAGATATTTGTTGTCTCACTTACTGTAGTAGTGTAAGAGGCAATTCTCACCTATAGATTAGGACCTAGCAGACTTGCTGTCATCTAGCAGTTCAGCAGCTATGAACTGTGCCTATTTGTGATGCTCGGTAAGCAGTACTAAAATGATAGCACATTTTGATTAAGGCCCATTATCTTATTCTGTACTCTGCTTATGTTAACAGCTTTACAAGATACTGTTTACAGTCACATATGCTGAACATATGTTGATTTTACATGGCCATTTTTGTGTCTAGAGCGATATAAAGGTACAGCAATTCACAGAAATTGATTGAGTTCCTGCAAGGACTGTGCTATAGAAGCCAAAGGAGAAGCAAATATATTACAAACTCATTCTGTCTTAAGAGGAAACTTATTAAACAGGCAGGCAGGAGTGTGACAAAAGCAGTTTTATAATCACCTGATACAATATAGGAAAAGTTCATGCAAAAATGCAGTTTCAACTTACTTGTTTCCTGTCAGTTCTTTAAATGAGTACTTCCTTAGCTGTTATTTTTGTTACCTTTTATCTATCCAGAATGAAAGAAAGACGGTGAAAATGATGTATCAGAAAAACAAATTTAATTTTGGGTACTTCCCTGAAGAGAAGATCCGTGTTTTAGAGCTGCCTTATGAAGAAGGAGAACTTAGCATGGTCATCCTGTTACCTGATGACATAGAAGATGACTCCACTGGACTGCAGAAGGTGACCCATCTAAGTTCAATGTTCTTAAGTTCAACCATTCAAAATTAAAGCCTGAATGAACCCATGTTCTCAGAGCCTCGTATCTATCAAGTGTAGTTTTAGACAACTCTCTACTAGCACAGCAATGAAGAATATGTGCATGTGCTGGATAAGGAAGAGGCGTTGTGCTCTGGTTTTGTAGCTTGTGTTCATGTGTCCTCTGGCTTGCTGAACTGAACCATGATGGAGACTGAAAACAGAGTTAGCTGTGAGAATTTACTTGCCTAGATTGTTTTTAATGACAGAACTTTTCTTTTGTTACCTTTGAAAGTCCTTGTTTTCTCAGCCATAAAGGAACGGGACTGTTTTCCGTTAAATGACCAGGAACACATCTGCTTCTTCAAGCTCTCTGATTATGATTTTTGTTACTTGCTTTTTATTACGTAATTCCATTTATTTAGATTAAACAGTAACAATGACTGGGCTGCTACTGGGGCATGTTTCTCCCTTCTGTGCATTGCAGCAGGAAGCAAATGCCTGCATTACTTTGGAAAGTAAAGCCTGCACTGAGTCCATTGAATTTTAATAGTATTTGTTTGTATGTGTAGCTATTAAACATACAGGTATGGTCATTTTTGTATAGTTGGTTTACCATTGTATAGTGCTCTATAAATAAACCCTTGTAAATGTTACTAAAAATGAAATACTACACTGGTGATATGTAATGATCTCTGTCTTTTTATTTCTAGCTGGAAAAGCAGCTTACCTTAGAGAAGCTACAGGAATGGACATGTCCAGATCGTCTGTATTCTACTGACGTTAACGTGCGTTTGCCAAAGTTTAAGCTGGAAGAAAGCTATGACCTTAAGGCAGATTTAGCTGCTATGGGCTTGTTGGATGTATTTGACAGTGGTAAGGCTGACTTGTCGGGAATGTCAGGGGCACATGACCTCTTTCTCTCTCAAGTTGTCCACAAGGCTTTTGTAGAAGTGAATGAGGAAGGCACGGAGGCTGCAGCTGCCACTGCTGGCATTGCTATGCTCTGCATGATTATTGAAGAGGATTTCAATGCTGACCACCCTTTCCTTTTCTTTATTCGCCACAACCCAACCCAAACCATACTTTTCTTTGGCAGATATGCTTCTCCATAAAGAGAACTTAGCATTTGCAGACCAGTTCCTGCTGTTGTTAATGAAAACTTTGCTCTTGAATGAGCTGGATTTTGATGTAGGAAGTTAATGCTCCTATCTTGAGTTCCTAGTAACTTTGCCTGAGATTCTGTCTTTCCCACTAAAATAATCCCAGAGAAATGGAGGAGTGTAATTTTATTTCTTTCTTGAGATAGACATCATCTTTAATTAAATGAGAAAAATCTTGACTGCAGGCAGAAGAAATCTTTTGAAATTGGAGTAGAACTAGAAACACTCTTGGAAGAAATGGCTGTCTTAAAGTGCAGGAAAACCCTGTCTGCATCCTCACATGGGTTTTTCTTTGTCAACAGTCCCCTGTTGTAATTACCAGTCACTCCTTAATAATCCAGTCACTCCTTATGCATATGTACTAAGATGCTCTTGCAAAACTATTCCTCCCCTGAAGTCTTGCTTTATGAAAATACTGTAATAAAATACTTCTGGGCACAAAAAGGCATGTCCTGAACAGCTGAGTTTACCCAGTTCTGTAATGAAATAGAAGGTCAGATAACATTTGTTTATAGACATCTATTAATAGAAAAAGGATTAAGCTATTTAAACAAAAGTAACCCCTTCCAGTCATTAGCCAGGAAACTTCCAAGAGAGCTTTTGAATGAGAAGAAATGATTAATAAGTTTAGGTGACATATTTAAAGAGGATTTTTAAAATTTACAGTATGGTGCCATTTTAGTTACTGAAAATGTAAAAATGTGTCAGGGATTAGAGGTTTTAAGTACCTTTTTCCAAGTTCAGAACCTGTCAATATGACATTAGATTCTGGCCAGAACCTGTGTCATCCTCAAAAGAGACTTCACCTTCCCTGAGGATGACTGGGTATAATCTGCAAGAAATACCTGATGTGCATCTTTATATACAAGGATTCTACATTTACTGAGTTGACTTTCACTACCTCTTTATGCACAAGCCTCTTGTACTGTATTGTACTGGCCTGTGAGCCAATGTAATTACATACTGTAGTGTTCTGTGTTTATGTCTGGAGTTATTTGCTTGTATCATGTTTATTTTGGGTACTGTAACATTTACCTGTACAACCTCAGCTCTCAGTGGGGCACAATAATTCTGTAACTTCAAACTGTATATTAATTTTTTCTTCAAGCAACAAGTAAAAGTCTTTCTCTTGAACTTATGTTCAAAGTGGAAACTTACGCCTGCAGTTTAGTATTTCAGAGTACAAAACTAACTACTCTACCTGAAGGCTAGCTCCAAAGAAAATCACTAGTGCAGCAGGTGTGTGAAGTCCTTAGCCTGTTCTGAATATGTGAAAACACTGATGAAAAACAAGTTACTCAATAGAAGAGGTGATTGCATGAACCATCAGCTTCCCCTCTAAGTGTAACTCTAGCTGCTTACCCCACAGGGAACAGGGAGAGAGTCAATGTGTGTGTGCAATACCCCAATTGCAAAGGCTCTGGTAGTTTTGTAAAGGAAATAGTGTATTGCAGAGTGCAGTTGTGAATGTAACCCTTTCTGAGCTGAATGCTTTGAAAACCCAGTGATTTGAAAATAAAACTTCTGTTGCCATAAATCGGTTTTGCCATGGAAGGCTCAAAAACTCCTTTTAAATTTCATCCTTATCTCTATTTGCTTAAACTCAGTCAATGCATGCAAGATATATGATGCTTGCTGGCTTTCAGGGCAGCAATGACCAGATCAGAAGAAGGATAAAACTTTGCATAATTGTACAAAGCAGCATAGCTTTATGAGGAGAGAGATGTCAGTGTTTATCATTTTGGTGTCATGATTCAGTAACTAAACTATTTGGTTTATATTAACCCAGGAAACTGCAACATTTAAAACTCAGTCTGACTGCAGTTAAATTTCCTAGGAGGGACCAGTTAGTACTTGAACATGAACTTCCCTGTCCAAACCCAATTTCCAACAGGTTGCTGTTTTGAAAAGACAACATGGGAGTTTCTTTGAGTGGAATGGAAGATTGCAGCAGATGGAGTTCTCTCTCCATTTTGGCCTTTCCTACGCAGATCAGGCTTTACAACAATCCAAACCTCTGAGCAATACTTGCTCACTGTGTTGTGATGGGTGAGCCAGACTTTGTACTGCTGCTTACATAGACTCCTTAGGAAAGCCCTTTGAGTATGGCAATTTAAAAAGAAAACCCACCACCCACCACAACCATTTGGCTGCTTTTTGTGATTCATACAGTTTAGATTGCTCATCCTAGAAAGTAAATACCATAGTGTGGATAAGGAGGAGAGTTATCTCTGGGTTTTGTATCATCTTATACTTGAGATAAATCTACACAGATGAGGTAAGTCTTTGACTGTTAAATGACCAAAGTCCTGGTAAAGTACATAAACCTGATCAAGTCTTTGTTTTTCTTGATTGTTTTTTTACCCTTATGGTTCATTAGACCAGTGCAGTTCACTTGAACCTATTGAGATAAAAAAGGTGCAATTAAAATCAGAACCTTGCTTTTGTTCTTTTTTTTTTTTTTTTTTTTAAGTGCAGTGAACCTCTAGTTCTGTCAGGTCATCTGGTACCAACAGAGTGCATATTCTTATCCATATTCATTAAGTGGCCTATGCAACCCGTGAATACTTAATAAAGGACAATAATGACAGACAAAATCCTGGAGAGTGAATGCAGCCTGTCTGGAAACATGCTGAACATGTGAAGTGGCCGCTGGTGATTCAGCTGAATTCAACACATCAGACAGAAAATGTCATATCTTTAGAATAAGTGGAACTTCAAACAGCTTGTATAAATACTTTTAAGTCATTTCATGGAAAATGATAAGACCGTCATTTTGGCCAAGAAGATTTTTCTCAACACAAGAGAAAACACAGAAAAGGGGAAAAAAATGCAGTCCAGAGATTAACTGAAGGTTTAAACTCTTTGTGCATGGAAAACAGGACAAGGAGACTAAAACACAAATAATGTTTTCACATAAATATTTAGTATAAAAGGCTGGACAACTCCTTACCAGCTGTATCATCTAACTTTTTATCTGCGAGAGTCAGACAAGCTAAATAATGGAAACAATATTCATTAGATAGTTTTCTAAAAAACTGCATTGGGGGAATTATTTCATTGATATTTCTGGTCTGTCATATCTTTGACATTGGCATGTTACTACTGGGAGAAACACTTACATCAGTAGAAGTTGTTTCTCGTGTGTACTGAATTTCCCAACATAGGCTACAGCAGGCCTTTCTCATAGGCCTGCATTATTTTTAAATGGGACAACTTTTATGAGAGAAAAAAAGATTGTGGTGTGGATTTTGATGGTACTCCTTACAGTGGAAGCAAGTGTTACCTGATGGGATCCAAATCTCATCCCCAATTTTCTAGTGACACTGCAATAGTTGGTATTTCCTTAATGCTCTACACTCTGAAGATAAATAAAATACACCACTTTGCCACCATTCTTAACCATTCTTGCCCTTCAGTGAGCCTCAAAAGGTAAGCCCCGAGCACTCGAAAGCCAGAAGACAATGAAATGTGCTTCATGATTTTTTTGATTTCAGTCTTCCATCTTGTGCTTCTGAAGCAGTTTCACAACGAGAATGGCTTCTGCTTGTTGAAAAGCAGCATTGCCAATCCTATGTGGAGGCTGCATAGCTACTCCTGAGAGGTTTCACCTCGGGTCTGTTTTGAAGGGATGGGAAATGGCACAGGGTGAAATGTCCATTTGTGAGTGCATCTGATCCTGATGGACTTTTTCATGGAGCATGAAGTTCTTCAAACAGTGGACATGACTCTCTTTAGAGGGAGTATAAAGTAGATGCCCATCAGCAGCAGGTAGAGCACAGCCACTCTTGTTTCCAGTATAGCATCTTGCTAGTTACCACAGGGAGGAAGGGAAAAGGTAAATAATAGTTTTCATGGAAAGTGGCCATGAGCACGGTGGTTTTAACATGTTGCCAACATTTTCTAGCCCATTGGATGGCACTGTCTGATAGATCTGACCCGGGGGGCACTACCTTTTTGCCTTCACTGGAGGCTGAGGAATGAAGAATCCTCTCAGTCTTTTGGCAACTTGTGCTGCCCTCTGAAGGCAAGCACAGGATGCTTAGATTTACTCCAGCACCGGAAGAGACTACCCCTTGCCTTATGCCTCCATATGCATATCAGAGGACCAGCAGGATAAAAATACTTCTCTAATTAATCACCTCATTAATTTAAGCAACAAGAAAGTTCCAACGAAACAACAACAAAGTGAATTGTGTTAAAAAACAAAAAAGCAAGTTCACATAAATGAAGCTGATCAAAAGACTTGCTTGTCTTTCAAAAGAAATTTTGCTCCAAGCATTCAAAAACAGTACTTATTTAAGGAAGGAGAACATAGGACTGTTTAAATAATCTGACTCAAACCCTCTAACAGTACACAGTCCTGCAACAGGTTTAATTTCTGAAACATTTCAGTTACACCATGATCTTTGGCTTAAATCCTACATTTTTGTCATGTAGAACTTTGTATGAAGGGAGGCTTACAAAAGAATTATTCTCCAGTACAAATCACAAAGTTTTGCAGGTTGTATATTGAGAACTTTTGATCAAGGCCAAGGGTCAGGAATCTGTCTTGAAACGTAAGAGCAATAAGCTGAATGAAGTTGGCTTCTGTACTTGGCACTGCATCCTCAGCCCAGAGACCTCCTGCTTTGTTAAGGTTGCTCTGAATGAACTCCAGATGTGTGGCTGGGGCAATCCCTCTGATCTAAGCTCCACACAGCACCAAATACCTCTGCTGCCAGGAAATACCCACCTGCAATTTGTGTCTTCCAGGCAGTTGACCCACAGGTGGCTGGGTCATATCACAGATGGAGAGGTGCAAAGAGCTCGGTGTGGCTGTCAGTGCAAACCAGCCTTCCTCAAAGAATGAAACTTTAATTACAAATTGAATTGGGCAGGTAAATACAAGTTTTTAAAAACTGTTAAATGCTATACTGTAAATGTGAAATGAAGCACCAGTCATTGTTCAGCAAATGTACCATGCCATAAAAAGCCAAATGATTCAGTAATACTAAAATATTTAAAAAAAAATAAATCTATGGTTCATAGCCCTTCTGGAGTAGAGTTAGTAGAGTTAGTAACCAACTCTCAAGGAAGTCACCTTTCAGCAGGGACATGGCATTCATAGTTGAACAGCAAAAGGTCAGAGGCTACACATAAAGCATTGTAAATTTTGACCTCACCACATTTCATGAACAGGATCAGGACAAGAATCCTTGAATCAGCATAGACCCAGTAACAAAGGTATGTGGGGCATGCAGCAAGCAAACCCTGAGTAGTTACCAAGCAAAATCAGCTTCCACTATGCAGTCCTAAAATGCTGGTGGTAATTTTTAGCCAAGACTTTCATCTTCACCACTGGGGGCCAGTTAACTCCATGGCACTTTGACAAGTGTGGACAGTTGGCCCAGTGGCTTCTTGGCATTTCAGTAATTAAAATATTACCTGCTAATTATCTGATGCAATTCTAACCAACCACCCAACTGCAAGCTGGCACAGTCATACGTAGTTTTTAGCTGTTGCTGGCTTTTCAGCACACTGGGCCACTGCATACCTAAGGAGGACTGAGGAGAAGGAAAATAATCAGCACTCAAATGAAAAAATGTTGTTGACACCAGAGGCACTGCCACTTACTGAAATGTTCAGTCAACAGCAATCTTGGATGCTGTTATGTTTTCAGGAGGAAGAGGAAGCCACACTCTGTATTATAACAGCACTATGTCAATTTGTGTCTCTCAGCTTTCCAATTCAAAGCTACTGCAATTCTTGATGCACAAATGGAAATAGATAAGTGTGTTTCACTACCAGGAATCTCCTTTCAAAAATCACTTCCCAAAATGTCATCACACGATTAAAATTCTAAGTGATGAAGCTTCAAAACCTAACATAATTTGGCTATTTTTATGACTATTCTACTTACAAAATGAAATAAACTTGCTCTGGAAAGTAGGGATAATAAAATTAAAGGGATATCAAACCACACGGCTGTCACAAGAGTAATTAAACAAATGCATAGACACTATTTTTAACAGCTTTATTGCTTTAATAACTGTTATACAAAATTTGTCTGTGGAATATCATAAGAACAAGAATTACTCTGTAATTACATTTTGTTTACAGTATTTTAGTAGAGGGGGTACAATTTACTATTTTTCTGGAAAATAAACATTCTCAAAATTTGAAATAGATGCTGATTTTAAAAACCAGAGACTGATAGCACTATAAGGATAAAGCTTATGTTTGCATTTCAACATTGCCTAACTGCAATTCCTTACAAAGTATCTTCAGGATAACAGCAGTAAAACCAGAAGGATAAAAAGGTATCTGAAAGGCTCAGCGGCTTAATCCTTGCAACTACACACAGCTGACACTGTGAGGGGAATTTCTCTCCCAGTAGAAACATGTGAGTCATAAAATCAAAACCCATTCCAAGAACGACCATCATGTTTTTTGTTCCTTGAAGAAGTCTGTTCCTTTCAACTCTTCTGGCAGATAGTCCTGCTCCACAGGTTCCTTGTACATGGGGTTGTATTTATAGCCTTTGCCATAGCCCAGGTTCTTCATGAGTCTTGTTGGGGCATTTCTCAGGTGCAGTGGAACGGGTGGCAGAGGTCCCGTGTGCATCCTCAGACATTCTTTGACGTTGCCATATGCCCTGTACACCTCTATAGACTTTGGTGCTCTGGCAAAGTACACTACACACTGTGCTAGAATCACCTGGAAACAGGAAAAGGGAAAACGTTAAATGACTTTTTTTCAGGAAAATGTCTGCTATTCAGATTGTTTGTATAGCATGGCAGGGATTATGTTTTTAAACTGACCTCTGCCTGCTACTATAATATTAATGCTCTTATTTCAAACAACACAGCTTCCTGATTCTCACTACTAGAAAATAATAGCTACTTTGGACTATATTATTTCATTTATAAGAGAGAAAAATGTGGACAGAGCAAAATGACATAAGTGTATATATCATATTTTGACAATAGGTGCACAGTGAAATAAAGTGAATTTTATTTTAAACTACAACATCTATTTTAAGAGCTACAACGTTCTGTCAAAGAAGGGGCATGCTTAATTAACAAGTAACTAAGTTTGCCTTGTAATTTTTATATTTTTTATAGATACAGGTAAGTTTACAGTTTGCAGTACTTTCAAATCAGTGAATTAATGAAGCCTTTACCTCACATTCTGGCATTCCAATAAAGTGACAGCCTTGATAAGCAGCAACTGCTTGTGTTAAAGCCAGAGGATCTGCCAATCCTACAAAAAGGGATCAGATAAAAGCAGGCTAAAGTAAATTTACTTTAGTTAATGTCTCTTTTTAAAAAAAATAAAAATAATTTTCCCTCTCCTGTAAGATACTCATGCACATTTAAAAGTTGCTTTCTCAGATGCTGGAATTTGTGGTACAATACCATACCAGACACAAAATATACTTCCTCCATCCACAAGGCTTCCTTCTTCTGTCCCCTCTTCCCCGCCCCAAGAAAAGAAAGGTCTAAGTCATGGGGTAAGCTCTACAGATTGAATCTGCTGCCACACAGTGGTGGTCTGAGCAGTAGCTGATCAGATATGATTCTCTTACCTTTTAGAATTGATAAAGAAATGGGGAAATACTGCTATATAGGCACACGTCCCCAAATCTCCTAACTCTTCACCCATCACATATAGGCTAAAAGCACTGCTGCATCTGCTACTTTGGATAAGTCAAGCAAGATGTGTTACAACTAGGGAGCCAGCTACCAGATCTGAGGTTTGCAAGTCAGGGTAGGCATTCACCTGCCAGACTTATTAAAAAAATCAGACATCCCTGAAATACACTCTCGGTGGCAAGGTGATCTACAACCACAGTTTAAAAAAATCTATATTAATACACTGCCAAACCTGACCTTAAAAACATTTGTTTCTCCTGCAGCAGGACACCATCTCAATGACACCCCATGTAGATCTTTGCCTGCATACACAAAGTTTGTGCTGGATGTGGGGCATTTCAGTATTTTGTACCTATTTTGTATATAGCAGTTTTGGGGTTGTTTTTTTTTTTTTTTCTCAAAAGCCAGTTTTTAGAAGCCCAGCAGGTCTTCATCCAACATTATATTCCAACATAAAATATTGCAAATACTGACCTATATCTTCACTTGCAAACCTCACCAGCCTCCTTGCCACATAAAGTGGATCCTCACCACCTTCAAGCATTCGAGCAAGCCAGTAAAGGGAAGCGTTTTCATCTGAGCCTCTCATAGACTTGTGCAGGGCAGAGATGCAATTGTAATGCTCTTCTCCTGTTTAGAATGGGGGAGAAGCAATACACGAAGCTGTTAGGAGGAAATTACATGAAATGCATTTAAGAGAACAGAATATATTTTAATAGATCAGTAAATATAACCTGCTTTTTTGAGTTCTTTTTATGTATATGTGGTTCGTTTTCACTAATGTTTTCAACACCATGGTTTGCCACATGAATCATTCCACTAACTATGTAAGCAAAACAGAGCAACTGCGCATGAAAAGAACATTGCAAGGCAAACAACTTGGTTTTCATACCCCAACGACCTTTCCTTCAAAAGAAAAAAACAAACCAGGTATTTTAATCAGTTAGGAATAAGACTCTGTATATATCGCTCCTAATTGCCAAAGAGTCAAATATGAGCACATATAAATGATAGAACTTGAAAATAAAGTGTGCAGTAAAAGACAGGAGTTTGATGTATTATATGGGGGGGAAAACAGGAAATGTTGCTGTGGATATACAATATGGATATACAATGATGGAACATTTCATTATTTGGAGAAAACAGAATTGCAGCACACAACCCTGGCAAACGCACAAGAAATCTTGAGTTCAGTTGTGGACACCTGCACTGCTGGAAGGATCCTGAAAACTGAAAGTAGATGAAGGAAAAAAAACTCACCAAAGAATATGTGAAATAACAGACTGCTAAATAAGAACTGGGAAGAGTGAATGAATTACAGGGAAATTTTTTTTAATATTAAAGTTTAATATATGATTAGGTATGGACTCCAAGGGAAAACAAAGCTATTCCACAGATCTTTTAGGGCTACAATTTAAAAATAGAGGTTCAATATTACAAACCTGTAATAAGAGCCTTCCTGCTTACAATGTTTCTCTGTGCAGCTGGTTTTGATTCTTACATATTTCTTTTAATCAAACTTGCAAGAGTATTTTGCTACCATATTGTTGTTAAACTTTCCATGTAATCTGCCCTTCTTATTTTTTTAAGTGCCTGGCATTCCTTGGCTCACAGTTAAGTATGTATTATAAAGGCAACTGGCTGCATGCACAGCCATCAGTTAATATTTCTCTTCTTCCTACGGCTAAAAGGATTTACAGTCTGAGTGCCACATCAGAACACACCGCCGTCACTTTTAGGCCCTGCAGAATAAAAGGCTGCCTGCAGGAGTGTGAAAACCAAAATTCCCACAGTGCTGCAGCTGCTCCTTTCGTAGCTAACAAGACCTCCACCTCCCTGGTCAGAAACAGGGTCCGTCTCCCTCCATCTCTGCTCGTGCTGGACTGTGGTCCTGTGGGGAATTCAACACTCACGCTGCCGGTGAACACAGACTGTCAGACAGCTATTTTTGCTAGGACTCCACACAAAGAGCACTGTGGTATGCAGTCATTACTCCTGCCAACAAAAACAGCATGGCCATGGTCCATCATAACACTTGAGTTAGTAGCAATAAACCCAAGCAGCTGAACTTGCATCGTCCTCTTATAAGAGGCAAATCATGGTCTCTTAAAAGTAAGCAAGGTGGTCTTTAAATACCTCCAGAGGTTGCACTCACTCAGATTTTTCTGCTGGAGTGCTTTTATATACTGTTTGGGCTACCAGCTGGGGACACCAGCTGGACAGGCAGAAGGAATCCAGCAGATAGGCTGGGACTAGATATATACCTGCAAGGGGCTTCAGATTCTGCAAGCTGAGAAAGGGAACAGTTTTCTCCCTTTACCTCCGTCCTCGCAAAGTTAGTGTTGGTGACTGAGCCATCAACACAATGACAACAGTTATTCACAAAGACTTGGACTTCTTCAGAAAAACTGCATTAAATGCCGTTTCAATTACAGACAAAATACAGTGACACACACTGGACAGAAGTCTTATATTTCTGTTTAAAAAATACAGTTTACAGATACTCTATTTGAGATACAAAAAGCAGTTTAAAAAAAAAATTAGAACTTACAGTAGACCTTTATTTATTAGCTCTGTCTCTCAGGCTGGTTAGCAAACACATAGATTTTGTCCTTGTCAATTCAGTTGAGAGACAGACACACAGCAGCTTATCTATCACTGCTGTTCTGCATCCCAGATGCCTCTGGAAATCAAAACTATAAAGAGTTTTTGGAACCGAAGTGCATTTGCTCTATGCGGTTCCCACAGAGGCAAATACCTTTCTAAAACAAGATACTACATGAGAGGCTTTGTGGAGGAGAGGTGTTTCTAGTGTCTAATGTATAGAGATGCATAAATCTTGTTGATATACGGCCATAAATTGCTTTATGTGCTTATGAAGATTTTTCAGGATAATGTAAGATGCCGATATATCTACTGCTAGAAGACAGGGAAGAGGTCTCATTCACTGAATATAATAATATTTGGAGTTCTGAAGCCATCCCTTTTTATTAAGGTAGTGGCCAGAAGTAAAATCAAAGTCTCCATCTCACATTATTTTCTATCTTAGCCAAAAGTAAGCATCAAGTGCTCACTGATAAAGGACAGAAGAAAGCCTTCAAAGTAAGACTAGAGCAACAGCATGGATAAACAGACTTCTCATTCTGGTCCAGCAGAACAAAATTAAGCTGGAAAAAAAAACATTATGGTGTGAGACAACTTTTCTTTTCTCCTCCATAGAAAAGAAAGGAAAAAATGTGTTCCAGAATAAATTAACTTCAGCTTAACACATTTCCAGCCTTTACCATAACTGAAGTTATGTTATCACATAGACAGAGAAATTAGTGACATATATCTTTGGTACTTGCTAGTAAATCAGTGTTAGCAGTGAGATACAATATTTAAGAGGAAGAAGAGACAATACAACTTTGTCTTAAAAATCAAGACACTGTGCATCTGCAGGTAAACTTTAATTTGGTTGCGGCACCATTTTCTCCAAGAATCTTAAACACTACAACTAAAAGCTAAAATATGAATAAATTGTTTGTGTCATTTCACACTGCAAGGGCTGCAGGCAGCTGCTGGCAGTGAAATTTGGTTAAAGTTGTTTCTTTGTCCTTCCAGCTAAAATGCATAAAGATCTTGTCTTTACATGTTTGCATACAGATGAGAACAGCAGTCTAATGACTGGATTACAAATAACTTCTTTCCTTGATTACTTGGTAAAAGCACAGAAGAGAATGCCCAAGTACAAGTATTTGGCAAATTTTGCAGAAGGTAACAAAAAAAAAGATGTAAAATTAAAATTCCATATTTACACAACTCTGAACTCTAATTAATTATGGTGCATTCTACATAACATACTACACTCATATATATGTTGCTCCTATCATGATTAGACAGCATCAAGTCCCTCCACTTTATAAGCCTGAATCACTTTATTTTAGAGGATTGTAGATTTCACCACCGTAAGTGTGATTCAAAATTTATTAGCTAAAACATGCTACAATAAAAAAAAAATCTTTATTTATATAGTAGCCTCTCTTCAGAAGCCCTTTGTATGCAAAAGGACAAACAACTTACTCTACTATGGACAGAAGCAATCAACCAAGACCCACTACTCCACAGAAGAGAGAAATTCTGTAAAAGCATGTACTCAGGCAACCTGGTACTGTGACAATACCTGTGGCAAGCTCTTTGACACATGCACAATCAAGAAAAATGGCATTTTTGCTGCCTTCAGCACGCTCTGAAAATCTCTGACAATAAAAACCCCCACAATAACCCACAACAAGGATTCCTGTAGCAGAGAAGGGCCTGACACATGCTACCTAGACTTGATGCAAGTTCTAAGAGAGCACAAAGCCGTAGGAGGGCTGGCAGCAGACACAGCTCAAAGTTCTGCATGACAGTGGCCACCAGGCGACAGCAAACACACAAGGGACCTCCACGGCGCGAGACACTCACACCAGCAAACTGGTCAGATTTTCCACTTCCTTCTAACCATGAATGACCTCTTCCTGCCACAGACCCCGTAAAATGTTTCTTTTCCCTCCCCTTGCCTACCCTGGGCTTCTCAGCTGCAATTCTGTCAGTATCTGCTCAGCTGCCTTGCTCCCGACAGTAAGTTATCATTACTTTGTCAAAAGAAGGCTGTAAGCAGGCATATGTTACAACCAACCTCAGGAAACCTGTCATCACAGGTTTTGGACAGTGCCAGTTAACTGAACATATCAAAGATACTGGTAAAAAAAAAGTAAATCAATCAATCAGTTCTCCACATACTGCTTGGCATAATCATTTGATACTGTCTTGGATGGTGATTCAAGTATTGCTGAATAACTACATATCCATTCAAGGGGATTCTCCTAATCTCTAATACTCACTGATTTTTAACCCTCTCACATAAAATGGTATAGTTGCTAAGTACTGTAATGGCTAAGATAGCCAAGTCATAAATTTAGCTACTAGGAAGCCTTAAATGTTATTAGATTTATGTGACCTGCCCTATGCAAGCTACAAAATTCATTACCTTAAAAAGCAACTCTAAAAATAAAGCTAACTGCTCAGGTTTTGACATAACATATTGCTGTGAATGTGAGCACTTTCCTAGACTTTCAAAGGAGTAGAAGTGCAATGGAAGATATCAAACCCTCCAGGAAAAATGTCCTCATAAAATTTTTCTCATTTACACTGCAAGTCTCATAGAAGACAATAGTCTAATAACATTAAATAACACATAATTTCACCATGCAACTGTTTTCAAGGCAGCAAATAGGTCTTTCAGCTAACCTACACTTCCTAAGTGCTAACAGGAAACCCTGTTTAGAAGGAATTTCTGGCTGAGCTACACTGTAAAGGAAAAGTACCTTTTAGGACAAACCACTGTTTCACTAGAGCAGCTGGCAAGAAAAAGGGAGAAGAAACAAAAATTACAGAGGTTATCTCCTGTGGAGAACACTGCATCTCAGAAACTGTATCAGGTACTCACCTGCTCGGTCATAGAGGATGTGAGATCTCTGCAGCCCCTCCTTTATATGCTCTTCTGTTATCAGAATGCCATCTGCAGAACCACCTTTGCCAATATTCAAAGGAGTGGTCTTCCCTGATGCTAATCTGGCCTGAACTGCTAATTGGAGTCCGTTTAGTCCAGTCCTTGCATCACCATCGCAAAGGTAGGCGAGGGTGTTTAGAGCCTTCTCCTCTATGAACACCGGGAATCTGCAACAGAATAACCACAACCATTAGTCCCCATCACACTCCTCTCCTTGCTTGTTACACTAGAGATGATGTTTCTTTACAAAGCTTATTGCGATGCAGCTGGGCTTAAGATTTGTTCTTAACTCATCCTGTCATGATTAAGCACTGCAGAGCCACGGAGAACACCACGGGACCAAACCCTCCTGCTCCAATGCCTGTTAAATAAAATTGCACATGAAAAATGTAGGGAGGAACTCTTGTATTTTTAACCCCCTTATTTTTCCTCACCTCATTAAATTCAATGGAAACTGGGGTTAGTTTTTGCCAGAGCACAATTCTGGCAGAGCCAGTTGAACTTTCCAAGGTTTTACTTCATCACCATTTCATAGTCAGCACTTCAAATTCCTTGTTGGAAGAACAATGAAAACGTAGGAAGCTATCCAAATGCAAGCGAGAGAATACAGTGAGTTATAAAGCAAGTAGCATAAGGCTTTGAACTAACTATCAACAGCAAGAGCTGCTATCCATTGTTCTTCAGATAGCAACAACTGGAAGGATTGTTTACATTGTAAAGTATATTCATCCTACTTTCCTTTTTTATATGGTATTACAACTTAAATCAGTGGGGTACAAAAAAAACTCACTAGAAAGAAATGGCATCCCAATACATGCACATCACTCTTCTTGCCATCTAGTAATCTAAGTGTGCCAGGACTATAAAAAGACATGAAAAAGGCCAAATTCCAGTGAACTCATAATCTAAATGAACAAGACGGAAAGGGCTGAGAAATAAAGCAGCAGGTGAAGGATCTCCTGAGATCTCACAGTGGGTCTATGAAAAGTCTGGGAGAACAACAAAGTCCTCAAGCTTTGTCTCCAGGTTTTCATCTGCTGGGCTGCAGTCCCCACCCTTGGGGCACAAGCACATTTCACAGGCATCCTATTGGATTTAACCCTCAGACTTAATTACGTAGGCAAGGTAACATATAAGATGTTTGCCAGGCAGAGGATACAACAATGGAGTTAAAACATGGTGTTAAGTAATGAGCCATTTCTAGCAACTGCATTGTAAATCAAGAGTGACATATATCAGCAGGAATTAGCACACAGAGCTTGGTGTGAGAGGTGATTTCTTACAACGTTCTTGTGTATCAACTAATTAAGGATTCGCAACAGCCCTGCTCTTCACTCACCAGAAAGGTATATTACTACCAGTGGTGTACAAAAAGACAACCCCCAAGGGTCCTGGAAACATGCACCCACTGAGCTTCATTACTCACCTCCTCTTCCTCCTTGCAAACCCACTTTGCACTTGTCACACAAAAGAAAAGGACTGTAGGTTGGAAAACCTTCAGAAGTTAATACTTGAGTCCTCTCATGGCAACACATAAGAAGGAAAAGCTGGCAGAGCTGCAATCTTAACCCACACCACTGCAAAGGAAGGCTGACAAATGTCTTCTAAGGGGCAAAACCCACGCTACATAGAGCAGGCAGCAGGAATCATATCCTGTGGGAAAACTAAATCTATATACACATACACATCTTATCATAACTTTTTTCCATCTCCTTATTTCTCCTGTATTTGATAAAGCTAGGGGGGAAGAAAAGCCACTCACATACAGTGGCACTTTTGCCAAGGTGTTTCAAACATCATGTTTGAATGAGGAAGCAGAAGAACACAACAGCACAGGGACTTAGTCAATTATCTCAGACATCAAATCCCTTGAAAATCAGGGAGCAAGGTTCATGCCTCAGCACTACAAACAAGTACCAGATTTTCGTATGCATTGGGAAAAGCCAGCAAAAAAAGCAAAACCTATCTTTAAAAAAACCAGCAGGCACTACACAGAGACATACTGCTGCTATTACCTCCATCAACAGGGAACAAACCCAAATATACTGCACACTGAGCAAACACTTTGGATACACCAGCAGGGCATACTGAAGAGAAGTTTTCATCTGCCAGGACCAAGTTCTTTGCCTGCTGTTTGCAGAGAACATATTTCCTTGAGGCCACCTTACACCAACACCCACTGCTGCACGCAGTGACTGCAAGTGGAAGGGAAGCACTGAAAGTGCTAAAAGGCAGGTACTACACTTGGAAGAAGAGAAGTACTGTCTGTCCCAGACAAAGTTGAGGTTTCAGGGCACTTTTGCCATTTATCTGCTAATTAGAAGCTGGGCAAGAAAGCTGAGTTGTATTCCTGTCACTTCTGTTTCACTGTAGGACTCAAATGCCCTGTTGACTCAACACAAGCAATGTATTTTACAGAAATTGAAACACATATTCACAAGAAAGTATGGAAAATCTGTTTACAGACAAGAGTCTTGTCCACTTCCATGGTGAAATTCAAGTTGCAAAATATTGGTAATGGAAATTCCAATCCAAATAATGTATTATGTGTTCAGTTGATCCAGTCCATGCCTGAAACAATAGCATGACAGGCAGGAAATGAGGAAGAACAGCATACTGACTAGAATCACTGATTGGAAATAACACAATGCTTCCCTGTTGTGTAATCTCAGCTCCATTCATACTTGGTATTTCAAAATAATAAAATTTGATACTCAGAATAACTGAATTAATTTTTTTTCTGAGCAATTAAAATCTTAAATTCCATTTTTTTAATGATTTAACTTCACTAGGCAGGAGTCTAATTTCAAAATTAGGATGACAATTACTTCAATACCTTGGCTTCCAAAAAACACTTCCTGTATTTTACATTTTTAAGCCCTTCCTCTTTCCAAAAGCTCAAATGCCCTACTCCCTTCTGCTTTACTCAACTTCTGCACACACCAGAATTGCAAGTCAGAGTAACTCCCATGCTTGCTGACATCTTTCCAAGCTTCTGATCCTCTTGCAGATGGGCTATCCCATATTTTATTCAACCTCCAAAATTTACACAGAACACTCACTGGATGCCCAATGGTTAATGTTGGTACCTTGTAACCGATGATACTTGGAGACAAAAACATAAGCCAAAGGGAATGAAGGTGATATACTAGCTCAAGGAATGGAAAACAACCACTACAGGATAATAAATCCTTCTTCCAAATCCTCTTCATCTTCACACTCTAAGGACGGTTTGTGCCAAGAACCAACATGAAATGTATGATAAAACCTGTACAACACTGCAGCATTCGATCCAATGACAAGAGGGTGTAAGCAATATCAGAGAGTAAACATAACGAAGCCCAAGCAAAGCAAACCTGTATGATGAAAGATTTAAAAAATAACTAAGCAAAACATGAGATGAAGTACCTGTCGCTTCTTTCCCATATAAATCAGTACTTTATTACTTTCTCCGTGCAATTATTTTCACTACATTAACTTCCTGACAGACTGCAACAGTTTTACAGGCAAATACAAAAACTGCAGTATGTTATGCATTGCTCACTGTCTTACAGTATTGTCTTCCAGTGTTGCCTCTCACGTCAGCAAGGAAATTGGATGGATGTCCCAATTAAGGAATAATTTTCTAAAGGGTATTGAACACTGAAGACCCAAAGGAATTCTAGATTCAGTGTTGTGATTTACAAGCAAGTGAACTCAAAATGTGTCAGGACTTGAGATACAGCTAGTAACAAGATGAAATGCATGATGTCTGGGCTTGCCAACAGGAAACTGGGAATCCTTTCATTTCCCTCAGCTGTGTTCCTTCTATGCTATCTAACTTCAAAAACATTAATCCACCACCCAGTTTACTGTATGACTTCAATTAGAGATACCAGTCTGAGGGCAGCACTGGAATGATAAAAATAAAAAGCCAAGAAAAGCGTACTGTGTCCATCACTGACACAGTACTAGTGTCAGTGTACACTAGCAGTGTACACCTGAAACCATTTGTGCTACTACTGAGACAGCACAAACTGCAGAAAGCACAAGCAAAGTTGCAGCAGTATAAAGAATCTTAAACATCGACTTCTTACTTTTCTTCCTCATGAATATCTTTTTTTCCTGTTATCCCATTTTTCAGCTTGACTTACTGCAGACTTTATATAGGCACAGTTTGATGGCAGTAATGCTGATGAAAATATAACACAAAGCACATCTTATCCTAAAAAAATCCAATAACTAACATAAAAACTGTCAAGGAAGTTTTATGAGCCATGACGACACAACAAAGAAAAAGATACCAAAGTAGTAACACCTCCTGCTAGTTGCTTCAGCTTTAGAGCAAGAAAAGTCCACAGCAGAATGAAAGAGAAGCCAAGCAACCTAACCTTATCACAAACCTGCAGCAATGGTGGAAGAAAGATAAGAAAAAGCCATGAAGAAAATTTAGGAACACAGATTTGGGTAGAGCACACTTTCCTGGTGGAGTGCAGATGATGAAACCCATTGAATCACTTAGGGATGGCTACATTCTTCCTGAGCAGATGCCTTCAGAAGATGCCTGTAGAGACTAAGGAAGATTCACCCTCACCTTATTCCTCAGGGTAATAGGAGAGACCACAAAGAACCATCCTCTTCTTCAAAATCTCATTTAGATAAGCCATCATGTCAGACAAGAGATGTGATAGCAAAACCACCTGGTGAACTGAGGCCAAGCAGCACATGCAGTCCTTCGTACTGTGCCTTCATGCTGTGGCTTGGAAAAAGAGACTCACATGGGAAAGGAAATCCAAAATTCAACATACACATATCTTGTGCCATTTGGCGAGATCTCTGCAGCATTTCCAAAGTGGGCACATCCCACCACCTGGGGACACCGTGCCTTACAGCTCCTTTTCTAACTCTGGAACAAAGGCAAACACAGTTAACAATCAAATCAAATTTAACTGGTGACTTTCATTTATTCCTCAGGACATCATGAACAGTTATCATAGGCCTGCTTCACAGAGGCAGGGAGGTCAAAAGGTAAAAGATGAGACATCTGCTCCTGCAGTGTACTAGGTAGAGAGGAAATGAAGGAGCAGAAATGGCATGGACAGTGAAGCAAGAAGACGGAATTAATAACTGCAGTAAGGGACAGGATGGTTTATAAAAACCTAACTCATCAGCAACTCTATGTAGCAACTGTTGACCAGAACCAGATACTGTCAGAAAAGACAAGAAAGACTTAACACAAAACTGCAACAAACTCTTCTCAATTTGAAACCTTATTTTTATTTTCAAATGCTTGGCTCTCATGTTAGCCAAGAGAGTGTGGCCCTCTCTCTCCATGGAGAGATTACTGAAACTGTGCTGGTCTGACAGTCTGCCTGCCAGACTTCTTTCAGTTTGATGAAGCACTACACTGCACTGTTTAAATCATCCATAGCTATTGGAAGGTTACAGATATGGAGTCTAGCAAGACCCAAACCCAAACAACTGCAGCTGAAACTATGCCTTGTACTTTAATCCTTTACAGAAAGGAAAGTCCAGTCAGGGTGTAGCCACAACCACAGCTGTGCCATTACATTAAGGCTGACATGCAGTACTCCCTTCTCTTCTAAAATTCACATTACTACAACATGCAAAAGATATAAATGAGTAAACTCTGGGGCAGGGTAACCTAAAACCAAAGAAGGAATACCTTTCCTTACCTGCCCTTACCTCAGTACTGAGGGTGGCGATTCTTGGTGCTTACATTCTAGGATAAAGTTCAAGTGGATTCCCTCTCATTTATTTCATACAAACTGCCTGCCAATCACCACCATGTCAATGCACTGTAAATTACTAGGAGTTGTAGCCAAGAACCAACATGAAGGAAGTGTAAGAGCTTGCATGTGAATACCACAGTACCAACCATTGCTCTTATTTGCCAGCCTTCTGTTTCAGAAGGCAAATTTTGGACTGGACAAATTTTGACCTTGTTTTTTGCCAAAATTTTCTCAAGTATTTAACGTGACTCAATCTGGCTTGGACATTAGGCAACAGAGAAAAACAAAGTCTCTCTTAACACCTCACAGCAACAGCCTCCTCTCCTCAAAGGATACCATAAAACATAGCACAGCACAAATCCTACAACTGAAGTACAGTAACAGCAACATCTTCCCTGATCTTATTTAAAAAAAAATTCTCAGAAAACAACAAGCTTTTGTCAGGCACTTGCAAATTAATTAAGAGGGGATACTCCATCCACTCCTGAATGGTTATGAGACGCTTTTACAACCAATAACAAGAAGTAACACACGAGGACATGACAAAGACGGAGTTACAGGCCTCCGCAGCAAATCCTCAGCAGCAGAATGGATTTAAATATCCTGGGAGGGTGAGTCAGGACCTACAGATCCAAGTATAAAATTATCTCCTAATCCAGACGGTAAGATTATGTTTTGGATGGAGAGAGCCAGTGCTTTGAATTCTCTCTCTCCTGTCACCCCCGCCCCTGCCATATGCTGCCACTTCTTTTCTTTACTATCAGAAGTGGCTAGGGTTTCTCTTCCCACCCCTCAACTGCTTCATTCTCTCCCTGGCAGGCAGTCAACTCCTCGGGCTGTGCACATTAACACCCTGCAGCCCATAAAGTACTCACTCTGAGCTCTCGCTGCTGCTGCTGGTTGCAGAGCTGCTGTGCACGTCACCCTGGCCCAAAACCTGGATCCCTAAGGACCTGACAGCCCGCAGCAGAATTGCCTGCATCGCTTCAACAGAGAGCTTCTCCAGGACGATCACCCGGCAGCGGCTCAGAAGAGCGGCGTTGACTTGGAACGAAGGGTTTTCTGTGGTCGCTCCTATCAGGGTCACCGTCCCGCACTCGACGTGAGGAAGGAAAGTGTCCTGAGGATGGGAGGGGAACAGAAAAAGCTGATCTCCATCAATGACAACCTGAAACACCCCAGGTGAGTAGGCTACTTTTTTATTTTGTGTCTTGTGAGTCTGCGGGTTCCCTGTTGATATGACAAACAATGACACTGACAAGGTAGTTCATCTGTGCAGATATGTAAATTACTTAATTTCATGCACCTAACATGCTATAGGCTGTTAACCTTAATAACACATGGCTGGACTGAGAATGACCCTACCAGCTGAAAAGAAACAGGGTAAAAAAAATCTGCAAATTTTCAGTTTATTTATGTAAGTGGGTTTATTGCTTGGCAACATAAGAAATCATGAAATTGCCTTATCAAGTATAATGAATAGTGAGGCTACTCTTAAATAGGCTTTGACTAACCTTTAGAGCTACAATTCCCTACATAATTCTATAGAACAGCTCAGAAAACTATAGGAAGATTGCAGCACAGTTCAATATAAAACCCTGTAGTACAGCATTCAAACTTTCCCTGTTACAACTGAAAAAACTACCTTATACTTAGGAAAGGAAAAATTAAAAATCACCCAAGTGACGGCTGCAGTAACATGTTATCCTGGAGTATCATGCCATGCCTTACTTTTTTCTCACAGAGAGGGGACAACATTAAAATACATACCCTTGCACATTCACATTCCAGATCTTTTTAAAGGTAATACAGAATGCTACCCCCAGATGGAGGCTGAAATGAAGATGTGCGCAACAAACATTAGTAACATAACTTTGCAAAAATAAAATTTCAGAAAAATATCATATAAGGACTGGCATGTAAGTCAGCTATAACTCAGCCTTTTATTTAAATCTTTGAATCAAAATAATTGAATGTCAGTTGAAAGTTAGTTAAGGAATTAAATTTTTATGTTTCTCCCTAATTCATCTGCTAAAAAACATTAAGATTGAAATCAAAAGCCCAAAGGAAGGTATCATCTTAAGACAAAGTAGGAAATCTTACAGAAGTGTTGACAAAACACTTTCCAAAAAGCGGTGTAGTACAATACCTGCTGAGATTTATTGAAACGATGGATCTCATCAATAAAGAGGATAGTTTTTCTCTTGAAGAGTCTTTTTTCATTCTGGGCTTGGCTGATGACATCTCGAACATCATTTGTCTTGGCACTTGTGGCCGACAGTGTCACAAACCTTGTGCCATTCTTTTTGCTGCTGTTGGCTATGATGTGTGCCAACGTAGTCTGAAACAGCAACCGGAGAAAGCTTTGTAACAATTATTTTGGACACAGAAAGTACTCATTTGAAGGAAATATGTAAAGAACAAAGCAATATTTTGACATAGGGACAGTGTTGACAGTTTATGGAGTAAGGCATTTTAGCTCATGTTATTCTAGCACACAGAAGACTTAAAAACTTCCTGCTAGAGGTAGCTGCCAATTCCTCTGCTGCATTTCTAATGCCTGCAATTTTACGTATCAGACCCAGTCAGTCTCAATACTGAAAAGGACAGCAATGACAGCTGTCTCCTTTATCATGGAAGAAGAACTCTGCCAAATACATTTCTGTCACAGAAGACAGGCTGACTGCAATTCGCTGTGCAGTCATTTTGTAGAGTATGTTAATGGCTAAAGAGCTGGACTATCCCAAGACACCCGCAGAAGAGTTTACAGTGCAACCACATTTCACAGAATCACAGAATATGCAGAGTTGGAAGGGACCCATCAGGATCATTGAGTCCAACTCGTGGCCCTGCACAGGACCATCCCCAAGAGGATAATCCAAATGCTTCTTGAGCTCTGTCAGGCTTGGTGCTGTGCCCACTGCCCTGGGGAGCCTGTTCCAGTGCCCAACCACCTTCTGGGTGAAGAACCTTTTTCTAATATCCAACCTAAACCTCCCCTGACACAACTCCAGGCCATTGCCTCAGGTCCTGTCACTGGTCACCACAGAGCAGAGATCAGTGCCTGCCCCTCCTCTTCCCCCCACGTGGAAGTTGTAACTGCAGTGAGGTCCCCCTCAGTCTCCTCTCCAGCTGAACAGACAAAGTGCCCTCAGCTTCTCCTCACATGGCTCCCCCTCCAGGCCCTTCACCACCTTCACTGCCCTCCCTCAGACCTTCTCCAATAGCTTAGTATCTTTCTTATATTGTGGTGGCCAAAACTGCACACAAAAACACAAATGAAAAATAAAAAGCTACAATGTTGTTAATTAAACCCTTCTCTATCTCCAGTACATGTGAAAATTAAATCAGTCAGGCAGCAGTTTCTACAAAATCATGGAAATGTTAGTACTCAAAAACTGTATGTATCCCTCAGAAAATGTAACTCTTAAATCTAAATAGTCAACAGAAACAAATGATGACCCGGGCAAGTAAAAGGCAGCTGACTAAACAAGTTGTTGGCTGCTTTTAGTGAGCAGCTATGTTGTTTTTCTCTCCTTATGAACAACCTCTTCAAATCAGAATTTGTTTATAGAGAATTTCACTAAGCGTACCAAAGCACAGAAGCAACCTCCAGCAATCTCCTGGGTAGATTTATTACACCTAAATACAGGTGTAATACATCACAGGCATGATTTTCAGACTTTCCTTCACAACCCTTAGTAAAAGCGGTGTATCTCCATGTCCCAAGCAGAGTGGATCTCCATTTGAAAGTACTGCTAGAGAAAACAGGTGATTTTTCCACCAAGCTCACTCTTCCATTAAAGAAGGAGCCTAAGGAGAATGAAGACAGGAGAGCCTCAGAAGATAAGGAGCGGGACAGGTGCCGACAAAACCACCTCAGAAGATATTCCAAGTGCTGAGGTTAAAGCAGCAGGTGCTGTCAACCTGATCCTCTTGCAGGGAGGCTACAGAAGCAAGCACGTACCACTTGGCTACCAGTGGTGTTGCAGCACTGCTCTGCCTTTTCTAATGGATTTCACTGTCTCAGAAAAAGCAAGATGGAAAAGTGGAAGCTAAGGAGGAGAATGTATCACTATTTATTCTTGCTTTAGTTTCAGTAAGGGCTTCCTGATTGTCTTCAGAAGTGGTGTCATTTCAGGTCCTGATACAAGACTTGCATCCCATGTCAGATCCTCCCTCACTCCTTGGAGCTCAAACCACCAGCCCTTCCCCAACTTGTATCACTGCAGAAGACAAGACCAGAAAGACACTTAGAAAGTGTTTGCAGCAAAGTCTACAGAAATCAGGAAGATCTGGAAAACAAACAAATGAAAACACAAATCAAAAGAAAACTATCTTTAAAATTAAGCTACCAAATTAAAACCAAAGTTGTGTTTCTTTACAAAAGGGCCTTGATTTAGGATGTACCTTCAGAGAATATACCCATGCCTTAACAATTTCTGAAAGCATGAAAATCAAATCCCCAGTACATCAAAGACAAGGATGAAAAAGCAAAAATGTACCTCTTCCTTCTCCAAAAGTAGCAGTGGTGAGAGGAGGCAATAAAATAAAAATATATCAAGTGGCTATTCTTGTAGATTCATTCAGGGGCAAAGTATTTAAGGGATAACAAGAAAAGTAGAAATATAACATGGAATAAGGCACAAGAAAACACACTGAATATCCTTCACCATCTAAAATAAGTTTTGAAGTTTGATTATTACATTAGAAAACAAGTCTTTTAAAATAGTAACACTGATGTCGCAACTTAATATGAATATTACAATTAATATGAATAATACATCTGTATCAGAACTGTATAACAAGCAGAAAGAGGAAATCTAAACAAGTTGATAACCTGCTACTTTTATTATATGGGTATTTCTTATTTAGCTCATTTTTTATCTTATAGGGAGAGGCTGAAATACTGTTTCCCACAAATTAAGAATAGGAGTGATTCTGCAAACCAAGCTTTTGCTAACTTCCCTAAAAATTACACCTTACAAAGCTCACAGCGCAATATCCTTGCCCCTTCCAGAAATCATTCTCTGTTCGATTATCACACTAAACTACCCAAACTCACACCTATCATCTCAAGTTTTATGCTGAAAATTGTGAGACCTTGCTGACTTACCTGTTCAGACAAGCTAAACCAGTGCCATCATAAGGAGCTGTTCTGAAACACAGGAACACATTCACCAAGAAACTCCTGACCCATTACTCACCAATTATTAACATTTTCAACTTCATCCCATGGTCATTTATTTCCAGACCCACTACACACAAAACAAACATTTGACTACTGAAGCCATCCATCACCATCCTGTACATTGCTTTGTGTCAGCCTAAATGAGAATATCCTCTCCCACAGGCTGCAATCATCTGAGACTTACATAAATCCAGCAACCAAAAAAAAAAAAAAAAACCAAGCACACTCTAAGCAACTACACTACCAGTTCTTCCAGACTATGATACAAGCTACGGGCGAAACAAAAGCAGCCCACAAAGCATGCTTAGCTCCACACACCTCTCACTGTCAGAGCAGAAAAGTTTTTTCTGTTTTTCTGTTTGGTTAGCTGGGTGTTTGTACTAGGAGACAAGGGTTTTCTGTATACCCACGAGTTTCCTTGACTGGGCAACTCTCTTTAAGTATGACTTATTTCCCTACTCTCTGCACTGCCACTATTCAGTGCAGCCTCACACCCATAGCAGTGAAATGCACTGAAATTCTACAGAAAACAGTAGAATGCAAGTACAATTAAGCCAGTTGTATTGATGCTGTTGTTCAATGACTGACATTACCTTCTTAGAAGCAAGGTCTTTTGATTTTTGCACCCCTGTACCAGGCTATTCAAATATGCCCACTGCGTTAGTTCAGCCAAGGCCCCTTACAGGAATAAAGAGTGGTACTGCCTAGCTCTCTTCAACAAGTGGAATTCAAAAAAATTGGGATGAGATTAGCATATATGGTCAGATCATAGACAAGAAGCCTCAACTCAAGAAACTGACTATTAAACCTGAGGTAATTCCTCACTTCTGTGGAGATCAGGTAGACCTTGTTTAGGGATTTGCCTAAGGTTGTCTGTTCATGGAGACTTTCCTTAATCATTCTTAAATTGCATAAACTTAGCAAAACAGTCTTTGGAGATGTCTGGCATGGAAAAGATAAGATCTCTCAATTACATTTATAATGTCATCAGCTTTCATGCCAGAGAGCTCCTGCAAGGTGTGGAGAAATGCTCGTAGTTGTTCTGTTCCAACCTCACAGCCCTTTTCATGAGGACTTGACATTCACACTTACATTTTAGAGGAACACACTGGTGCAAGAGCTCTCCTTGAAGCTGGATGGGTCCTTCCAACATACATGCTTCTCCTGGGAAGTCTGGAAGGTTGTATACTCTGCCAAGCCCTGCTTAGGTGAACAAAGCAGATCTGGCACAGATTGGCACTAGTGTTTAGACTGCAGTGCAGCATGGATTATTCCTGAGCAGGGATAATCTAGTTGGCCGGTAGGTTTCCCCAACAAGTGACTTTGCTGGTTTGTCCCAGAGCAAACCACAGTGTGAATTATGTTTGTGACAGGGATGACCAAACTAGCATTCTGATTTTCTTTGAGGCTGTTTGACCATGACTTTCTGGGTGTCTTCCTCTTCCTTTATTCTGTCCAGGATTTCTATACCTTTGTTTACATGGTGTTGCCATCACTGGCCTCTCCTAACCCTGAACCCCCCCTTTGCTGGCAGCAGAGCCATACTGTGGTTGGTAAAAAGTCAGGAAAGGCCATACTCTGTTTCCCTTGCGGGAGGCACCAACAGTCTCTAGTGTCAACAACATTCCTGGATGCCACATGGGGGAGCAATTCCGTGGGATGCAGCTCAGAAAGCTGAAGTCTCTCCAACCCAACACTGCTGAGCTGACCCAAGCTAGCACACTGCGTCACAGGAGGTAATTCTGGCTGTGTGTCCAAAGGAAACTGGCAGGACAGCAGATGAACGTGGCCCAGGGACACTGCCTATACAGATAAACACAATCAAAAGTAGCAGCAGTTGGCATTTATATAAGGGCAGATTCTATTCTTACCCATCTTGTTTGGTTCCTCACACCCCAAATAGCCCACTGAGATACTACTGGAGGAGTAAGTGTCACTGAACAAGAGCCACAGCATGTGGTTTACAGCACTTCCAGAATCCAAGCCTGACCAAGCATAAACAGATGCAAGGTCATTGCATAACGTTTACTGAAAAAGAGCTGTTGCCTCCATTTGCTGTATCCAGATTTGTATCCTTATATTTCAATTTCTTTTATGAATACCATTGTGTTTTATCTTCCAGCTTTCTCTTCCTAGAGAGTTATCCTAAGTCATTCCTGATTTAGATTGGCATAAGGAAAAACAAGCACACTGCAATAGAAGACTTCTCCCAGGCAACTGCAAAGACAAATACATTTTTCAGAGTTGTTCTGGACTTTCAGTTTATGCTACTGCAAAAGTCATCATGCATTTTCAGTTAAAAATTTCACAGTAATCCATCAAAAGAACTAATTACTTCAAATGGTTCAAATCAGGTCCCAAGCTGTATGACTAAGAGAAGAGAAATACACTCGAGTAATCAAATAGCCATTTAGGTAACCACTTCAATTAGCAAAACAGGAAGCACTGAAGGGAAAGGATGATAAATATGCAGGAGCAAAATATGTAAGTTGGACTCTGTGTTTCAATGCGTCATTTAGCAAAGTCTTGAATGAAAACAAAGAAATTAAATACAAGGGAGTCCTAGAAATAAAATATAATGTCTATCATTTTGATAGAAATTTCAAAGACCACTAACTGGGGTTTTTAATGCTTCGCACTCACATCAACACAGCATATTTTATCTTAGTACTAGATTGCAGATATGAACCCCAGAAAACCATGCATGAATGCTCTCTGTCTTATCTTTTGTAGAAGTGGGTTCACACCACAAGCTACCTAGTTTTTTTCTTGTTAAACAGCAAACTTCAGAGGGAATGTTTACTGTATTTAAATACAGAGTATTCAAGTTTATAAGGCTTAAACTGCATCTGTGGCCGCAAAATTATTCAGTGCTCAAGTTACACTGTGTCCCCTTGCTAACTCTTTACTAAAATTGGTGTCCCAATGGCAGACAAGCAAAAATCTAAATCCCTGCATTAAGATGCCATAAATCACAGTACAGCTTACTCAGATTACACTAGGATTCATACAAGCTTTAAAAAGTTTGCATAGTCAGGATGACCAAGCTAACTGTTCCTAAGTTGATAACCACGGCATCTCTTTGAGGCAGTATTTCTTCTGGCCTGTGTCTGCTCAGCTTCTTAAAAGCAGAAAACAGGTTCTTGTGTTCAACACTTGAGTGGCAAAAGTACAAAGAGTCAAAGTCTCTTCACTTAGAGCATGATGGCTTCCTAAGAACTTAGGATGACAAATTCAAAGATCATGCTTAGAAAAAGTCTGTTGAACTACTACTTCTCATAAAGGCCCAAAATGAAAAATAATGCATAGACTGATTTGAAATTTGGCCCTGATGTTTTATTCCATCTCCAGTTATTTTATTTTTTTTTAACTTAGCTTTTTCAAAAGTATCAGTTAGCATTGCATTTGGCTGTAGAAATGGAAGCAGGCATAGATGGGCTGCAATAACCAGATTCCATGGGTAGCAAGAGTGTGAAGAGTTTTAAGAAGTGTATGACCATCTTACACAGCACTTCTGAATTTAGACCAACATATCTAATTATGCTCCTATTTTAGCTCTTTGATGGGCAGAGCTTAGCATGTGGCCTTATTACATACGAAGCTACATAACATGTAATTATTTCTTTATATTTTTCCCTGCTGAAAAAGACTGTACTTAATGGAAGAAGTTTTTGATTATCAATCCAACCAGGTCCTGAGGCAGTGAGAATACTTACTTCTCCTTCACAGGTTCTTTTAACTTTCAGGCACTAAATTACTTTCTCATGAAATGTTTTCTTAGACACATAGAACCTAAACAGTAAGTGACTGGGACAGGGAGGCAACAACAGACTTCTTTTTTCATCTTTAGGGGGACTACTTTGGTTGCATGTTAAATCTGTAAGAAAGGAATTTAATAAAAAATACCTGAGAAAAGGATAGAACTTTCAGATATTTTCCTGAGACAGAGAAAGTAATTTATGAGGAAGAAGGCCTGAGATGAAACTATATTCTGGCACCATCCTAGAAATACTGCTAAGCATGGGTGAAAAGTTCAACTTTTTGCAGTAGGAACTTCTGGTTCAGTCAGTAAAGGGTGTTCCATCAGGAGCTAGCTGAAAGCACATAGATTCAAAACTGTTTGCTGAGAAGGAGTAACATAGAAAGTAGATGAGTTACCCAATAGCTTAAGTACTTTGAGAGTAAAAAAGTCACAGCTAAGTTGTGGATCTGTTCCTTGATGGGCACAGAATTGCTAAGTCAGATGACTCCATGAGAAGCAAGTTTACTAAATACAATTCTGCATAAAGCATATGGGTGAGGAAGATGGGTCATAACAAAGGCGAGAGAAAGCTGCAATATTACAGGCATAAAACACATCACCTGTTCAAAGACAGTCACGGTACCACAGAAGGCTTCTAAAGAAGACCTGAAACACAACTGTCACAAGCTCAAGAAAAAGCATTTCCAAGGCCAAAACCAGGTGCATCAGATCACAACCTAAATGCCACTAAATTCAGTGCCAGTTTTCAGAGACTGTACACAGCCTTTGCTCTGCTACCACTGTATTTGTAACACTTTTTTTTCTTTCTGAAGAAAGAAGGCTTCAAGAAAGAGCAAGCACATGCCGTTGGCACAAGTAACAAGAAACAAAAGGCAGAACAGTACAAACAAACACAGAAGCAAGCTCCTGAACAAGTTACTCATTCCGCAAGAAAGATTCCTATTCATTAAATGATTGAATCCCACTTCTCTCTCTGGCCATCTTACTTCAGTCAACCCACGTCCCCTTTAATGAGTTTTTAGAAACTCATTACTTTTAGAGACAGCCCTTCTTTACCCCATTTCTTCTGAGCTCTTGCTTTCTGCTATGACCTTATTATTTTAAAGGAAGTGGCAATTATTTAAGTTCACCATTTCTTTTTTCTGAGGTGTATATTATCTAGTCTAAACAACCTGCTGCATCACTGCTAATATATTCATCCATCAATAGTTCTCATACTTATGCCTTGTTAACTGTGATTAACTGGCATTACTATTCAAGTACCACACATATCAAGTCTCTTTATTTTCAAGTGAGTTATGCTGCTGCTGTCCTTAACTTCTCTGCTAAGCATTAATTCCTTTTTTCCCCTATCCCAGATTTCTCACATATACTCTCACACATAGCCAAGACATCTGTCTATATAGATAACATGCAAAACTTAATGCTGTGCACACATTAGACTGACAGAGATAACTGTGTATTTTGCTTGCTCTGCTGACCCACCCCACAAATCTGAACTACATGGTAAAAAGGACAAAAATGGAGGTGAGATCTTAAGACTGCTCTCTCCTGACCACGCCTGAGGCATTCCTTTGGTCCTTCCCTCACTACTGCTGGGCTGTAATTACAGGGTCTTTTGGGATTCACCATGGTCTGCACCTGGTATTTTAGAGGCAGAACAAGAAGGTGCAGCAGTAAGATGCTGCAAAGAACCACCAGTTTCAGAGTGTTTGAAGGTGGATGAGTGCCTGTCCATTACACTACCTCCCTTCCACGCCAGAGATGCCTTCTCTCAGGGGCCAGAATTCATAGGCTAAAGCAAACCCAGCACTCGCTGCCACGTTAATACAACAGTTTGTATCTCCCAGTGTTTCCTAGATATATTTACAGATTCTGTGTTATCACTGTTTTTAAGCTTTTCAGCCATTAACTAAAATACAGCTTACATTTTAGGCAATGGCTTTGGAGTTTACGAAGTATTATCTTAAACCAAAAGGGGGCCAGTGCAACCAAACCTCAAGCTGCAGGAAGTGGGGCTGGTAGGGGTGAACCACTTCCATTTTATTCAGGAGGCAGGTTGTGTTTTTGTAATCTTAACCACTGGAGTGAGCACCAAACTAGTGGACATCAGCGAACATAAAGACGTGGGAGAAGAAATGAGTCAGACAAAAAAGAGCGAGTTCAAAAAAGAAAGAGGTCCCGCCCGCCCTTTAAGCCCATAGGCCTCAGGAGCCAGGTGAAGCAGCGCGGGGCCCGAGCCTGCGGCTGGGCGCCCACCGCTCGCACTCACCTTGCCGCAGCCCGGCGGCCCCCAGAGGATGAGCGAGGGGATTTCGTGGGACTCCAGCAGCGCCCGCAGCAGGGTCTGCGCCCCCAGCACCCTCTCCTGCCCCACGTACTCCCGCAGGGTGCCGGGCCGCAGCCGCTCGGCCAGCGGGCTGCCCTCCAGCCTCCGCGCCAGCCCGGCCCCGCGCAGCGCCGCGGCCGCCGAGCAGCCCTCGCCGGCGGCTCCGTCCCGCCCCGCCGCGCTCCTCCCGCCAGCAGCCCCCGGGCCCTGCTGCAGCACCGGGGAGGCGGGGGAGGCCTCGGCCGGCCGGGCCTCCTCCTGCTGCTCGCCCGCGATGCGCGGCCGCTTGCTGGGGGGCTCGGGCTCGCCCTCCCCGGCCAGCAGGCAGCGGTCCAGGTGGGAATTGATGTGCGCGCCCGGCAGCTCCCGCAGGCACACGGGGCACCGCACCAGCGGCTCCTCCGCGGCGCCCTCCGCCGGCTCCATTGGGGCCGCGGCCGCGGCAGGAAGCGATGCTGGTGGCCCCGGGATGCCCGCGGCCCTTCGGGAGCTGTAGTCCGGGCGGCGCCGCTCCCCGCCCCCGGCAGCGCGGCCGTCCCGGGCGGTATTGTCCGTGTGTGGGGCCCCCTGGGCTTTAACTGAAATAAATAAAAGCTTCATTCTCGGTGGAAGACCTACCAATTAATTTCTTCATTTCATTTCATTTCATTTCATTTTAAAATAAAAAGCCCCCCAGTCCCTTGTATTATGCAGAATGCGGGGCAGGTTGTGCCTCAAACATGGCTAAGCGGTACCATTCGAATCCTGATTTACTGCCTGCGTAATTCTTTCCACATTACACCTTGTTTTCTTTCTCAAATTGTATGTTTAGGTTTAATTATATGCGGTGACATAATAGTTCCCAGCTTGTAAACCTCAGGTCAGTCTAATGTCAGATGTACCAGGAGGTAAACAAGTCTGGCTACTGGCTAGAGTACCGCCAGGCTTAAAGTTTGAAAATGGCTGGTTAGAAAATGGTCAGTAGGTCAGAAATAAAGTTTTTATTAGAACTAAAGACGGAGGCCAAAGGACTGAGTTTCAAGCAAATTGCTTTACAGCCCATCATATAAACCTAGTTCTGACTGAAGGGATTACCATCTAAAACCAAAGGTTGAAAGACAAAGGTATTGTTTGTGGGTTCTTCTTTCTGACAAATACCTATTTCTGAGCAGTTTCATAAACATCTACTATGTTGTTTATATTTTTATTATGCAAATATATTGTTTTTCTGCTATTGGGCAGTAGGACTGCCTGTACTTACAGCTAGGCAAGTTTCTGTTGTTTTATGACATGTGTGTGGTTTCTGTGTGTGTCAGTGAAGATGTGGTTCATGAAGCAAGCTGTTTGGCTTGAAGTGAGAGATTGACTTACTGAAGATGACCCAGAAGAAAGTATCTCCCATGCCAAAATTGGGGAATGTAAATGACCGGGGGAAGGTTTTCATTGTTCCTTGTGGGAAACAGAGCTCCATGTGAAGGTTGTAGTTTCCCATTGCTCAGTGGCACATGACCAGGGTGAGATTTCATATCTGGGACTGTGGAGGAGGCACTTGCAAACACATTTCAGTGTGTGCATCTGAGAAACTTTCCATTATTTAGCTTACTGTTTCAGGGATGTGTTAAGGTAATAACAGGGGAGAAGGCAATCACATTTGGACTCAGTCCTAGTCTCTGCTTGGTAACAGAGCCCAGTGAGATGTTTGAGTTTGCCATCCCATTAATACTTTCCCAGATAACTGACTCACTGGTCAGCTTGAAGGATCAACATGTCCTTTAATTAGGACGTGTCATTCTCATTAGATGGATGGCCACATTTGGTGGTCAAAGCCTAGAGGATGATATGCTCTTTGAAAAGCTATGGAGAGCCTAAATCAGCTTTCCATGGTTGCAGTCGTGTCAGGCCAGAAGTAGTCTTCAAAGCCAGGTCATCAAAAACACTGTGAGGTTTGATTAGATGGAGACACGGAGGCAGCAGGAGGGTATCTGGAAACATCTGTTTTTTCTGATAGCTTTGGATTATGTTGCATCACCCCTTGACATGGATCAGATCAAAATACTGACTCAAAGACTAAGCCTTTAAGTATGTCACCTCCAATTGTCAGAACGTTTAGGAAAACTCAAGAACCTGCTCTTGAGAAATGAGGGAAGAAAAACTCATAAACTGTTCTTTCAGCTGAAGGGAACGGAAAAGGATGTCAGAGCCATGAGGGCTGGTGAGAGAGGCCAGAAGCCACACACTGGAAATTTTTACATACTGGGTGCACAACTTCTTCAGATGATGCATGCCTCACAGTCCCATGATGGTGTTCCTGCACCTCCCATATTAACAGCATGATCTAGGACTGTAATAACACAGTAGTATGAATCTCTCTAGAAGGTTCATTTGAAAGCTGCTTGCATGGTCCATTGCTGTCCATCATCTAAATGTCATCACTAGCTAACCATCTCCTGTGTCACACATGATAGCTTGTAGCATCTTTTTCACTTGAGAAGTCTGGAGGGCTAACTGTGGGCAGAGCAGTTAGTTCATATAGGCACACATCTAATCTGTTGCATGTGCACAGATGTGGGGTCAAAATAGTGAGGAACATTTTCTTTTGGAAGGTGTTCAGGTAAAAGTAACTGTTTTAATTTTGTCTCTGGTTGTACACTGAAAGCTGTTTGTGCTGCTAATGACTGTAAGGTTGTATGCACATTCTTAATTACATCATATAGTTTATGGTATTTATGCAAGTTAAATTAAAAACTATGAGCTGTGTAAGGATATTTAACAAATACAGCTTTCTAGAGCTAAGGCATTAGGGTCGTGCTTTTGTAGCTGGGTTTCCCGTATGGTGGAGGGTTGCAATAATATGTTTTTGTCTTCTATTTCCTGGGTCTGCACAGAGATGATGAGTGAAATTTTAGATTAGCTTCGTTTGCTCTGGGGAAAAAAAAAATTTAGTTGTGCAGAAGGCCAGATATTCCAAGTGTAGCCAAGTGATTACTTGAGCAGGGAACCCATCACCTTGCTGTGGAATAAAAGCCCTTCTAAAGAGAATCAAAACTAACAGCTTGACATGAAATAACCTTCCAGCCAATCTTACCATTAGACAAGCCTCGATGATCCTACATCATGTCAGTGCCAGGCACATCACGAGGACCTACAGTGGGAAGGGATCCAGTTGAGGACTTTTCTTTGTGCTTTTCTGCAGCCTTCAGAGGGCCTAAAATCACCACCATTTTGGCAATTACCTATTTCTATGTTTCAGGATAGCGAGAAGAGAGGGGAGGGCTGTTCATGCCTGAACTACTTTCTTTAGTATGTAAAATCTGTATGGACTTCATAACAGGGTCCTTGCATGTTAAGTTGCTGGAACTGCAACACAAAAGAGAGCACGTTGAGCAACAGGGAACCACTGAAGTGGCTAAAAAGTGGCCTCCATAAAGCAAGGTCTGCAAGCAACAGCAATATGTATTGATTTGATTGAGCTAAATAGTTTTTATGAATAAATTAAATTACATCAGTCTTGCAGCCACCTTGGGTTTTCTGGTGTTAAATGTAGAACATCTGTGAACAGCTAGTGCTGTAAGCTCTGTATTTGTATATTGGTTCAGCAAGTATAAGGGAAGAGAGTTGAAATATAGTGTTGCAGCATAGTACTTTTCTAAGCTAAAGTGGATGAATAACACTGATGCCTCTTATTTGTCTTTCTTTTGTACAGCCAAGAAGGAGGAGAAATCAGAAGTTACGAATGTTCACTGGTTTATGAATCTAAGGTGGAGAGGAGAACAGACAGTAAATTAACTGCACACAGGATGAAGCTACTTAACAGGTTTGAAGAGATAGATACAAGATACAACAGAAACAGACTAGAAAAAACAGCCTTTTTTCAGAGTATGGAAAAAATGGAGATGACTAGAAGCTTTCATGAAGAAAAATTCAGTGAATCAGATCCTAGAACAGAAGATGAGAAGGTAACTAACTGCCTAATTAATTTTGTCTTGCTAAAGCACTGCCTCTCTCTTTTTTTCAGCTAGTTAAGGAGTTTATTCTGTGTGTTTTCCAGTAGAGTTGAACTTTTCCTTATCATCTATGCAAATGTAGTGCAGTTGTGAGAGACTGGTCAGCATCTTTTAGTCTTTTGTATTCATAGAAGCAAGCATGTGTATTGTTATTCTGGGGTTTATTTACAGCTGGACTTAATATTCAGAAATTGTAAAAAATGTTGTGTGGTACTGCCACTCTTCAAAATCAGAAGGTAGACATGGATTTTATTGGATTCATGTTTTGAAAGTGTCTGTCCTATCTAACAGTACTGGAATTAGAGAGGACTGAATGAATCCCATGGAAAGAGAAGACTTCCTGGAGGAATTAAGGCAGCTTTGTCCCCATTAACTGGTGAGCTGAGCATGGAGTGCAGTATAGCTCTGTGCAGCACCTCTCTCCAATAAGAATGGTGCTGGGCATTGTGGTATGGGATTTCTGGTAGCAAAATGACTTTGTGACCAGCCAAAATGTGCTTATGAATAGTAACACATTTCCTTGTATTATGCTTTTTTCTATGGGAGAATCTAGGGGAAGCAGAATTTTTACTGGCACATCATTTAGACAAGAAAATCTGCTTGCAGTACGACAATGAGAGGTTAATTTTACACATCAGTTTGTGAAAAGACTTGAAAAACATGTGCTGTGGTTGTCTGTATACTGAACGTGTTGATATGGTAGAGCAATTTTTCAAGTATTCTGATTATTTTTGTGTTGGGTCACTCTTGCTCAAAATTATTCCTGTCTTCAGTAAAGAACTAAAATTTTTACTTTTTAGATGTAGAAAATGATTGGTATAGTAAAACAAACAAAGCATGTCTCACAGAAGTAGGATGTGTTTATTTTAGAGAACTTCATTTAATGTTACAGTGAAAATGAGAATTTAAAAAAAAAAAGGTGTTTTGGGTTTGGAGAATGTTAATGACTCTTCTAAGAGACTTTTCTTCCAGTGTGAAAATAAATTGCACAGGTGAGACAGCAAAACCTGCTGTTCCTGCCATGTAGTTCTTCCCTTGAGCTTTTTATTCTTAAGGCCAGGAAAAAGACTGAGAGCTGCTTTGCCTGTGTTAGTATATCTTAGCTTGATGATGAATTGCAGATAGTAACTGAGGTGGTGGGATTTTTCACCACTTTGTGCTGTGGAGTGTCTTAACTCATTGCCTTGATGTTTGCATCGTCAGTCTAATGGTTGAAATTGCTTTTTCTTAAGAGTGCTGTAAGAAAAGGCAGGGTGAGTTTGGAGGTGCAGTAGGGAGAAAGGAGTACATTTAGAAGATGAACAGCTGGTGGCTAGTTGCAAGCTGGAGAAATAACTCTGTATTCCCATTTTAGCTTGTCAGTGTCCTGGGAACAAGACTTCAAAGGTGAAAGATAACCTATCTGAACTCTGGTAATATACCTCACCAGAGTGAGGTTTCCAAATAAATAAACATTAGTTATATTTCTCATAAACTTTTAAAACTTTCCTTTCATTCAGGTTTTGGTTTGTGTTTTTTTAAGGAGTTCCTCAATGAGATAAAAAACTGGGTCCTAACTGTGCTGTTAATATCGATGAAAGTAAAACCAAGACCTTCCTTTAAAAGGTCTTAGCTTGGTCTGCTGGCCTGATGAGCAGTTTTATCCTACTGATCAGGAAAGGAAGGAAAGAAGAGTGTGCTGACAGGAAATACAGTAAATCTTGCTCAAGTGTTTGCGTTTGTGTGTGTTTGAGGGCATAGGTATGTAATTTCTATGGGTGAAGTGAAAGCAATGACAGAACATCTGTTGATTTAAATGGGAATAGGTTGGAACTCAGAGTCACAGAATATGCTGAGTTGGAAGGGTTCCACAAGGACCATGGAATCCAACTCCTGGCTCTGCACAGAACACCCCAGGAATCACACCATGTGCCTGAAAGCATTGTCCAAATGCTTCTTGAACTCTGTCAGGCTCAGTGCTGTGGCCACTTCCCTGGGAAGCCTGTTCCAGTGCACAACCACCCTCTGGGTGTAGAACCTTTTCCTATTACCTAACCTAAACCTCCAAGAGACCATCTAGAGGAGAGTGGTCAAAGTGTGTACTTGCTGAAAGAAATGATTCTGTCTGAAGCTGATTATAATTAAAGAAGAAAACGATCCACTTCCTCAAAACAACTATTTTTCTAGATATGTGTTTGGTGGTTTGGTTTTTTTTTGTTTTGTTTTTTGTTTTGTTTTCTGTTTTGGTTTGGTTTTTGTTTTGTTTTGTTTTTAATTAGTAAAAGCAAACACAATTTTCATCTTCTGGTACAGTGTATTTTTGTAAGATCTCCCCAAACAACAACAAAACCAACAACAACAACAACAATAATAATAATGACTTTCAGAGCTATTAAAAGACTAGTCCGGAAAGCAGACCCAGCAATCGTTGGCCGCGAGTTACGAACAATTGATGCTGCCTGCAGCCGTGCCTCTGCTTCCCTCTAGATGGCACCCTTCACACAGCAGCTCTCCACCGACCATTACCCTCTCGGACTAAATGATAGAGCAACTCATGACAAAGCTGTTCCTTACCTGTTTCACATGTATTTTGTCCAGAATGCTCTCTTGCCCCCCATCTGTACTGTTGGCAGCACATGCCTTTGTAGCTTGGCTGCATTCTGTCTTCAGGAACAAGGGTGAAGTTTTGCTTCAGGTTATATGTTATCAAGTGAGAAACGTTTGGTTTTATAGGAACATTTTCATGTATGAGAACCAGATTGAAGAAAGAGTGAAAATCTAGACCTGTCCTTGACCCATTGCACTGAATAGACACACCAAGGTGTCTGAAGTTGCTGGTCAATGGGAGGGGGTGACACAGTACAGGGACAAGCAGGTGTGAGAAGGTGAAATAATCCCTTCTGACAACAGCATCAGTTTATGCAAATGTAAATTGATTGTGAAGCAACCACACAATCACACCAGCTGCATTAGGTCCCAGTGAGGTCCAAGTTTGCCACCTAGACTGCTTTTGATGGCCCAGCCAAAGCTACACGCTGTTGGTCATCAAACCTACTGTCTCTTCCCTCTGGTTCTTACCTGGTTAACATTTGGTGTGAGAATGCAATTCAAATTGTTCAATGTAGAATTGCTGCCTGCAAAAAGTGGTCGAGAAATTATTATCCAGTGTGGGTAGGTTAACTGAGTAAGTAGGAGCCTAGGAGCTTCTACAATTCTGAACATCAGTAACAGAAAAGAATCAAGTTGCATGCATGTGATTCATGGAGCCATGGTTTAAACAAAAGTCACTGACCCTGAAGAAGAAAATTTTTCAGCATTTTCTGTGCAAAGGTATCCTTTTGATAATATTCTGAAAAATGTTTAAGGCTAATTTCTAAGTATTTACTTAAGCTAGAACTATTGGATACACTCAAAATTTGGTGTTCAGTTAAGCTAGGCCTGGAGATGCCTTTCTTCAAACTTGAAATTGAAGCACCATGTCTAAAGCTTGCCTTGGTATGATCAAAAAAGTGGAAGTGGACTTCAGCCAAGTTTGGGCCCATTTTGTTTTACCAATCACCTTTTCAGCTTGCTTGGAATGCTGTCATCGGATACCACGCTGCTGACCTCAGCCTGGCACAGCTTTACAGAGGATACTTTTTGTGGTGCACTCTTTGTGTCCCAAGTTCATGGCACTCTGTTGTCATGCAGCAATGCGTGTGATTCTGTAATTCCAGGCAGCTTTGTTTTACCCAGCCCTCCCAGTTCCCATGCTTGTGAGAATATTTTTCTGTCTTTCTCTCACAGTCAGAAGTTGTCTATGGAAAGGACAATGGTCATTATAATTTTTTAATCTCTTGACTTTGTTTTCAAATTATGTCATGATTTTTGTAGATTGATTTGTGAATTTTTTAGCACTTAAGATTTCTGGTACTCACATTCTTTGCTTATTCATCTCTGATCAGGTAAGTACCCAAGCAGAGAAGAAAAGACACTTTTTTTCTTACTGTTTCATCTTCCACAATGACTCTCAGTGCCCTGTAATTATGGGCAACTGTTGCATGGGAAATGTATAATCCTTGTATATAAGGACTCCTTCCTTGTAGATAGACCTAAGGCCTTATATAATGTTCCTTCACAATCCACACATATATCCTTATGCATTAGACAATAAACAGAAGATACTTTGTTATTCAGATATTTATTTGTCTATCTCTAGAAGTAGACCAGCTTCCCTGGACTTAAAATGGAGCTGGTAGAAAGACTTTTTATTACAGTTGTTTACCATTTCCAGTTTTAAGACCTGTTTTTAGTTTTAGAATGTCCCAGGTTTTGTCTCATCAATCGAAAATTTTCCATGCAGAATTTGTGTCACATCAAATTGCTTGGGAAAACTCAACAGAAGCAGTCTATCTGTTTCTGGAAATTTTAGGGGAAAGAAGGTACCCTGATGATATTGAAAATTTCACATTCATGTGATTGAAATAATGGGATATCGCCACCCTTTGGATGAAGGACTTGATGGTTAGCAGGTGAGCAGATGCTGGGTATGAGATGGGGAGACAGCTTTCTGCGTGGTGTTGGTTTGGACATGGGAGCAATGTAGATAGACTGCAAGCACAGGAACAGAAGAGACTGCAGAAAGTAAAGCTATGGCATTTCAGACTGACCTTTCTGTGCACGTGAACCATGACACAATTTAAGTTATTGTCCTGAAGTTTTTCTTCCATTTGTTGTTTATTAAAAGGGGAAAAAAACATGACCAATGGCCTGAAATGCTAACTGACAAGGGATTGCACTGACAGTTTGCTTTCATTTGAGAAGTTCTGGAATGTCAGAGTAATTGCCTTTCAACTCCATGCAATACACATCTCATGTGTGGATCCTTGCACCTGTTTCATACTTGTCAGTAGTCCATCACTTCTTTTCCTTATAGGTTCAGGGAATGCGTTGAAGTGTGAGATGGGATCTTGCTGTGTGTCTGAGCCTTGTCCTGGCTAGGTGGTACTTACAGAGCTGGGGAGGGTTTTGAGTGCGTCTGCCAAATTACATCTGCTAGAGCAGGAGAACCAAGTTAATCAGATGATTAAAAATAAAGGGATGGATCTAACCATGCAAAGAAATGCTGCTTGGATTGTAGATAATTTCTTCCTTTTGGCTTCATATCTCTGGCACACCTTGTGGACTGTTTTAAGCTGTGGAAGAAAGGAAGGAATCCCTGCATCTGGAAATGCACAGGTAGTAGATATACTTTTAATAAGTTAGATATATTCCACTGCTTGGTATCGATATTGTTTAACTGGATGAATGCTGCTCATGTTCTGATGTGGCCAGTTAAATCTCTCTGTGTTTTCATGGAGCAGCATGTGTTTCTCTCTTTTACAGGAGTCTACCTGGCAGTCAATCTTAGGCAGATGGAACGTGTATCTCTCCCCTTGCTGTTGGAGGGCTTTGTCTTGCCATTAAAACTTGATGCGTCCTCTAGTGACCTCTGCTGGGTGCAGTAAAAGGGACTGCCTCAAGGTTACCCTCTTTGGTGGGAGCAAGGTTGCCAGCCCTTCTTGCTGTGGGTCTCAGAGATCCCTAGTAAGGCGCATGCCCCTTATTTTCCTGTTGTTGTCAAGTGAACGTAGCATTATCTCCTCTAAGAAGTAACATCTCTAGTTATTAAATCACTAGATGTTGCAAAGATAGTATCCACATTTGCTGTGATTTCCCAGAAAGTAATGCAGCGATGACTCGTTTGACTGTAGCTCAAGACCTTTTTGAAGAATTTTAACAGAAAACATTATGTTAAAAATAAAGAAAAAGAAATAAAAAGAAATATATATCAGTTTAGAAAGGCAAAAAGAGAGACATGTTCTAAAGTAGCTACAAGGATGTAGATTGCCAGAATGCTCAGGATTTTAATTAGTTTGTTGCAAAAGACATTTTTCTTTCTTTCTGGGTAGAGACCCAACTGTCAAAATCTAAAAGGGTTTTCATGTCAAGGGTTTGAGATCTGAAAAGTCTGCAACCTCAAACTTCTATATTCTTCTAGTACTATTAGCCAAAAGAGTTGTGACCTCATGTGTGAATATATAACAGAACTTTTCACACATAGTGTGAGGAGTTCATAAGTCAGTGACCAGGAGAATAATTGAAATATTGCTACACATATCAGCACTTGGGATTAAGAAGATTCACAAGAAAATCACCTGGCAAATAGAAAAAAAATCAAGTTTGTGATTGGTAGTTTGCATTTTGTCTCTGATGCAGTCTGAAACTGTTCCTGCACTCACATGTGAGCTTGAAAAAAGATGCACTGTTTTGTTTATGCCCAGCTCATGAAGTGTTTGCATTTTGTTATGAGTGAATTGTAATTTGAAATGAAAAAGAAGTTAATTTCATTCCACTGTCCTGTTGGTATTGTGCTTCTACTGTTTTGCTACTGTCAACTTATTTCCAGTTTTTAAGGTCAATGTAAAAGTGCTATTTGTTAACAAGAGAACTATATTCATTGCATTGTGAAGAAAACAGATTTTAAAATGCCCTGTATTAAGACCACTGGAGATTGTTTTCTAGTCTTTATCAACACTAAAGTATTTTTTGCCTGAATTTTTGCATAAGTCATTGACTGTCAGAGCCCTTTGCCAGTTTTTTTTTTGCACATCTTGAACCCAGCTTTGAAATTTGGAGTGCTAATATCTGTATATCTGTCAGACTTTCTTCTTTCATGAAGTGCAGGTTTCCCAGGCTGTTTCATAAGTGCTCATACATAGAAAAGTGGCATGGATTCACAAGTATTCCAAGGGCAGGGCAAGTGTCCTTGCCAGAGACTGCCAGTAAGGCTGTGCTCATGCAGGGACTACTGGGTAATCTGAATCCTTAGCTTTGGAAGGAAATGGGCCAACAGCAGCCTGAAACCAGGATTGTTGTGTCATCTCAGGACCCCATGACATGTCCATTCCAGGCGTATCCTTCCCCCTCCCTTTCTAGAGAAGCATTGTTGTCAACTGCAAGTAAACAGTTCCTAGAGCTCCCTTGTTCCTCTGCACACTGATATGTGTCCTGTGGCTCTCAGAGCTGTGAAAGTTTGGACTGCTGTGATGAGAAAGGCTAGTGATCTCTACCAGAGGTCAGACTTGAGAATGGCACTTCTTTGAACTCCCAAAGTGAGGAAGAAAGGGGGTGGGATCAAAAGATCTCTGTGGGTCATGCTCGTTTTTCTGTGGTTCAGATGAAAATGAAAGTTTGGCTTCCTAAGGGAGTGTGAGGCAACAGTGTTACCTTTTGGTCATGATGCTCCTTCCTCAAAGGACTGTTAATCGAGAAAGAATGTTTAGAGCCATAACAAGTAACTAGCAATAAATCTACTTTGTTTCTGTGTATGATACTACAGCAGAATACTGCCAGTGGGAGGTAACTGTGCTGTTGGTGTGTGTTTGTTCAGTGGGTTGTGAAGGGCTTTTCGTAACAATTACGTGTGTTATTATGAGCAAGAAGAGACCCTAGCTGGGACTCTGTGAGGCACAGTACAGGTAGGAATTCATAGTCTGAACAGCTGAAGAAGGGAGAAATGAAAAGAGAAAATGGTACAGAGATGGATGAAGATTATGCTCAGGTCATGCTCTCAGTCAGTGACATCTGCACAGAGCCATCTGCAATATGGAAATGAAATTTCTGACCCTCTGTCTAGTCTCCTCTTTACATAGCTATATGCTGAGGTCTGAGGGCAGACACACCTCCAAACCTTCAGCCTGCAGGATCCGAGCCATTTCATGAATGCTGATTACTTTGCAATGGTCCTGCACACCATTTGGTCCAGGATGAAAAATTTCAAACATCTGCGGCATCTTCTAGATGTCTTTATTTTGCTGGTGTTCATTTACATGCACTTCACTCCTTCCTCACACAGTTAATTCTCCCTAGTTTTTATTTAGATCTTATGAATACTGTGGGGAGGGGTTTATCGTAACCTTTGGAATATGTGGTTGTTGAAACATATGAAAAGCATTCCATTTCAATAAAGGAAAGGCATATATATTTATTTCTGCATTAAACGTATTGCATCTTGTCTGCCTTCCCTTAAAAACTCCTTTTTGACCTTAAGTGCATGGCTTAGCAAAGAATTCTTTTGGCCATGATCATTCAAAAGTGTCTTGTTACAGGTTACCTATCCAACCAATTTGTAATATACATGGAGGTCCAGGGAGAGACATTCCAACAGTCCTTGTGACCTTTCTTTTCTGGCGCCCTTGTGCGATGTATAGCAGACACATTTAGCAGAAGTCATGGTGCAGTAAAAGTGACTTTCCAGTGCTGAGTGTGCCATGAGGATTCCAAACAAGGGCCCTCGCATGGGAGAGGTCACATTTCTGACATCTCAAATGGAAACCTTACATGTAATGAGCATTTTGAAGAGTTGAGAATCTTCTTTTTCCCCCTTATATGGACAACCCAGTGTAGTTCCTGGTGTTAGGCCCTTATGTGTTTGCTGAAAATGGTTTGGTTTTCAGTCCTGAGCTGAACAAATTGTTTATTTGCTTATATTGAAAACATAAGTTAGGCATGCATTGCATCATATGTAAGTATCTATTCAAGTACTTTTTAATGGTTATTTGACATTCACAAATGAAATTCCTGAGAGAAATTAAAATGGGACTCCATAGTATGAACTGATGCTAAGGAAAGTACACGGGATGTTGTTATGATACACATAAATTAGTTCGTTATTGATAATAAAAAGAGAAGAGAGTTTTGTTTTTTTTTTTTCATAGTTCTCTGATTTCAAGGCTAACTAAGCAGACGTACTGGTACACAAGACCTCCTTAACACCATGCCTGGACTAAACAGTAATGGAGCAGATATATGGACAGATAGGTTTAATTTCAGTTATGACCCAATCTAGTTATGAGTCTGTCTAGTTTATCTCATATCTTGAATAGTGACTGCAGTTGGTGACAACAGAGAAAATCACAGCCTTTTAACTTTACTATTAGTTGGGAGACAACAAGACGTGGGATGACTTTCTCTTGACCTGTGATGCTGCCACAGACCTTAATATCATTGCATTTCAAAGGACATGCTCACTAAGGGAATTGTTGCTTTTATCAAACCAAACAGGTTCTGTGGTCTTTTTGAAACTTGTGGTAGACCCATGTTTGGTAGTTCTAAACCTGGAGAAATTGCCTAAAGCCTTTCAGTCCTGCATGTTTTAGACCATAATAGAGGCATCCTACATTCTCCTATTTATACCTGCCCTATGTATTTCCTCCATTCATATCTTAACAGGGGTTTATTATGGTTTCAAAAAAAAAATCTATAAGAATAGAAATGTACAGTATGGAAATGCATCTTGATGGTGAGGGCATCTAAAGAGATGGAGGGTCTAAACTAACTCCATATAACATCACTAAAATGGAAGAATGAACAAAATTCAGAAGATTAGGATAAATTAATCAGAAAAATTGACTAAAACTATTCATATATGTTTCTAGTTTAGTCACTTCTAATCCTTTAAGCTATCCTTTTTTCAAGACAATATTCTAGCTGCTAAAAGGCATCTTTCCAGCACTCCATCCAAGATCTGTACCTTTAACCTCCCTTATGTGTGCATTCCATTTTAAGTTGTAGAATAATTCACTGTCTGTTAAAATAGAGACACATGCAAAGGCATAAATTTATCGAAAAACTTAAATTGGGTGGGTTTTTGAAAGCATTTTCTCTTCCTTGTACTTGTTCCATGTGCAACTACTGCCTCTCCTGTCATGGTTATTTGCTGGGCTTGTTAAACACAGTATTTACAGCCCTTGCCTCGCTTATGGATAACACCTTGTACACTTCATGCTGCATAAAAATTGCACTAAAAATTGTTTGTCAGGCAGCTATTCCAGAGAATAGGCATCCAAGTCTTTAGCTAGGAATTCTAGTTGCCGGCAATTGCCAACAGGGTTTTTTTTGTTGTTTTTGAGGTTTTTGTGGGGCTTTTGTTTTTTGTTTTTGAGGGGTAACATGGGACTTGTAAAGAAACCTTGTGTGATGCCTCTGCACTGTTCCTGTGCTATACAAGGTCTTTACCCTGTTCATTAGCAGTAATTTTGTGCATGGTTAGATATTTCAGGAGGCCAGCTTAGGATGAGAATTTACTCCTTATGTCCTCAGACAATGCAAAGTTTAAATGCATCAGAGATTATTTATGCACACTGTGAGTGACAGCTGTCACATCAGAGATATGACGGTCTAAGTGGACAGGCCATTATGAAAATGAGTGGAGAGGCAGGGGCTAACAGGGATGAAAATAAGCATCTGGGTCACCCAGCAGATCTGTGACAGATGCAGGGCTGTAAGTCAGACTTTCTGACTTCTAGGCCAGGGCATGAGTCATGCTACTACTGCAGCAGGACCCCCTTGCAATGAAAGAATTGTCTTCATTAACACATCTGTTTGTTTTATCTGGGTTTGTATTCCCTGGCACATGTTGTATCATTGTACAATAGCCTTCATGTTATTTGCTAGTGTTTGCCAAGTATGGGGGAGATATTTTTTCCCCCACAAATTCTTCAGTCATCTCCATTTCACTGTGGTAGAGAATATTGGCTTCTTAGCTATCTCTGGGTTCCAGAATCAGTGGAATGCATAATTGAAAGAATATGGGTTGGCAAAAATTATTTAAGCTCTATTTCCAGATCTGCTAATTCTCCTATAGTTCCCAGGATCTACTCTATCTGGAATTGTACTCTTAATGTATGCAGTCTGGAACTATGAATGGGTTTCCAAAGCATTCAGCAGACACCAAAGTAAAAGTTAGACTCTTAAAAATACCACCCCCCACCATATTATCTTTCAGTAACATTTGACTTTGGAAACTGCATTTTGTGTTTTGCCTTGAAAATCATAATAATTTGTAAAGATCTATCAATGCAAGGAAAGTCAAGATGAGAAATGCATGCCTGTAGTGTTATATGCAAGTTTTATCAGCATAAATTTGGAATGAGAATTAATTTGTCAGATGCAACACTGAAGTTTATCCCAAATAATAATTTTCTAGGAAAAACAAACAAGCAAATAAACAACAAAACATTGCTTTTGAGCACCTTTTTATCCATTGTTCAGTATCTGTCCATTTTTTTTCCTCAGCTTCTGAAGGCATGCTTTTTTTGGTCTTTGTGGTACTCCACTGTAGCTCAAAAGATTCATTCGGTATTAGAAAGGACTAAATGAAACTAAAGCCTAGCTTTCTGAACTATGTAAGACATTTAAACTACTGCTGTCTATTGGTCAATTACAATTGTAAACAAGCAAGTACTGTTTCTTTCAGTGGAAAGACAGGATTTTCTACCTTACAGAAAGTTAAAGTGAAATGCTAAAGGATATGGCCAGAGATGCTTTCACCATGTGGATGGTCTCAGATTACACATTATTGACACTGAATCTATTCACATGCTTGAAATTAAGCTTGTGTTGAAATGCTTTGTTAAATCAGAGTTGTTGGGTATTATGTATTTATTTACAGTAAGGTTGTCTGAGCATATATCCAGTAAAAAGACAATTATTCTTTCAAGGTGCTCATATTCTATGTGTAAATAAAAATGAAAGGAGAATGACAGAACAAACCAATGATATTACTGTTCAGTGAACTCGTCTTTTTAGCTAGCCTTTGCTTAACCAGTACAATGCTTTAATCACATCTGAGGGTTTTTTGAAGCTTCATTCTGCTGAGTTTGGTTTTAGGATTTTACTGGACCATGGATTGTGTGATGAGCCTCCTGTTGCTGATTCCTTGAAATAGGTTAAAGTATGTAAGAATAAAGGGAAAAGTAAAAGATAAATAAGAAGAGTAAAGAAAAGTTGGTCCCTTTTAAATTTATTTTCAGTTTTTCAGACACCCAGATTACTTGTCTTCATTTAGATCAAAATAGGCCAAACTCCTTTGGAGTTATTCTGGTTGACACCAGCCAAGAATTGGTCTGCTGTGTTTCACTGAGCAGAAAATACAGAAACCTGAATTAGGATGATTTCCACTCTGTAGCAAAACACAGAACTTCAAATGGTGCATTTCAGATAAAACTTGCCCACATACCACTGATTCATTGTCAAAATTGTGGTCAAATGGGAGTTTCAGATGTGTTGTTGAAATGTAAATTCTTTGGTTTATGAAGCTGCATATTTTTTTTTTTCAGTACATTGGGAATTAGCTAAGCTCGTTTATTTTTTTCCAGTGCTTTCATATTTATTTCCCCTGAAAGTGGCCTAACATCTCTGTTTTGTGAGCATCAACAGTTCCTTCTGATATTAATATCAATAGGACTCCTACAGTATGGGAGACAGGAACTTGGACTAACATCCCTTCACTGTCTGAGCATCAGTTTAAAATCTGCAATGTGTATATATATATAGTATGCATACACTTCTATCTGACTGAAAGGGGTGCATTAGAAATTGTTTGAAAGATTGTTCTCAATAATGGTTATCTGAGTGCAGTGAAAAGTAAGAAGAAGATTGCATTCAGATAAGCAGTGATCTATGGATTACATTGGATGTAAACTTTCAAACCTATCAGGCTGAAGTTTCTATTAGGAACTGTTGCCAGACTTCTGTCCTTTTTTTAGAGATCCTAATGCAGCTAATCCTACATTTGTTTCCTAAAAAACCCCCACTGTCATTCTCATGAGCTGCAATTAGTAGGTCTCCCATTGTGCCCCCATCACCTGAGCTTGTTGTGTAGCTTGCTGGTGTCCAGGAAGACCAGCAAAAGAGGCAGGCAAAACTAGGCTCTTGTGTATTCACAGGCACATGTTTAACCTCTTAGTAGTCTGCCAGTTGCTGTGCTTGGAATAAGTTGGAACAAGAGTAAGTCTGTCTCCAGCAAAGACAAGTCCTCACCAATTATCTACAGGTGTTTTTCAAATACTCTGCAAGGGATATTTCAGTTCTGTCTCACCTCAAATCCTCGATCCTAGAAAACATATATGCAATATATTTTTTTTTTTCTTTTAAGAGACTGATAAAGAGCAAATACAGTTTTCAGTGACCTCCAGTGGTGAAAGACCTATTTTGGAAGGACAGAACTAATACTCCAATTTGGTCTGAAAGTCATTCATCAGAGGGTTTACATGATGCAGACTTCAGACCTATGAAACATATTACATTCAAATTTATTTATAATGATTCGTGCTGTTTCTCTTGTTGCTTTAAAAAAAAAGAAATCTTGGATTTTTCGTCTTTCTGCTCTTTCTCCTCTCAGAATCTTCTTGCTTTTGGATTGACAATAGTTGAAAATAGCCATAGTGGAACCACATTTTATGTGAACTATACAAGGCTTTGCTTGATTAGGTGTCTCTTGGTATAATAGCCTGAAATCAATTCTGGTCTTCCTCCCCTCAGAAATCTTATTTTTATAGTCTCCTCAATGCTTATAATTTCTTTTAAGCTTTTCCCACATCTGCCTCTCTCACTTTCCCATATATTTACAGAAACTCTCATATGCTGTTCATTGAGGACTTTTTCCATTTTACTTCAGCTGGGTTCTCCAGTGCTGTGTATTGAGAGTTGATTCTGCAATGGTTTAGCCTTCTGGCTGGCCTAGACCCCACAAATAGAGCAGATTTTTGGAACTGGTGATGCTGGAATATGACTTTGGGGGTGGAGGGAAGATATTTCCGTGTTCTACAAGGCATATAGAACTACCTTTATGCTTTAGAGTCCTTCATGGCAATTATAATAGAAGAACACTTGTCTTTGCCTACACTGGCTTCTGTACTATGGGCAGCACTTCCATTTCTTAGCATTAATGAGCTTTCCTTACAGAAAATAGAGTTATCTTCAGGAATGAAAATGGAGCTGGTTTCTACAAAGAGCAGTCAAAAAGTCAGGTTGTTTGTGGTTTTATAGGGGTGGGGAGGAAATTTTTTGGGATTAATACAACACAGGAATCACTTGTCTTTCCCAGATGATTTTCATTCTTTTACACTTCATATTCCAAGTAAATGTACTCAGTGGCAGACATGCAAGGGATCAGAAATCACCAGACTTAAGACAGCTGCTATGAATGTAAATTAACACATGCGTGATTTGAGTGGGCATATTCTGAGTTGCCACAAGGAGTTGCCTTTTCCTGAGAATATCTAGATAAACAGAAAAAAAGCCAAACAGGTATGAAGATCAGGTTTCTTGGTTGCTGACTTTTTGAACCAGGTTTTGCTGATTACAATGGATCTTTAATTCTCATGGACTTTCTTCAGGATGGTATTTGAGAGATTGTTGGAGTGCCTTGTCTTCCTTGGGACAGGCTAAAATGTGAACAAACTAAACAATTGAACAACACAGCAGAGCAGCACACTGAAAGATAAAGCACAAAACAAGTTGTGCTTGGGCTGACTCTTCTCTAAATCCTTCCCAAACAGGTGAGTTGGGTGCTGTTGTATTTCCTTTAGAGAGTTTTCTGTACCTTTGCCACAATCACAGTGACTGAAAGATTCTGTTGTCATTGTAAAAGGAAAGGTTACGTTGCCCTTGGCCCCATTTCTGCATCCCTTAATCTGGGCTGCAAGGGGGCAGCTATGCTTGTAAATTGGAATATTCAAATCCTAAGAAAGAGGGAGCTTGGGTGTCATGCTGGCAAGGAACCAGTTAGCTTCCTGGGAATCTCTCTGTAGCCTGATCCTTGTGAACTCTGTAAATGCCTGGAAACTGAATGCATATTTCTAATAGCTGTGGAGTAAACATGGATAAGAATAGTCCATTCATCTGATTTTCCAGGCTGAGAAAAAAGCAAGGGTCATTTGGAGTTGAGGTGAAGAACTGCTGAAAGGCATAACCATGGATGGTTCTGCAGTGACAGGTATGTGCTGCTCACCCTGTAAGGCTTTGCTGATAATCTCTAGGCAGTGGAACACAGACATCAGGTTTCATGCCTCTCTGAGAGACTGTGGACCTCTGAAGGGATGCTGATGGTGTCAGAGCAGCTTGAAAAGTTAGAAGACTGTAGTTGTCAGCAGCACAGCAGGTGTTGTTGTGACAAAGGTTCAGACCTATGACGCAAAATGTAATAGTGCAATGGCTGTGGCTGACTCTGCTCTCCTGGCTTATAAAACTTTTATATCAAGGCTATCCAGGAACTGAAGTACCTGCAGATGGTGATGAGTCTTGTGGGCTTATGAGACTTTCTAATCATGATATTTGGTGATATGAATGTTAACTATAATGAGTCCACCTCTCCCCAACTGTTTCTGCTCCTTAAATGGCTCCAGGCATGTTCCTTTATCCTTGCTAATAATAGATGGGATTTACAGATGGCTCATTTACCAAGGACATTAATAGCAAGCACTGTCAAAATGTGTCATAGTTTCAAACCATAGTTTTGGATGTTCTCCGTGAACCTACTTGGGCCAATACTTTCCAGGAGTGCTTCCTGAGGACAAGGGTGTTTCCTTTTTTGGTGCAGCAGTGGTAGGCAGCTTGACAATGAGCTGTTTTCTGAGGAATTCTTGAGACTCAAAGATAACCTTTAGGAACAAATGCAAACTAATCAGATTATAAACTGCCCATCCTATCCTAAATCTACAAATCTGTGACTTTGTGTATTAACCTAAGAAAAAAAAAGTGAAAGCTGTTTCTGTCCACCAATCTGTCCTGAAGATGAAGGAGGGCAGAAGTAAAATTTGTGCCTCCAGAAGATCTTTGTCTAGATAAGTAGTGAATGATATCACTGTAAAAGGAACTTCTGATGCCTTCCTTAGAGACTTGTATCTATCCCACCCTGGATGAAGGAAAGCTAGGATGCTTTTCACTGAAATGCTTTGCAGTTTACAGATATTTGCAGGGTTTCATGTTTCAGATGATAATTATATCTACCCATAGTTTGGGAAGGTAAGAGAGGGAATAGATTAATTTATTTTTTAATTTATTTTACTTTCATTCAGCCTGTCTTTCCCCTTTGTACGTTGTTGTCTTATATTTTTCTGTTAAATATTAAAAAAAAAAAACCCCTAAATTTTAAAACAATTGTACTCAAATAGTCTGTCCTAAGCTTGAACAGACTATTTTACAGTGCTGAGAGGGGCACTGCAGCACTAATGAAGCATCTGAAACCTTTTGCTTTGCAATCAGGTTTAACTCTTGTCTCTGCAATTTTTAATGAGCTCTGAAACCGCAAGAAACAAACTGCACTGTTTACTCATGTTAAAGCACACCTCTAAGTATCTATTTTGGATATGTAAATTATTGTACCTCACAATGGAATAAGGTATTCAAGGTTTATGTAAATTGTTTGATGTGTAATGCTCCCTCAATGCCCCTGTCCAGAGAAAGTTTTCCTTGATTTGGATTAGTCTCTTCAAGCAGGTGAATGTGTGTTAGTGCACTGGAAAGGTGTGAATTTAGAGCCTACTGGAATCTCCCTACTTAATCTTCACATATTCAGTATTAGCACCTGGATTAAGTAGTTGGTTCTTCTTTGAATGCTTTTTTCATATTCTGAGAGCATGAGAGATGCTGTACATGGAGGTAGGGGGAGGCAGGGACAATGCTGCTGATGGGTGTTCTGTCACGTTTAAACACTCAGGTACCAAGATTCAACAGCTTTGCACAAAATGCATCTGAACAGTGACAGGAGCACAGTGATAACATGTTTGAGAGGAGCAGGTGGCTGTCTGCTCCTTGATGTTCAAGTTAGACCATTTCAAGGAATCATGTCTCTTCAGGAGTAACTCATGACTTTGTATCTGTGGGTTATTTTTCGTATAGCAGTAAGCAATCGTGTGAGCACTTCTTCAGAAAGTGGAAAGGTTGAAATAGATTGTTTATGTTAATTATCACTACTCAAAAGAGGCATAATTGTTTTTTCTGTCAGTGTGATGAATATCTACTCCACTCCAGCTCCAGTTATGTCCAGGACAGTTAAAGATGCTCCTGGAAGTAGCTTTCAGCATAACAGCCTTTTGCATTTTCATGACCCGATCCTTCCTTCCAACCTCAAAGCTCTTGACATCTTATGACTCCTCTGAATGATACTTCTGTGCTATCATCCCTGTTTGAAAAAAACTGAGAAAATTAGTCTTAAAGGTACCACCTGACTTGGTTAAGGGAATGCACAGCAAATAAGAACTGATTGACCTTAGTTCCATGATATCTTCCCTTGATCTCAAAAACCTGAACCTGAAACAAGATACAAATGCGAGGAAATATATTTTTTTTACTATTAAAAAATCCTAAGGTTTTTTTTTTCTTTCTATACTTTTTTTCTTTTCTGCATGTTCTACTACAGTTGTCAGTTTTGGCTAAGTCTTAAATCACTGGACGTACTGATAATGTATTCAAGAGGAGTAGAAGGCAATGACAGGTCCTTGAGGTTCAAATTAGACCTTTTCAAGAAATTGTGCCCCTGCAGCTCCCTCCAGGAGCACTGCTATGCAAGTTTGGGATGTTCCCTTGTCATTACATGTATTCAGGAAATACTCCTTAAAAACCCATGCAACTATTTATATATTGAGCAGCAAGTCCAAAGCATAATTAGCAGTGTCTGAAAAGACTACCTACACACACAGAATTGCAGGTACTGCCTGTCCAGAGACACACCTATATGACCAAATCAATGTTTGGCAAGGAAGTTTTGGGTTCTCCTAAGAAAACCATCATTTAACCACCTTTACCTCTGCTGTGTTAGTCCTTGACATCCAGCGGTGAAGCTACAGAGACACAGTCCCCACACTGAGGTCTGGGATTGTATCTGCTTCCTGGTCTGCCACACATGGCACTTCATTCCTTGCAGTTACAATTCTGATCCTCGATACTCGATTC
>JAWWEU010000081.1:68663931-68686307 GCA_035583155.1 Acropternis orthonyx | reverse complement strand
GACAGAGGGTGATTCCTTTGAGGTGCAGGGTTGGTAGATGAAAGAAAAATTCCAAGATTTTAAACCCATAACACCTCTGCTGTGTTAGTCCTTGACATCCAGCGGTGAAGCTACAGAGACACAGTCCCCACACTGAGGTCTGGGCTTGTATCTGCTTCCTGGTCTGCCACACATGGCACTTCATTCCTTGCAGTTACAATTCTGATCCTCGATACTCGATTCTGGGTGGTGGCAATGCAGACATCTGTTCCTTCATGCTTGAACTCTGACACTGGATCTGCATTAGGAAAACTACTGGTACCTGATCTGCTTGATTACAGCTACTTGATATATGGTGATGTTCCTCATTGTGGCATGTTTACCACTGAAAGTAAATTTGAAACAGCTAGTACAGCAGAACTGAAGAATTGAAGGATTTGGCTGTACTCTGTGGATACTGTAGCTGAAACTTGATGTTAAGAAACCATATCTTCTAAGGAAAATGTCAGGAAGTAGTGGTGCAGGGGGAAAAGGAGAAAAGAGAGAAGAAATATAAAAAAAAATCAGTGCATATCCCAACAGTTATACCTGCTGTCAGCTTCATGACCTGCCTTAACTCTCTATGCTGTGTTCAACACAGGTTAGCATTTAAAATCAAAACCAGCTACTTTCAGCTTCATGTAAAACCATGTTTTTACATCAAATTTAGTTGATCCTATGTCACAACAAGTACCTTTCAGTTTGGTCAGTAGGTTTCAGAAGACAAAAAAAGCTTTTGACTAAGCAAACTGGTTGAAATTAGTTTGCAAACAACTTTATAATCTGGCTCATTTCAAAAGGTTTTCAGTTTCATTGTAATAATTTTGTGTCATTGAAGAGAGGGCTGCAAAAGTAAAACTGCATGAAAGATAGACATGTTGCATTCCAGTAGGGTTGCAAGTACTGCTTTGCCTTCTTCCCCAGTTAATTTTATTTAGAAAAGCACATCATGTGTCCATCAGTCTTCTGTTTTCATGAGCCATCATTTTCCAACACATTCCAGTGTTTTGTTTCAAAACTCTTCAGTTAGCTCCAGTGACAACTATTTTTAATTCTCATGCTGGATCATATGAATTGGTCATGGAATAGAGGCTTGTACTCTGGGTAATCACAGTTCATTTTCCGTAGTGTCAGATGAAAAATTTAGGTTAAAAAAAAATAAATGCAGCAGTCTCAAAATTGAATCCCACAGGCAGAAGGGTGAGTGAGGTCACGGCAAGGCTTCCAAGTGTTTCCAGGTGCAAGCACTATGTTCTAGTGGCAGAAAGAAAGGCTTATAAGCAGGAAAGCATGGGTTTTCATATGAATATTTTTGGATTAGAGGTTGGCCAGCAGTTTTCTAAGATTAGTTGTAACCATGTTTGATGTGGGGATAAAAGATGAGATTAGTTTTCTCTGGTAATAGTCCTTGAAACAGGTGTCTAATCGGAGCTGGTCTCCTCCTTTAGTCTGGAGGGAGAGCAATACCACCTATGATGCTTCCTCCCATTTGTCCTTCATCTTAACATGGCCTTGAACTGTCCTGTAGACATCACTCACTTTCTCTCCCTTGATTACAGAGAATGCCTACCTTAGGCTAAGCATCTTTTAAATTACTAGAGTTAGATTTATGGGTTTTAGAGGCTCTGTAACTTCATTTTCCTTGCATTTATATCCAGCTTTAACTATTGTAATAGCCGGTTATCCTGCTGAGTAGGAGAGGTAAGACTGACAGGGGTATCAGTAGGTCTTTATCTATCTACACCTTCCCTTCAAATAGGAAGGAGAAAAAGCTTGTTACCTGTGTCTGTGATCCCTCAAGTACCAGAGAGTTTAAAAGAAAACCGAGCCTATAACATAAACTTACTGTGTGAAGTGAGAAGGGACCATTTTGATCCTTCAGTCTGCCCTTCCACAGTGCAGAGGCCATGGAAATCGGCCAGGAGGTTTCTGTATGGAACCCAAAAAGTTGTGATCAAATTAGAGTGGGGGATGCTAATGGAGTTCTGTAAATAGAAGAAGTGAACAGATGAGGATAGGTCAGGGGAAGAGAGGAGAGTGCCTCTGAGGTAAGAGGAGAGTTTGTTTCATAACATGACTGCTCTTCTCGTATTTCCCTGTCCCAGAAGCAGAGACACTAGACACTCAGGAATCCAGATCTGATCTTTCATTAGCATAAATACAACAAACCTATTCTAAGCAGAGTTATGTTTCCTTTTTTTTCAATACAAAAATTATATAACAATTTAGCCTGAAAACACATCAGTAAATGCAATAAGTCTGGCTCCTAGGGAATGTTAGTTTTCTTATCTTGCATAGATATAATGTTTCTTAATCCTGCTGTATTTTTAAGCCAAACTTTCCTATTTATGAGGTTTATTAATTGTTATTGCATAACACAGGATGTCCACTGTGGTCAGCTGTGCAATGCAGCAAGAGTCCCAACATATTTGGTCCCTGTTTCTTTGTATTTTAACTGTGCAAAGTTAGAGAGTCTGTAGCTCCTCCTTATGCAAAAGCACAGAGAAGTTTCAGGTTCAAGCAGACCATGCAGTCTAAACATCATCATCCCCTTTTCTGTTCTCAGATAGGATAAGAAATCCAATTAGTGACTGGGGCAACTATGTGGGTCAAGTGGGAAAAGTAAGAGTACATACTCTTTACCTGTCTTTCTGTTTGCTGGACAAGTTTCTAGGAGAGGGCTGCTCTGACCATCTGCTTTGCTAAGAAACTAGTCCTGTTGATAAGTACACGTGGCTGGTGTCCTGCACAAGTTGTTCAGAGTGCTCTTCTCTTCAGCTTCTGAAGGGTTGCCACTGCTATCACAATCCAGCACAGCTGTTTTCACCTGAGCACTAAAGAAGGTGCTTTGGAAGTTCACAAGTCTGAACAGCAGGCAAGATTTTTCCCCAAAGGCTTTTCAAAAAGTGCTCAGAAGCGCTTCTGGGTGCAGCTAATGACATCAGATGGTGAAACACACTGAAACACAACTACTACCAGCAAAGGTTGCCTTGCACCTGTTCTGGCCACCTGAGTGGAAGTGCCCTCCTAAATGGATCATACCTCAGTTCTCCTCATAAAACTGATGCTGAATCCCCCAGCAAGGGCTTAGCAAAGGCCTAAAGTCTTCACTTTGGTAGCCTGTATGCTCTGTAACAGAGTTTTAATTTGGAGCGAGTGACAACCGGAAAGCACAAGGTGTGCATTTCGGCAAAGAAGTGATACAACTGCTGAGCTTGAGTAGACAGACCAAGTCCTTTGGTTTGGTTCTTCTGTACTTTCTGGGAGAAAATATCTGGCTGTAGACACTTGTGATCTAGCTTAAGCCATTCTGTTAATACAGGGCTTTAATTTGGGCTCTGATAATGCCAACTACTGTAGTTCTTCAAAGTCTAATGGAAGACCGTATTGCACTTTCTGGAAATAAAATAGGAGAAAACTCTGGTAGTTGCATGAAAACAGGGATTTAAGAGATAGGACTGCAAGTGTTTAAGTGATACAGTGTGGAAGGGAGGTGAGGCTTCTCAGCAGGCAGCCTTGAACTTATAAAATACTTTTCCCTAAAATCAGAAAAACAGTGTTTCCTCAGTGTTTACATGCTGAAACACACTGTTTCAGGAGTGGAATACTAATGGATCAATAATGCCAGCCTCTGTTTTACTTAGCCAACTTCTGTAACACCAGTGTACTTTATTATTTACTCAAACTGCAGACATATCCAGTGTTACAGGTTGATAAAATTTCTATGAAAAGAAACTTCTGTTTGGGAAAAGCTACAGCTGGCCAAAGGAAGTGCTCTTTTTGCTTAGCTAGTTGGCCCAAAGGCCAAGCACTTTCAATCTTACAGGATTTTACTTAGCCTGCATGTTAAGGTGGGGAAATAGCATGGCAGATACGGGCACTGTAATCCAACCGTGTGTCTCTAGGGTCATTGTGCTCCTCAGATGTTTACACTGATGGTTGAAAGCAGTTTTCCTGCAGAATTTCTGTGAAATAGAAACTTAGGTCTTCTTTCCTGAACAATACAGCTGTTACTTTACCCCTGACCTGCCTTAAGGAGTACTGCTTCCCAAGAAAAGCATTGAGAGGTTGAGAAATGGCAAATGTGCAGCCTCAGAGTTTCTCACCTAGTTCTTATGGACTCTCCTAAAAACTGGATGCATACTCTTTTTTTGGAACCCTCCTGGATGATAAACAGGAACCTGTTCACAACAGCTTGATTTTCAGAGCTTTTGCTTCTTTCTATTTAGTGCCTCCTTCCTTGTGATACTCAGTCTGCTCCATTTAAACAAGTCTTTTACTTTCTAGAATGCCTGAAGGGTGTCACAGAGAGAAATGAAAGCATGTGGGAAAAGATGTCAGTGCTCAGGGACGCATCTGCTGGGGGCACTGTGGGCACTTGAAGGTGAAAGAAGCATCTGCAAGGTAAATCTTGCTCAGACTCCCTGCATCTGCAAGGAAGGTCCTCCCTTAACTTGGCCTTCAGGACTGCAATATCTGTGCAGCTTGTGTGTAGCTTTGAATAGACACTCTGAACAATTTTTTATTCAGTTAGCAAAGGCAAGTACTTGACAGCAAGAGTCCTCTTCTCAGGTTTTGTGTAAATGATCATAAGAATATATTTAGTACATACAAAGCATCCTTTAAAATTTCTGGGTTTTTCCTGGAAATAATTTAATTTGAAATTTCTCACAACAATAATGGCAAGACTGACATTCATTTTTGGAAGCTTTCAAGCTGAGTAAAGATTTAAAAATTAAAATGAAAAGGCTATATTATAGAAGATATTTGATGAGTCTCATCTTGTTTTATCTATCAGTGTCCTACCACTTATCATAGCACCTTTTAGAACTCACTAGGTAATTGAAATTTGAAGAAGGGTCATGCAGGATCTTTGTAATGGTTGTTGATATTCTTAATTTGCTGAATGTCTTTGGCTGGACACTGAATGTGGCTAATCTTTGCAGCCAGGTGACAGGGCATCTGAAATGATCACTTTGTTGAAATATGAGAGGTTTAAAGGAGATAAAAACAGGTGAAGGCTTTCAAAGTTCAGCTATAAGACTGAGAACTTGCCACGTTCCATTTTGGAATGAGCACTTTAAGAGGAAGAAAATAGCTAAAAAAGAAGACATGTAGCTAAAAAAACATTTCTATTGCTGAAAATAACCACCAGTACAAAATGGTATTAGCATGTGCATCCTGGGCAGGACAGGAATACAGGGATAAACATTTCTGTGACCTTTACTTACCACATGTCCATTCATTCTGTCATGAAATTGAGAAGAATGGGCTATTTGTATTGGTATAAAACAAACAGATCAAAGGGAAGAAAAACTGTAATACTTATCTTCCTGGATTTTGGGGCTTTTAAATGTAGCTCACAAGTTAAATTTTAGGCTAAACCTTTCCTTTGAATTCTTCATCCCTAAAGCATAAAGTTATGCAATGGAAACTTGCCAGGCACAAGTTATGATCTGTTAAAATACCAACAAACATTCACCAGAATTAGCCAACTCTACAGATAAAAGAAGCTCAGGTTGCCCCTTCCCTAAAACACTGATCTCCAGTATATGACTCTTGTGGTGCTTTCCCTTCTTCTACACAGTCCTGGATTCTGACACTGATGCTTACTATGAATGCGCCATTTATTTAACTTTTTCTGTCACTAGATTTTCAAGAAGAGATGCGTCAAGGTATTTTCTGCACACAGCTTTTTGTGCTGATTTGCTTAGTTAAAGACTGTTTATTTCCGACTCTAGTTGCCATCATACAGGTAAAAAAATGTCAGCAGAGTCTCCCTAGATAACTAACCAGTGCCCTGGCTCACCTACAGAATGAGTGAATTCCTGGTTTTTGGTGCAGTAAGTAAATGATATGGAATTGGACTAATAGTAGTTGTGGAGGTTGTCTGCTGTTATCCTAAAAAACAAACAAGCAAAAATCCACAGGCCTTCCTTCCCACTTCTGTACTCCCACAGCTGATCTCACGCCAGAAGGCAGAAGGGAACAAGCCACCAAAAGTGAAAATAGATCAGTAGCCATTCGTCAGAAGAGCACTACATTCCCCTCTTTGCCACACTGGGATCTTCACTAGCCTGGGTGTTGTTATCTTTGCAGTGTTCTTACAGCAGGGAATATAGGTTAACTCTGAGGGAATCAAAAGGTAATTGCCTTTGCATTATAAGGATTAGTTTGTAAAGCTAGCTGACCACAGAGTGGCAGCCTGAGACACATATGGATGTTCACTGCTCTTTCTGTTGGTGCTGCCTGCAGGGTGAGCAGTCACCACAGTTTCTGTTTCCCACTGTTTCTGACCAAGGCTCTGATATCGTGGGCTGGACAGTAGGTAAGTTTTGAAGCTTGAAGGAAGCTGAGCTATCAGTATGTGTCTTCTGGAGAGGATAATACATAATTTATAAAAATTCTCTATCTCCCAGCAGGCCAGACATCTCTGGGGCTCTTCTCGGCAGCCCTTTTAAAGATCTTTCAATCAACACAGTTTCCCTTTCTCACTGAAATTGCATTTACTGTATTTTTAGTATGTTCTGATGGAGTGAAAGGTGTTACTTACATTCAATTTTCCATATAACCACTTCTGATGACTGTCTCTTTCAAGTCTTTTCAGCCTATCCATCCTGAATTAACTTTTTTGTAAGAAAAGGCCTTTCGTGGTTTATAAATTTTAATACAGGATGCTAACTGTCAGAAAGTTTTGGATTGCAACCAAGGATTTTAACCAGTCTACCCAGCAGATGAAATGAGGTACAGCTCCTGCTGCACCTGGAGACAGTACTTCTTTCATTGCTCTGTTTCAGAGTTATGGCACCTCTCTTTAGCCTCAGAAAGTCAGGAATTTTCCTTTAAACAGGCTTCCTGGAAATAGAGTTTTAGGCTATTAATGGATAATTTATCACACAGTATTTTTCAGCCTGAGGAAACTCTGGGTTTTGAGGTTTGTTTCGTTTTTAGTATAGTTGGGAACAGCTAAGCAAAGGTGAGACCCTTTATGTGATATCTTGACAGCAGGAGATGATAGTGGAGACCAACCCCCAGTGAAAGAACATGGTGCACTCTGATAGAGAAGCGCTTTGAACTTTAGTTGTTAAGCAGAGAGATGCTGATTTTGGTGGCTTTTTTATGTGCTGTGCAGTTCTTATCCATCCATTAACAGTGGGATGCCATGTGTGAGTTAGTTGTGCTTGACCTGGACAAACACTGCACCATGCAACTTGCAGTTGTACTGCTTTTCCTGTGCACTTTTCCATTTGTAAGAGATCTGCAGAGTTCCAGAGTACAAGAGTCTTCACTCCCAGAACATGGATAGTGCCTTCTATTATAATTTTCATCTTCAAAGACCTGGATATTTTCTACAGAGGGATATATAGGTCAATTAACAATTTTTTTTCCCTGCAAAAAGGGGTCATATAAACACGTAAAGAGAGGCTTAGAATTTGAAGTTGGTAGTATATCTAAAAAGCCAGTACCAGACATCTGCAGATTGATCACTGAACTGTAACAGGATATCTCTGTAGCTTGTTTCAGGGACTTGCTCTGATCATTTATCACTAGGATATGTCCAGGATACTTAGTCATTGGAGTCATTATAGCAAAGGAAGTCAGAATTCATAATTAATTAACAGGTCGTAGAGTAGTTGTGTGCAGAGAGCCCTGTGGAGCAGTAAATTCCCTAGTCCTACCTCATGAAGTTCAGTGCCAGACTTTTCTTGCTGTGCTCCTGCACTTTATGAAGCTGTTTCCTTTTCTGACCTTAAGCAGAGTTCCAGACAAGTGTTCTGGGCAGACCCCAGTGGAACCATAAAGGTATATCACTTGTGACACACTACGCCACTTAACCTTAGGCATACAGTTATTTCAACCCCCACAGTGAAAGAGTCCAACAGGATTGCTGGTTGCACAAATATATCATTTTGGATAAATTCCCTCATCTATCTTGATGTATCTTTTTTGATTGGGAAGGGTGGGAGGGAGGAGGACAGTGGAAAGAGAATGGTTTTTCTCTTCTACCATCGCGGACATCTGTGAACTTTCAGTAAACAGCATGACTTTCTGAATCTGGTTCATAGCTTTCATGCTTGCTTTCTAATCTGTTTCAGAGCTGAGCAGCTGTAAGCTTATGTTGTTTCTCAGGGAGCTGTTGTTGTGTACCAGAGAAAGAACAGACATGCTTTAGCTCTCATGTGCACTGCTGTGTACAGGCATTCTCTGCTTTGTGACAAAGGAATCCTTGAATATTTTGAAGGGGCTTTCCTGTTCTCCAGTCTCACGTTGTTTCTTCTTTGAGACTTATTGAGATATGAATCTTTCTGAGAATTCTACAGAAATAATCTGTGCATTATATAAAGGTCTTCATCAAAACACCCTGTTTGCAAATGATTAAAGGAGACTGACTTCTTTGCTAGGAATGTCAACAGTTTATAACCATTATCACAATAAGGAAAAATACAAGGGCATGATTTATCTGTAAAACACAATTGGTGATTCAGATATAAAAGATACTATTGGAACTCCTCTGCTAGGTGCTATGGCCAGTCCAACCACAAAACATGCATCTTTATGAAAAGTCTTAGAACAAAATCTGCATCTTTCCTGATCAGAGTTTCAGAAAAAGGAGTGGTTTGTTGTTTGTTGTTTGATTTTTGTTGTTGTTGTTTTTGGGTTTTTTTAATTATTTGTAAAAGAGCATTTGAATGGTTAATTTGAACTAGAGCTTCCTAAGTGTAGGCTAGGAGATATTCCCTGACCTTTTTTAGTTTATGACTGAGTTTTCATTAAGTGGATACAGATCAGTCATAGGATAAATGCTGAAGACAAAAAGGTGGTCAAGACTGAGGGAGAGACTTAATTTTTAAGGAAGGAAGAGAAGCATGGAAGGTCCAGATATATGGGCTGGGATACATAAGGCATGAATCAGATACTGTAAAGAACAAAAATAAATAAGAATTCAGCAGAAAAGTGAAAGAATGGTATATGAAGGTAATCTTACAAAGGGTCTTATTTTAAATCATTGAAATATAAAACAGTAGATAGTAATTTTATTATGCAAACTTCTGAAAAGTTGACTTCTGCTGTACGTTTATAAATTTGTATTTTTCTTTTATCTGTACTGAGATTTTATTTTAGAGATTTAAGGATTTTTTTTTTTAATAGAAGAGGAGATCTATATGTTCAGAGGAAAGCCAAATCTTACATTGTTTTCTGGGAGATACAGTATAACATGTTAACTCATACCATTTTGACAAAGGAATTTATTGTATGTCCACAAAACCATACAGAATAAAATATCTTCAGTTTCTTCTCATCCAGAAAGACAACTTCTCTAGAAAAATATTAAAGAAAAAATTTCCCTGTTTTTCTCAGTTACTGATCAATTCCAGGAAAAGATAATACCTTTTTGTGTGCAATATACCTATATATTTGAGAGATTACTGAGAGGAAACTGCAATAATAAACTTCAAATACGTAAAAGGTGTTTGCCAAAGGTAAGAGAACAAATTATTCTAGTCATCCATAGGTGGGAGAAGAAGAAATCAACTTCAATTGCACTAAAGGAAATTTAGATAATGCTCTAGGAAGAGAGATACCTTGCCTAGAACAACTGAAGACTGATGAATGTGGTACCATGTTCTTCAGATAAAGTTCAGTGGCAGCAGTCTTCCACAAAGTGTGGCATGTCCTGGGACATGGCTTACAGCCAAAAATATTTGGAATAGGACTCTGTGACTCAAACATTTCCACTTGTGCTCTTGTTTGTAATGTTTGATGCCAGCAGCCATAAATTTACGAGGTGCTCTGTCTGGACCTTTAATTGTTAGGAAAAATGAAGAACTGAACTGAACTAAATTGAAGAGATTCAGGCTAAAAAAGCAGGGAAGGCAAGGTAAGCTTCATTTAACGTGGGTCCAGTAGAACAAGTAAAGGTAAGGCAGTGTGGTTAATAGTACAGCAGTATGATCAGGGGAGCAAGACTTGGTGCAAACCTAGTGAACAACTCTTTTAAGCAGAAAGCAGGCTTTCTTTGAACTGCTAAGTTGCCACACCTCTTTTGACTGGTTGGAGACTGTTTGGGTCTTTTGGGTTATGATAACTTTTTAAAATATTTTTATCTCTAATACCTATGAGACTGAGGTCCAAATACTGTGGAATTGAGGTCCTTCTGCCTTTCACAGGCTTTGGGTCGCAGAATCTTCTGAGCTGGAAGGGACCCACAAGGATCATCAAGTCCAATTCTTAAAATGAATGGCTCATAGAGGGATTGAACCCACAACCTTGGTGTTATTAGCACCAGGCTCTAAGCAATTGAACTAGTCTCAGGGTCAGGGTCAGAATGTGCTAAAGTCTTGGTCTGGCCACCTCTGAACTGGAGGATCACTGTTCAGAAGCAGACAGCTAACAGAGCTAGGGTAGCGAACAGACATGATGTGCTAATTTCCTAATGCTAGCCAGCTTTCCATACTTGTGTGTGCAGAGAAAATAACACTGCCTGCAGTTTGAGTTCACAAGAGAAATCAGAAGGAAAACACTGCTTCTCTAGTCTGTCTAATCTTTAGCCCCTTTAACCATGCCTCTATAAGGGGTGGAGTTTTACCACATCTCTTACAGGCTCACTGCATCATGTCTGCAGATGTTAAAACGTCAAAGTCACAGTAAGAGCAATGTATCCATTGCTACCTCATTGCCATTTCTTCAAAATTTTCGAAGGCACAATACTTTGAAAATTGCATGTGCTGCTTTAAGGCCTTTTCCAAATGACCTTGAAATAAAAGAGAACTATGGGTTAATTTTTTTTTTTTTAATGTAAAAGCCACTCAAAGGAATTCATCATCAGTGGAGCCACAGTTGTATAGAAGAAATAAAACTTTGTGGCAGATTATCAAATACCACATGTTTTCTCAGTTGATTAGCAGGTGTTTGTTAGACCTGTGTGGAAAAATTCCCAGGGTTTAGTGTCAGCCTTTAGACTGATATTGTCACTGCCATAGTGCAGCGGCCTAGTGTTAATATTCTGAATTGTAATATTAGGCAGTGGTGAATATATGGGGGATGGTGTCATCTTTAAAACTAGTGGAATTGCTTTCTGTCTAAAGTATTTCAGTTGGTTGTGTTGCTTTGTTTTCAATTCGTGAAAGGTAACCTTTGCTGCAGTTCATACCCTTAATTTCCAACAGACTTTTTGGCAGTTTTGGTTCTTTGTAAATCTAATGACCAGTCATTAAAGTTTGTGAGATGAAAATAAGAAAGCTGCTATATCGTCTTATTTTGTGCATTAATAATAGGTACAGTTGCTAAGAGATTATTTTAGTGACTAGGAAAAGTGCATTCAGGTATTTGGTTACTATAAATGGCCCAAATTATTTACATATAATATTATTGAATTTAATAAAGCAGCTGTGATATTTCACCACGTCAAGAAAGAAATGTTCGAATATTTTAAATGACACTGTTTTTTACAGAACACTTTCCCTTAAGTAATTCCTTCTCACTGAACTCCTGAAAAGTATCTGTGTAAGGTTGTTTCCACTTTACAGAGCAAGGGGAGGGATCACAGATTCCTGCTGTGAAGAAGTTACTGGCAAGAGCTTTCTGAGCCTAGAAAGCAAGATGATGTTGGTTTTCTTTAATTTATTCCTGTTTTTTAGCCCCTACACAGCAGTTCTCTCCCAGTTCACTTCAGCTTCAGGCAGAACTGCTCAAATGTACTGATGAGTTATTAATGAAGCATTTTAATACTTTGCTTGCTGCCTTTTCAGTGTCTGACATTTTTGTATGTCATGGTATAATATTAAATGAATAGGACTTCACAGATGATACTTGATAATAGGATCTTACCTCACAGAGCTTAAAAATTTTATTAGTGTTTATGGTACTGATTTCAGGTATTTCACATAACATTTCCCTGGGCAACTACTAAGAGAGATTTAGATGTTTAACATTTGTGGCTGTGCACATTAATAGAACACATAATTTTACCATTGCTGTCTGTATGTGCTTTTCTTTTTTCTTTTAATGATTTCTTGCTTTCACAAAATGTTTTTTGAGGAGAATCCTTGTGACTGCCTATGAAAGCCCCCAGACCAGGACTCTTAGCTGGGTAGGTGGCAAGGTCTAACAAACCTTGAACCTTTTTTTTTTTTGTGTGTGTGCAGGGCTTGCAAAGGGGGAAATTCACCATGAATGCCTGCAGGGATGTTTCATCCAAGATAAATGGGTCTTCAAACTTGGCCATTTTACAGACATGCAAACACCTCTTCTGAAAGTTTGTGTTCAACAGGGGCTTCTGCAGATACAAAACTGTCTATTTGTTTGTTTTTTTGTTTTGCATCCTCTTTCCTATTTGAAAATAATTAAACCTTCTCTGTGTGCTCAGTGAATATGCTGTGCACAGTAACACATGATGGTCACCTCTTGCTAACGTCTGTTATGTAAAGAAGGATTTCAATCCATGTTTTAGAGTCATGCATGAACACAGTTTGCCTTTGACTTGCATTAACATGCTGATCGCAGAAGATGACAAATGTACTTATGAACTTTTTTCCTTTATTAACATGCAGTAAGCAGAGAACAAATTCCTGAATTAGCTTATCCTTGTCAACACTGACTGCATGTTGAGTCATGAATGATTGTGGGAGAATGCCTCTGGAAGCTTTTGAAAACTTCAGCTGTGATTGCCTCTAAAGGACATGTTTGGCACCTAAAATTAAAGCGAAGACCATGAAATTTTGAAAGGCTATTTAGTGTGACAGACATTCAGAACTCATTATGTGCCTTACTTAATTATCCCTCATGCTCCCCATTGAAAGGATGGAGAAACTGAGATTGGCAGAAGAACTAGTTCATGGAGATCACAAAAGAAGCTGTTGATCCTTTGAGTAGTGCAGCATTCTGGATATTTTTCAACCAGCTGGCTGACTTATTCCTATAAGCGGTATAGCACAAGTGCAGACTGACCTATGTGTGACAGTCGTTTCTCCAAGGTAGCCTTTTCTTTGTATTTCAGAGGCAACCTGTCTCCATCAAGCTGATCTATACTTATTTGCTTCTTGCTCATGTGAAGTATAGTTGACTTGAGATTACAAGTTCTGGTTTTCTTCTTTCTTTTTAATTCTGTTTTTATTTTTCTAACCAAGATGAGGGGTGTTCAACAATTCAGACCTATACTTAAATAAACTGTTTGAGTTATGAATGCTAATCACTAGTCTGGAGACCTTTACTGTCAGGCAAACAAAGGAAAAAGCTGAGTCTCTATCAAATATTCTGTTCTGGTGTCTCTATGACCAGATCATAGTAAAACATAAAAGCCTCTTCATTTGTGGCAACTTAGTGCAGTCTTGATAAATACAGAAGTAAATGAAGATATTGGCTATGAAGTTAATTGCTTGTGTATAACTAGCTATGTGGTAACTGAGACAGGATAGATAAAAAGGCTCTGACTTTTTTTTTTTTTCCAAATATTTGCATTCCAGTGTCTCCTTCTTGTTTTACTTTCCTTAATGTATTTTTTTTTTAACCACTCTATTGACTTCTTGCCTGGCATAACAGGCTTTGCAAGGAATAGAAGTTTTCATCTGAAAAGTTTACCTTAAAACGTAGCAATTTCAAGCAGCCACATGTAGGTTCCCTGTAAGGACCCTTATTCTCTTCAGAGCAGGGATCACATTACATACTAGGCTTTTGAAAAGCAACAACACCACTGCCAAAGTGTCTCTACCCTTAAAGACTTCTCACATATCGTGTAGCCTTTTTGCTGTCAAATGCCATTCAAGTGCAAATAGTTCAGTCCCTGCTAGGGCTAAAGTCACTGAACCGAGTGCATTTAGGATATGCATCTCTATATTCACTTCATCTGGAAACAGGTAAATATATCTATGTAAAAAAAAAGAATTAATGAAAAGCATTTTTCCTCCTAAATAATTTGGGTTTCTCTTTCCTCTGTTTTAGTCAAATATATGAGCGTAGTTTATAAATTAGTTGAGCTGGAGTTGCCAAACTTGGCTGTATATCTGAGCAGCCTGGATGGGAAGCCTTTGCAACTGATATTGTCCTCAAGCAGCTGATCATCAGAGGATTTCTTTTCCATACCCAAACCAGCAAAATGACCACATCCAGCAGGCAGACCTCGTCTACATCTATGGTCAACAACTTAACCAAAATATTTGATCCAAACACTTTGCAAAACCAAGGGCCTGATAACGGAATAGAATCTCCTCAAATTCTTCATGTTGCAAGCAGTGATGTCAGCACATCTGGAAGTTTTAGCATCATGGATATGAAGTTTGCCTCCCTTGAACAGAAAATTGATAAGATGCTGACTCTGCAAGACAATGTCCTTAAGAAGCTTAACAGTGTTTCCCAAGAAATATGTTGCATTGAAAAAGACATTGAGATGGTAAAGGCTGAAACATCTGAACCTGGATCAAGGATGGAAAGAAACAAAAAACAGAGAAGTAATGAAATGAAGACACTTTGCCTTAAAATGAAAAAATCTCTTTGTGACATAAACAAAAATGCAGAGCAGCAGGTTAAAAGACTGGATGGACTGGAACAAAGTGTTTCTGGACTACAGAAACTTGTAGGGCCTTTGATTGAGAAGGTGAAAACATTAATAATTCATAATTCAAGTGTAAAACACCATGTTCAAAAACGTAAAGTTTGCAGAGGAGATGATTATAGAAAAAGAGCTGGAAATCCATTTAGGATGCACATTTTCTCAGAGACAACAGCTGATGACCTGCTCAACCAGAAAAATGAAAAGGTGAGCCTAGGTTTGTGTTTCATCTTGTCAGGAACCTTTGCAAGCTACAGATATGTTCTGCTATATATTCAGCTTTTTTCATTTTGTTGACATTTAAGAGACAACAACCAATATGCTCTAATAGAGAAAAGTACAAGAACAAACTGAACAAGTTATAGTGGAAAATACATAGAATTTCTACTTGTTATACAGATCTTAATTTTTTTCTAATTATTTCTTTGTAGCTGTAAAACAGAATTAGGAGTCACTGACATGGGTGACAAAGATTGACACAGACTTCAGGAGTCTTGGGTCCTGGTCATGCATTTTACTTGATCTTCTCTGGATTTATAATTATCTGGGGGAATCAAGTTGTAGCAGTCATGTTATGTGTACCAAGGTCTAGAGATTAGTGAAACTGGTAAAAATCCTCCCTGAGTCAGGGCATGTACATATGTTTGTCCTTTATTTCAAAGAACATCTTAAGTGTGCTGTTCCAATGTGGTATTTCTGCTGACATTGGTGACAACTAGGGGACTTCTAAACTGGGATCTGAGATAGGGTTACTGTAACTGGAGCTGTGGCTTGTGTGTTTCCCTGGGTAAAAAATGCCTGTGTCACCATAATGGGGGCTTCATCTTGTTCATATTAAAAGACACAAAAAATCTCTTTAAAGGCTTCATTGACTACAATAAGGTCTTGTAAGGTGGCTTGAGTATTCTTTGTTTGGTAAGGAAAACTAAGGAATTTCTTCTGACAAATGTTGGTATTTAATTAACCTACAGTAAACCAAAAAGGTTGCCTTTCATATCTTGTTCTGTTTCGCTTTTTTTTTTTTCCTCCTCCCAGAAAAGTTACTTTCAAGCTTTACTCTTTGGTTCATTTAAAGAATGGTTCTTGAGTTTGTTTTACTCAAGTTTTTGAGCAGGAAAAACATCATATGAAGGTATTATTGGAGATGGCATTCCTTGAAAAAAAGAGGCACCCAATATTACTCAGAATGGCCTGTTCAATAAACCAGGTGCTTTTCAGCTTGGTTAGTCTTAGGCAACCCAACTTCTCAGATAGACAATAAGTATTTGAACCATCAAAGGAAACTATAAAAATAGCAGTCAGTGCTGAGTAGCAGCAGAGAAGCATCTTGTAAAGTTCTGTCAGCTGAACTGGCTGATCTGTCACTATGTAAGTATATAAATTGTGCATCCTTGTTTCCAGAGCATCATTATGTAGGAAAAAGAATTGCTTCCTTGCCCAAGAAAACTGACAACAAAAATGGTCATTACAGGTCCTTCTTGAACATTAGGCTGGACTGGTTTCGATGAAGGACTTTCAATGAAAGAGAGGTTTTCTTGTTTTGTACCATTACTTTGATAAGAAAAGATTACTTATTTTGAGCATCTGAGTTTAGGGCTTCTTTTACTTTTTAAAGCATCAATGAAAACATCTGTTGTAAAAGCCCCATCAGAATGAGACCCACAGGTCATCTCTGTAATGCTGCTAGCACTGCAGTTTGTGGTAGAGCTCACCCTGTCTTGGTAAAATTACATATCCTTCAAAATTACTTATAAATGTAAACTGAATCAGGCATAGATGTTAATGAACTGGCAGCTCCTGGAGACCAGAGTAGGTGTGAGGCTCTCTGTACTAGGAAAGCAGGGGCAGAGAAAAGGAAGGGACCTTGCAGGCTTTGCTGGTGAGTTTTTGGTAGCCAATGTGTGTAGTGGAACAGGCATGTCAGAGAAGGATGTTGGGCACCTGGCAGGCCAGAGGAGATTTAGGATGGCAGAGGTTCAGGTGCCCCATGGAGAGTTCAGAGCTCTGAAAGGCATGGAAGTAGAGGCAAGGGAGCTTGAACGCAATGGAAACAGAGGTAGCCTATGGACAAGGACCCAAAAAGGACAGGAGCAAGTGGAGTCACTGTCTTTTTCCAACAGCAGCTATATTTGTAATCCCCTCACTGATTCATTTTTCTTTAGGCAGACTCTTGGTGATGTTGAGTGGACTTGGTAGGAACTTTTCTAGCACATGGGTTTAGGAAAGGTGACACAAGCATGTCTGGAATCATGCTGGTGATATTATTACATTGTTTATATTTTGTTTGTTTTATGAGATAACATACATAAGTTTACTTGTCATTACCTCCTCTCTGTGCATTTGATTTATTAGAAAAGGGCCATCATAAAATTATGAAACTACCCTGTGAACAACAGCTGGCTTTAGTAAACACTTAGTCATCCTGAGTTTAAGTGAAAACAGACTTGAAGTCAGCCCTGCATTAAGAGTAACGGAACATGGTATGATATCTCTCAGCAGAGACTGCTGAGCTTGGCTGTCAGCTTAGCAAGAGACAGTGTGTGCCAGCATTCAGGGCCAACAGACTCTCCTCTGGATGAGGGGGTAGGAGCAGCATCCCTGAGCAAGTTAGTCTAAAGACTGGTCCATGAGACACTGTGAAACTGTTTGCTTGTGCCTCTTCTTGCCACATATTTGAGCTGGATTTACAAATTATGTTTTATATAGTTGTGATTAAAGTAATAAGAAAAGAAAAAGAATAGAGGAAGAGTCTCACTCTTGCAGAGTTTTACACCCGAAATGGATCACTGATACCTGGTGACAAAGCAATGCACTAATTTACCTGATTGTGCAGATATCAACCCTTGTTTCTCACAATCCCCATCCCTGACTCCAATCCCGACCTGATGACAATTTTGAATACTTCTGACCCTGCAGAAGTGCAAGCTGTCAGGCAGTAACAACTTCTCTTGTATCCTAGGTGGACTTTGTATGTCAACACTGAGCAGCTCTTCAACCACTTAAGACTCACACAGAATTCTGTTTCTGTATGGCCATGAAAAAGTCAATCCATTTACTGCAGTCAATTCAGGATAGTACCCACTTCTGTGCACTGCTGGAGATGATCAGATATTTTGGATGATGAGCCTATTTGTCATCTACCCTGCCCAGCTTTGAGCAAATGCCATCTCTTAGTTCTAACAGCTGAGCTTTCTGACAAATATTTGTCTATCTCCCACCTGTTTCTGCAAAATAATCCAATCATTCTTATGAATGAACTACTAGTAGGTGGTACAATAGCTGGCCATGGGTAGTACTGGATAAGGCAGTGAATTGTGTTTACATACTGCTTCATCATCTGACTTTCCATCCTTCTCTAAAGAGGTGCTGCACTTTGCTTAATGTAGTATTGTTATTCAGTTTTTCCTGTCTCTTTTTACAGTACCAGCATAAGTAGAGCTTTGGAAGAGGCAGAACAATGGGGAGGGAGAAGGGGGAATGAGAGGTAAAGAGGAGGTGATAAGCATCTGAGATGTGTAATCTCTCTTCTGGCTTCAGCAGCAGCTGAAACAGTTTCCTGATCACAGGCTCCACAGGCACATTTTGTGTTCTTGCAAAATATACGGACTGCTCCCTTCTGAAGCAGATTTCTGCTTTCCTGCCTTTTACTGCCATCCTGAAATACCTCCGCTGCCTCATACAGGAGTTTAGTTTATTTCTGGTTTGGGTTGGAGTTATAATATTATGTAGCCTGGAGACACTTCATGCTTTGTTGATGCTGCCAAATGTCTCCCAGCCGTTTTCCACTGAGTGCAGCATGACCCTATCACTATATGGCTGAGAGTAGTAGCGTGTATTACTTTTCGTTTTGTCACTATTACCACCCAGGGAAATCAGCAGTTCTACAGTAAGTGTCTTTAAAAGTCTTGAGGTTTTCCTCAAATTCACCTTTTTAAGCAGTCTGTGATAATCCTGTTTTGAAAAGACTCTTTAATTCCATTTTCAGTCCTATTTCTTCCACTTATAATGAGGGTAAAATACTTCATTTATTTCCTCCAAATTAAACAGTTCAGAGATTCTATACTATTAAAGTGGAAATATTCACCTGGAGAGTCAGAAAATCCATTTTGTTGCCATCATAAAGCACTGTTGAACTTCCTGCAGTTGCCTGCAGGTGTCTGTAACTTTGGTTTCCTGCCATTTCTGCTGGCTTTGCTGTAGGACTAACAACTATTAGCAGTTTGGGGCTGTTTCCCACACTAAAGACACCCCACCAGTGGGAATTGTGTTTTCTGCCTGAACTCTCTGTCCCTCCTGTGCAGGTATCACACTGCAATTGCAGCTCATGGGTTGCGTTAGTAGGAGCCCACAATGAAACTCTGTTTGCCACATGTGTTTTAAGATCCATTCAGACTCAGTCTATAACTGTTCTTCTGATTCCTGTATTTTGCCTACAAATACCAACAGGTCCCTTATGCATTATTTAAATTCTCTCCAGATTGGCCATGTTTTGTGTATTTTTCATCTTCCAGCCAAATAGGCAGATTTTTTTTATTTTTATTTTTTTTTTTACATCTGTCTGCAAGAGTTTCTGCTGTACTCAGTGGTTTTGAGGGTGTAGGCTCTCTGCAGAATTTCAGCACATGGGTTGTCTTCTGCTTGGTCAATACAGCTGGTCAGCACCATCAGGTGCCATTATACTTCGGAATGTTCTTCTTTCCCTCAGGATTGACATCTTTACCTAAACATGTTCTTTGTAGAAGTATTTCAGTTTTTAAATGAGCTATAATACATTAGAGTTATAATTATTCCTCTGACTGTCTATAAAACTGGAATGTTTTCTCAGGACATATTTTCATATTGTTTTGCCTCATTTTCTCCCTTACTGACAACCTTAAGAGTTTCTTCATGCCCTTCCAATTCAGAAAGCAGTTTAATTTTGTTTTATTTGCCTTCAAAACTTGCTGTCTGCTGTATAGTATCCCATGCATAGGATCCTGCCCTGGGCACCGTTGTTGTGGTTTTGTTCTCTCTACAACCCTTAGAAATTAGTGAAATCAAAGCAGGTAGAACCCAATAAAATTCCTTTACAGTACAAGGGAGACCTCATGATGAAGATCAAGAGATAACTGGTAAGTACAGGAAAGCAGTGCAAGGCAGGTCATTGTAGAGCAGTCCTGTAAAAGGAGAAAGCTCCTCAAATTGGTGAGACAAAGATAGGAGGGATTTTCTCAGAGAGTAAGTATTTGTCCACTGCAATCATCTAAAATTCACCTTTTGTCATCAGATGTCCTAGCCATTCAGGCAGTGTTCTGGTGATGACTCCTCTCAGCCCCGGTCAGAAATAGTAGGGGTACCATGCTCAGCTAATTCCTCTGGTAGGAGAGTGTCGTTGCAATTAAATGTGGGGTCCCTACCACACTGACTTTTAATGACAAGAGTGGCTACTCTGGAATGCAACTAATTTTGTGCCATCCTGGCAGCACCCTGGGTCTTACATACATGTGCAGCAGTGATGGGTGGCTGGGCAGCTGCCCCAACAGAGACTGGACGGAGTCCCACCACATTCCATTTGCTGGCTTCTGCATGGTGAGATACCACAGGAGAAGGTCTTTCTATAACGAGGAAATAAAAAAAAATCTCAGGTTTTTCCCCTCCACCCAGACCTCCTTCTTGTTAAATGAAGTGCATTATTAGGGAACCTGCATTTCTGGAGTCCAATTCAAAGTGAGTTATCAAAGCTCCAGGGGATGATTTCTGAAGTTCGTAACCCTTTGGATGGAAATCTCCCAACTGTGTGATTTCTCCAAAGCAGCTCAGGAAGGGCAGTTCAAGAAGTCTGCAGATATTTGCCATACATATCATTGCAAACTTACTTCAGCTGAGTTAATAAAATTGAGAAATACTCCCTTAACAGTGGGGCTACTTAACTGATAATGCAGCAAAAAATATTTACCTGAGTAGTTTCACAAGGGAGTGGTTTATGCCCACAGTTAAACAAGATCTGCTAGTGATTTGGCTTTCAAGACGGATTTTTTTTGTTCCTTTCTTGCACTGTGACAATAGTGGAACCTACTTTGGGAATGACCCATTCAGTAGTAATGGCAAAAATATGAAGAATACTACCTGAGAAGTTTTGGGGTTACGGCACAGGTGCATACGAGGCACAGGTGCACCCCTGTCAGTCATCACATGTGTAAGGACATTAAGCAGTATAGAGAAGGGATAGATCTGAGGCTGTCCAATGTGTTGGTCAGACAAGCAGCTGAATTCTTCAGTGGTTGTGCTTGCCTAATGTTGCCTCTGATTTATTCAGATGAGAAATCGAAAAATGTGTTAACTGGTTTGTTTGATTTCCCAGATGTAGTGATAGGACGTGTCAAAGCCAGGTAATGCTGAGAGCTCTGGTCTTAGTGGTTGTATTGGTAGCCTCAGATTTGTTGTGGGTTATTACAGGCCTCTGTGTATTCCAGAGACATTAAAATTACACCAATCAATTGGTGTTAAAAAAATCTACCTCCAGAGTTCTTCCTATGCTTGATACTGCCTCTGTTAAATGACAGTGACTAGACCTCAAGACAAAACTAAGGATGTTTAGAATCAACATGTTAACTGTCAGTGCACCTTCAGTGAGGCCATGGGCTCTCTCAGGAGCCTGATTGCATGAAAGCCTTTTCTACTCTTCAGTGTAAGATTCTCTGTTTTGAGAATGGCGTGACAGGAGGAAGCATCCATTTGAAACAGGACAGGCATTGCTTCTCCAGCGCAGCAGATGGGAAGTCAGCAAACTGAAGTGGGAATGGACAAGACTTTCACATCACTGATCTTCAGCTTCTCCCCTAGGATGGTGTTGTTCTGAGGGATTTTTTGGCAAGCAGGTATTGTTACCTCACTATCAATGTATTTTCAAGGCAGAAGGTCACATAGAGATTCTCTTGTGTTTTCTGTTGGTGGAGTCACAATTCTTGTGGTTCAGAGATTATTTTTTTTGTGTGTGTGATTAGAGTATATTTGTGGTTTAAGTTTGGGGGTTTTTTTTTGAAGAAGAATGATTTATTTATCTACTTCAAGGAGCTCTATAAAAACCATGAAAGAACCAAAATCTTTGCCTGGAGGTGCCAGCAGTTGTGGTAGTGCAGCAAAAAAATAAGGACATGGAAGCAGATGTACTGCCTTGCCAGTAAAAGCAGAATTCCTATGTATACGTTTTGTAGCATTTATGAGTTTGTATCAGAAATACCTTCATGGAATATTTTACATTGCTTGGAGGTAAAAGGGATGTGTATTGAAGAGGAACACAAAAGTACAGGAGGGGATGAATTTCAGCTTGGGAGGCATCACCATGCATGTGGTTGCCCTGAGGTCTCTGTCACATGTGATGTGTTCTCCTGTGCCCCCATGAGGAGATACTGGGAGGATCCACAGTACAATGCTCTTAGGGAAATTCATTAATTACAAATCTCAAGCAACTTAATCACTTAGATAAATGAACAGTGGTCAGATCTTATATGAAACCAGAATATCTTGCCATAATACAGTTCTGCAAACTATCAAGAATACGAGAAAGCAACACTGACTTAAAATGTGGTTCAGGCATATGCAGAGCTTTTTGTCTTGGTATTGACAGGTGGAAGTTGAGAATAATGTCTTGATAAAAAATGAAATGTGATGGAGTGATAAAGGACATCTAACTAAATGGTTGATGCTGCTTCATGAGGCCAGTCATTACAGAAATTTTTGCAGTAGGAAAAAAAGGAATTGTCTTAGTTTGAAAAAGAAAACTAAGATATCTGGGGGCTAATAGAACAGAGGACTCCACATGATTAATCACACC
>JAWWEU010000081.1:68563388-68663831 GCA_035583155.1 Acropternis orthonyx | reverse complement strand
CCCTCCGCTCCGGGCTTCACTCCCAGTCCAGGCGGGTGAGGGAAAGGGAAAATTCTGCAACCTTAAACCCATAACAGGAATCAAAGAGTTTTATTAGGTGAATAAAAAAATTTGAAAGTTAGCTAAAAAAAACATTCCAAGGGTAGGACTGCTACAGTATAAAGAAGGAATTTAACTATGTACAGCTCATTAAAAAGGAGTCAGATGTCTATAAAAGACATTAATTTCTTGCTGAATTTGAGATTTCTGTTAGAATATATTTTATTTGTGTCTATAATTGCTTATTGTTTAATTTCTGCAGGTTTCTAAAGTCAATTTAAATAATTTCCAGAAGTATTGTTTTTCCATTGGTCTACACTGAAGTTTCAGCCTCTGGACTACCTCATATTATTCTGTATTATCAGCTGGGCTTTTATTCTGTCTCCACTACTTAGAGTCTAGCAATACTTTGTATGAAAGAATATGTTTACATCTAGAAATTGTATTTTTGAAAGTGCAGTACCAAATGACGTAGATACAGATATCTTTTTGCTTTGGTAAACATTACAGGGTCACAATGCAAACTTTCATATTTAACCTTTTGTGAAATGAAAATGAAAAGTTCATCGAAAGCTTTTGGCTTGTATGAACAGAAAAAATTACTGTAGTGCCATTAACCCAATTGTGCATACTCGAGTCATTAAAGAAAGTGTTCGAAATAATGTGGAAGCATAATTTCCACTAAGGAATATTTATTCCTGTAATTTTAGAAAATACAGACTGGAAAAAGTCAAATGTCACTGAAGTTTGTAAAGAATAATACGTAAATAAATGAAATGTTATTAGGGATTAAGCTGAAAAGACCCTTAAGAAAGCACAGCTAACAGGCTGAGGGAAGAGGAGTGGTACAAAGAGTAGTCAGATGGGGCAAATGCCATTAACAAACCACCACACTTTGCAGAAGATGAGACTTTCATAAGACTGTCATAGCTTTTTGGGACCTGTGGGCTCTCAGAGCAGCTGCCTGGGGTTGGACTTCACACATGCCCCTGGCAAAGTGCAAGGAGGTCTTTGTACCTCCTATGGTATGGGATGGGAAGGGCACGTTGACTTCTGTCAGCTCCAGAAAATCTGGAGAACCCTTACAGGGAAGAAATAATGAGCAATATTTCTTGTTTTTATTGCCAGGTCAAGATTTGACAAGTTGAAGTTACATGTTGCTGCAAAGAGTAAAACATGTAGAAAACTGGCATGTTCATGTATTGATTACTCATGTGTCTACAAATAGTTCAATATCTAGTCCTTATAGTTGTATTTCTTATTCTAGTGCACTATTGCCTCTATATTTATTGCACAATGACTCTGAAGAATACCAGTAAATGCTTGATTTGTATTCATATTTTCTTCTCATTTAAATTAGTACGAGCTCTTCATCTCCTGCTAAAATGTAAGTGATCAGAAATGGTGCTTCAATAAACTTGGTAGTAATTTGTGTAATGCCCTGGCAGTCTCAGGTTTTCAGCACAGTCCAGTGTTCCCTCCACCAGACTGATTTTCAAAAGCTGGCTTCTGTATTTCACACCTGCAAACTACAGCAATATTTAGTAGGAAGCACTGTGTGTCTGCAATTAATTCTGAATGCAGAAGTGAAAACTGGTCCTGTGCATCAAAGAGCTTGGAGGCCACTTCTCTGGTTATTTGCTCAGCTGACTGTGTTTGATCAGAGCTGATGTCCTCAGTGGTATGGTGAGGCTGACATACTTACAGGAATCCGAGTGCATTACTAATTGCAGTCACATTGCAGAATAAATAAGTCTGAGGTTTTTCCCTATATTTTTTTTTAAATGCCTTTCACCATTAGAATAACAGAATGAGCACTGGTTGATTCCCTGTGATCCATCTGGAATCATTGCATTTATATTTAATTTCTGCAGGAACAAGGCTCTGATTTATATTTCAAGGGTACTTACCTAGTTGTATTGAGGCCTTTTTCATTTTGTGGCCTGAAACCTCCTGGGAGTAACTGTATCCCAAATATTTGTCAGTCTCAGGTCTTACGCTCATATTACAGTTTCCTTGTCCCTTGCAGATCAGGATTTTCTGAACAAGTCCTGTTGAAATCCTTCCATGCGGTTCCATCCAGTTTTTCTAGGCTCTTTTTGCTTCTCGTGGAATTTCTTTTCCCTTGAACTCTGTTTATAGTGGATACACATTGCTTGGATTTCATGCCTATTTTCTATATAACCTGATGACGTTAGAATAAAAAAAAAGAAAGGCATAAAAATTGCAGAGGGCTAATCAGAAAAAAATGTTTGGTAATAGGACTGGTTCGTGCCCAGAGTACAATATGAATAAACTATGGGACTGCTTACATTAATATACTCAAAATTCAGTGCCTGACCCCGTGTGTTTTGTTGGGATATGTATTATACTGCTTTGGCTGGCAGTCCCACTGGAAAATATCTGGAGGTATCTGAATTTTTCATACTCTCTGGATCTATTAATAATAATGGTAGTGCCAGTTTTGTAGCACTGGGAGAGGAAAAAGGCAGGTGAAAAAGGAGTATAGAGCAACAGCGGAGAGCACGGTCACTGTGTCTAGGAGTGGCCAGTGAAGAAGCAGCACACAGTGTAAGAGTATGAGTAAATATCCACTAGAGGAATAGGAGTGAATATCCACAAGGGTAGCGGTAACAACAGAGGTTTTAGGAGGACATGGATTGGTATGAAATGCCTCTAGATGTCACTGCAACATTGTAAAATCTAGGTAAGAGCTGAAGTTACGGCCAATACTCTCCAATTCCTGGTTACTGTCTCAGTCAGCCTGTAATAAATTGTTGCATCATTAAAAAAGCCATTAACAGATGTTGATTAAAAGCAATAAACTTTTTGATATCTGTCATTAAGACTGTTATTGAACATTTTGCTAGAATATTAAATATTCTGCACTTTGGTTTAACTTAGTTTTTAACAACAAAAGCTAGTGCAGGGCAACAGCTCATTTCTGGATATTTCTTTCTTTTTGTTTCTGAGGTGCAGTCCTGGTTTTTTTTGGCCTGTTTTTATGCCAGCATTGAGGCTGATTACAGTTGAGATAATTTGTACTGGTACCAGTTCAATCTTCTTGGTAGTGATTAAAATGACTGTCATTTGTGGGAAATGTCTGAATTAAAAAGAGTATTTGGATTTTGAGAAAAAAAGATAAATCAGGCTGCAGTTTCATGAGAACCAATACAACATGTACACTGTATACATTGATTAATATGTCAGTTGGCTTCTCCACAGGTCATCAAGGAAAAGTTGCATTTGAATGAAACAGAAGCAAAAGAAAAGAAGCCACCAGATTCAACAGGTTAGACTAATTTTTCTCTGATCAGTTTCTAATTCCTAAGAAATAGCACAGAAATAGCCATTACTTTCCTGAGCAGCTCCAGTGAAGTTGTTTGGGTTACATGTGTGCTCGTCAGCAGGACTGAGAATTGTTGAAGCAACATCAATCTACTTTTCACATGCCTGTGCACCCGGTGTCAAACTGCTCCAAAAAAGTGCATTTCCGGATGAGTTTATTAACCTTGACTTGTCTGACAATAATTTTGAGTGAGAAGAACATTTTCTTGTGGTGTGTGTGAAAGGAAGCATTTGTGACCCATGACATCTCTATTTTAAATAAGTAGTCTGCTCTTGCTTATGAGACACTTGCACAGACCTTGAAAGTGGGAGAGAAAAGCAAACACCTAGTTCAAAATGCAACAAAATTTATGCTAAGTGTGTAAACCCTACTTTAATACTGTTACTGGCTATCAGAAAACCACGGGCAGATTCCTTTGTAATCTCTCTACTTACAGAGGGGGCCGTCCAGAAAAGCCAGTCCTGCTCACAGGAAGAAGAAGTTGATAAACTCAACAAGGAAAATGCCAAGAGGGAAAGTTCTGTTCTGCTTGAAGTGGATTCTCCCAAATTTCCTACTGAAGAATCAGAGGAGAAAGAAGAAAGTTTGGCTGTAGAAAGTCATTATGAACAGAGGAGAAGCTCTGTTCAGGAATCTTTTATTCCAGAACAGCAGCAGGAAGAAGATGCTGTTGATGATGCTTGTCAAAGTCTGACTGTGCAAGAGATAGAGAGTGAGTCCCCAGCAGATGAGGAGAGAAAGGAGGAACATCAGGTGCCTGCAGATGAACAACAAGATGAGAGGGAGAATGAAGGGGAGGGAAATGCTGATAAGGGTGAAAAAGGTGTTGAGGAACCACCAGCTCCTTCCCAAAAGGAAGATGAGGCAGAACAAAGCCATGATCAAGAGGCACCAGAGGGAAGGTAAGACCTGAAGCTCAAACCACACTTTCTTGAGAGACCAATGCTTTAGAAAAATGTGTTGTTTAAGTTTCAAATCAAAGTGGCTGGTTAATATAAATATTATTGAAAATTGAGTCCAATTCAAAAGTGAAAAATATGTTTATCTCTCTGATCTAAGTGAAATTATATTCCTAAAAGAGACAGGCAAACAATCTACCATACACAGTATTAGCAGTGTGCTTTGGTTGTTTGCTTGGGAAATATGTGAGGAACATGGGAATTATATTATGCTATTCTTTATGTCTGAGGAGAATTCCCCCATTGTTATGTTTATATGCAGTGTGTTATAACATATGACCAAAATAAGGTTAGATTAGGCCATTGCCAGCAGGGAATTAACTCACTGCAAAATGCAGTAACTTAAGGGATAACATAAAATGTGAAATTATGCGCAGGCAATTAAACTGATGTATTTGTTTATTGTAATTCTTTTTTTGCTGCACTGATATGTAGCCCTTCAGCGATAAACAGGTTTAAGCTCTCAGGAACCTATATGAACAAAGTCAAATTCCAATACTGCTCCCTTGTTTTGAAGGTGAGACTGATAGCCAAATGTTAAGTTTAAAAGAACTCAGGTGAGGATTTCAGTAACTGAGAAATATTTTGCTATTGTAAGTAATTTAAGAGGGCATTTTTATTTCTCAAAGTGAATATTATAACTGTTCATTTTATCCTATGAAACAAAATAACTTCATGTTATTTGAATGCAATTTATGTGTAGGCATTTTTCACCTGTGTTTCTAAATTTGCTCTGCTTTAAGTGTATCCTGCACTAATACCATGTTTTGTCCTTGCAGGTGTAAAAGCTGCGAAAAAGGTACAGGAAATTATAGTTCAATACTGAGCAGACCTGCCAATTTGAGCATAGCGGTAGCAGTAAGCATCGAGTGAATGATGAAGGTCTAATCAAAGATGATAACAAAAAGAGCAGGGCAGTTGCAGAAAGCAGTGATGAAATATATAAAATTATAAAAAGCTCTTAAAGAAAGTATTCTTAAGGCAAAGAATTTGCTTCCACTGGTATTACAGTGATCAACAGAGAGACATATCTGTAGAAGAGAACTATTTCATGATTGTAATTGGTAGGGGGGAAAGGTGTGCATGGTAGCTTTGATGGGAAACATTTGTTTATGGACAATCCTAAGCTGATAAGAATTAACACAGTCCTGCTTGCTTCCATCTTAGAGGCTTCTGTTCTGTCAGAAATTATTTACAATTAATTTGCTTCTGCCACAACTACTCCCCTAATGCTATTCCTCCCTACCTCTTCTTTTAACAAAAGAGCTAAAACTCCTAAGTATAAAGTGCAGGGAGAAATTATATCATGTAGCAAAATTGGTCAGTCTATGGAAGTGCTGACAATGTGTGTTAACAGAAAATCTGCATTGCTCCGGATGTAGCCTGAAAAACCAGCCTGCTCATATTTACACCATTGTAATCTGAAGTGAGAACAACTACAGTCAATAAAGTAAAGTAATGCAGACTTTTGTGTAGAAGTCTGAGTGATGCTGTTGAACAGTCAGATAAATGGTTCTTAGGCACTGAACTCTGTAGCAGTGCTCACCATGGTGAGGCAGAGATTTCTAATATTAGACCTCCAGCTTAAGAATTTCAGTGCCTCTCCCTGTATATAAAAATTGTGGCACACAAGAAAGGGGGCTGAAAGATTTGAAGCTATTTGTGTGTTCATGTGCATGCCTAGGAGTCAGAATTAATTTCTTTGCTTTGGAAATGGGGTAAGAGGGGAAGGGAAACACTTTTTACATGTTTGTGCTAGGTTTTTGTAGCAGGAAACAGGAGATAGGGTATTAAACTTTAAAATACAAACTGTCCTGAGCTCTGGCAGATTGTTAGGGATGGCATTAATGTTAGAGTGTCTCTGCTGGAGCATCTTTAATTTATAATAAGAAGTCATTCTTGAACAGGAGAAATCCCCTCTGGTTTGCAGGAAAAAAAATAGAGGGTCTGTCACTGGGAACATCTTGAAGACAAAAACTTACACATAGTTTTAAAAAGCAGACTGGCCTCTAAAAGAACATTTCCTTGCCCAAAGTTTTGTAGCGTTTGGAGCTGAGCTTTCATAAAGACATTTTCTTTTGCCACTTACATGCTGGGGCCCTTGAAATTTGTGTTTTTAGAGTCAAATTCTGCCTTAGGGTAGAGGTTTTCTTGGCATTTTGTGGGTCTCAGTAACACACAAAGACCCATACTTATGGTCGTGCAATTCAAACTCTGCAGAATCCCAAGTAGGTGGCAAACTTCCAGAAGCCCCAGCTTTTCACAATTCCTTGACCATGAACTAACTTCCTGACCATGTAAGTTATTAACACTGTCAAAAAATAATCTAAGTACACAGCTGGTGTCCTGGAAAAATGGACATTCACTGTGAATAAGGACAATCTACTGCTACATTAATGACCAAAGTGTTCCTGCCAGCTACATGCTGTCATGGGGTTTTTTGTTTGTGTTTTTGATCATTTTCACTGGAGTAATGAATGGTTTTAAAATTGCTCAACAAGCCTCACACAAAAATGAGCTGGCCTTCAAAACCAGAGAGCTAATGTTGAAACACTGGGGCTGTAGCCCTCCCAAACAGTTGAAGAAGTATTTTTCACCTTGGTCAGCCAAAGGTCGCTCTCAGGAATATCAGTCAAATGAAAAACAACATGGGCATGAAGCTGAAGTAGCAACACCCTGCAAAAAGTCCAAATTAGGCATGGAGGGCTGGTCTCTAGCAGGGAGTTTGATATCAGGATGGTGGAGAGGTTCAGCATGTGGAAGTCCAGACAGTAACATCAGAGCCCAGACCAGACCTCCATAGCTGCTGCAGTGTGATGTTGGGATCCCATCCCTTCTCTGTTCCCCTCATTACCTTTTATCTGCCATCTTTTTTTAAGGATAGAAATTCTTCAGAGCAGCATATGTCAGTCACTATATGTCCTACCACTCCAGATCCTGAGCCATACTGGGAAACCCACTTGCTGTCTGCAGAGTGAAACTCCTCCATGTGCACAAGCTCTAAATGTGGTTTTCAAAGGTGATGACCACCCTGTGGAGAAGGACATGTTGTGTTAATCAGTAGAGAAGGGCATTCTTCACTGTGAGCAGCAAAAGCTAGGAAATAGCCTCTCTTAGCTTGGTTGCAGGAGAGTTCCATTTCTCTTCCTACCCCACTGGAGACTTACAGTACATACTCACCTATTAACAGTCCATGAGGATAAAAACAATATTGTAGAAAAATCAGCGATAAGGCTGAATAAGGCCCTTTGTGGGCATGAAGCTACACTGATACAGCCTAGTGGTCTTCACTTTGCCTCTTCCTGCTGTTGTGCAGAAGATGATGACTTAATAAAGGAGTTCTTGTCTTTAGTAGTGTAGCTCCCCAAAAACAACATTTTTTCTGAGCTAGAGCTTCTGAAATAAAACTCTTTTTAAATAACAGAGAAAGACCTATTTATAAAGCTTACAGTAAGTGTGTTCAGTTCTTAAATTAACTTTTCTGGGGGAAAGAGGGACTGAAATATGAGGTGGACAAGCACTGCATGTCACCACTCATATGCTATCTGTCTGTTTTGTCTTTTGTAGATGATATTCCTACTCCACCAGCACCATTTGATCACCGGATTGTCTCAGCCAAAAGGGTGGGGATCAACAATTATTATAATGTCAATGAGGATGAAATTCTGGGAGGGTAAGTCAGGCAAAGTAAATCAACTTGGGAAGCAAGACATAAGTTTACAGCCAAGCACCCTGGGAGGTGAATGGAGGAAACCCATCCCACTAGAGCCAAAGTCACAAAAGTCTTTGTAGAGGGATGAAAAAGAGGAGGCTGATCTTACAGTGTGAATGAATTTTGGCTGACTATTTGGCACCAGCAGGCTTGGCCAGTGTATGGTATTGTTCTAGGTCAACCAGATGCCCTCAGGTTTTATGATAGGGCTCCTAGGATGCTGTAATACTTTACCTCACATTACAGTCAGCAGGACGTAGAGACACACTGTAGTCTTTTCTCTTTCAGTGGGCATCACCCCTGAAAACACATGCATGTTTTCAGATAGGCTAGCAGGCTAATCTGACAGACCATATAGTTACTTGATCCCTTATGCTGATGTTATTTAGGAGAGAAGGATACTGTAATTTTTGATGGCACCATGCTTTTGGGTAAGGCTTTGTTTCTTCATGAAATCACAACCTTCCCATGGAGGAGAATGATGTGATGGAGAGAGGCAGATTGTGCATATAAGGGAGTCATTATCCTTACAATATGTTACCTGCCCTGGGTAGTCATTGCGTGTTATGAGGTGAGTATAGTGAATCATATAAGTGGGATAATACCAAATAGAAGAGTGTGTGACTTTGCTGTGCCTAAATGAGTAGTAGCAAATACAATCTACATAACAAAACAGCATCAATAGAGCAATTGAAATGGAACTCAATAGGGAGAGGATAATTTATGTTGTTTGTAACGTATTTTACATTCAGAGTTGACACCTGTACCACTGGATGACTTTTTTTTTCTCTCCTTTTCTCTAGAGGACGATTTGGGCAAGTTCACAAATGTGAAGAGAAAGCAACGGGTCTCAAGCTAGCAGCCAAAATTATAAAAGCCAAAGGTCCAAAACAGAAGGTTGGTAGACTGGGATATTAGTCTTTTGTTCCCCAATGGATTCCAACTGTTCTTTAGCAACAGAAGAGACGATGACCAAGTGTCTCACAAGCCATCACACTCATAGGACCTGCTGGATTACCTTTGACTCTAGTGCTATTTCCCTTCTATTCCAAAACTTCTAGTAACTCATCAAAGCACTCTTTCTGGGCTTTGCCTTTATTTTTTTTTTCTGGGTTTTTTCTAACTTAATTTTCAGTTATTTGGCTTCCTTCTGTTTTGGGTTTTTTGTTTGTTTTTGTTTGGGTTTTGGTTTTTGTTTTCGTTTCAGTTTTTTTGCTTTCTTCTGTTAATTCTATTAGCATTTTCTTTAATAGCAAAAACATTTGTCAGGCCTGTGAGATAGCATATTTCCTCCAAAGCACAGTGTAGCCTTTGCTGCAATGACTTGATGTCACTGTGGGGGATGCTGATAACAGGCATGATCTGAGCTCCTGACATCAACACAAATACAGGTGAGAGGAATTTATATGTTACCTGTTTTGCAAACCTCATGGCCATCTGGGGCTTGCTTTCACAGGAAAGACATGCATAGCATCCATTGTGTGACAGCAGTATCATTAATGGCACTCAAAAGTGGGATTTGTCCCAGCTAACTTGGGTTACTGAGGTATAGCTGTGCCCAAGCTGATCACAAAGAATCCATTTATAGTCAATGGAGAGAGATTGGCATCATCAGAGACTGATTCATCCCATCCTAAATTGCATGTCTAAAATAGTTGGACTCAATGCAGGTACCAATCTCTCTCCTCTAATTTGCAAAGTTAGGCTTTGAGGACTGTCCTGGACTTTTCTTAGCTTGTTTTTGTGTACCTACAACTGTTTGAATGAAGTCCTTTTCTGCTTCTCTGGTTTCTTTACATCCTTGTGAACCCACCACTTGTCCATGTGGGCTCTCTTCTTCCTTTTACACCAAATAGGTTATTACTGAAGCAGTCTCCCACTCAAGCTTTGAGTTCAGACTATTAGTTCCTATAGCCTTGACATCTACCACTGCAGGAGCAATCAAAGGAAAGCCCTGCGTTTGGTTGCCACAAGTGAATACATGATGATCATGTATGTTTGCTTCAAACTATGTCCTGTTTCACATAGTTTTCTTAGAAAAAAGCATCTGAACCAAAACTCATGATTCTTTACAGGATGAAGTTAAAAATGAAATCAATGTCATGAACCAGCTGAATCATGTGAACCTCATCCAGCTATATGATGCCTTTGAATCTAAAAATGACATTGTACTCGTCATGGAATAGTAAGTGTGTTTTTTTCCCTTTCTGTCTCTACCACTTTTGCTAGAATTGTCAGTTTCCTTCTTGCTTTCTCCTGAAATTAGAAACAGAGCTTCTTACAGGAAAGAACATATGAAATATGTTCTCAGGAGCAACAGAAAAAAAGGGAATTAAAGAGAAAATTTTCCCCTGCAGCCATTTATGCATTTTTTCCAGCGATGGCACCACAATACTAGTGCTGTAAAGACACTGCTCCATTTGAAGATAGAGCTGTGTTATATATCTTCTCTTTAATTTATAATTTTAATTTGTGTCAGCTAAGAAAAAACCCTCTCATAATATCTTCGATTCTGTAATGCAAATGAGGAGACATCTTACACTGAAGAGGAGTCAGATGTAGGTGTTGGTCCTAATCCTTATAATGGGTGTCTGAATGGATAAACCTGGTTTTTATGCTGGGTTATAAGGCTAATTAGGTACAAAATAGCTGCCTTAAAATCAAATTAAGAACACAGTTTTTGCAAAGTTCAGAATGGATAAACTTGGGGTTTAGGCTGGGTTATAAGACTAATTATGCACAAAATAGCTGCCTTAAAGTAAAATTAAGAACCCAAATTTTGGAAAGTTCAGAACAGATTACAAGCTCATATTGTAAACTCATCTTACTGAATGTGACTATGAATGATGAAAATAGTGTAAATTGAGTATTAATCTAACGGCATGGGATTGGATTTGGACTTGGTCACTGCTTTATTGTCTTTCTCTCCTCAGTGTGGAAGGAGGAGAGTTATTTGACCGAATTATTGATGAAAACTACAATTTGACAGAGATGGATACTATCTCATTCATGAAACAGATCTGCAAGGGAGTTCAGTACATGCACCAAATGTACATTCTTCATTTGGATCTCAAGGTAGAGTATTGAGATGTATGTTTTGTGCAATGACTGATTTGGAAATTCTTATTCTCAGTGGTAGACCATGTAACATAACAGATTCTCATGGCAGAAACAACAAAGGATCTTATTCTGCTTTCCTTATATCAATGCATATTTACTTTAACTACATTGAGATCAGTTAAATTACTATAAGAATAACTAAATTAGATGAGAATTGTGGTCATATGTCATCAAGCCTCATAGTACTTGAATTTTCCACAGACTGATTTTACAGAAAGCCAGCAGCTGAATACAAATACCTTGCTGTTTTCAATTTTGACATTTGGATCTCAAGATATTGTGCAAATATTATTTAACACAAGTGCATAAGATATCTGTCTCTTCTACACATCAACCATGGAGTAGCAATTATCCCATTTTTTTTGCCATGTAGAAACCAAGGCATGAGTGAGTGGAACTAAATTCAAGGGTAATTCAGGATCAGCGTAAACCCCACACAACTTTCTGAGGACTACACTAAACTGCTGTAGTCATGAAAAAGCATCAATAGATAGCCAGATTAAGGTAAAGTACATTAAAAGTACTTGCTGAAATTAAAGAACTAAAAATAGTCGGTGGCTAATGTAATGAATAGAGTATGTCTGTGTTGAATTAGTCAATAACTGCTAGTGTAGCTGAAAGCCCAAAGAAAGGTGGAAGATCCTCTACTCTGTATTTAGATCTTCTGCTTAGTTATATGAACTGTTTGACTATATACACAATAAGTCTCCTCACTTCTTTTTAAAAACAAATCCACCAGTTGCACGTTCTTACTCTGGTTCTCCTCTGAGAAAATGTTTGTTGTTATTTTTCATTAAATTGTACATTTGAGCTGGCTCTTTCTCCCTTAACCCAAGGTTTTATTGAATAATAGACTTGCTTCTTACCTCTATTTAGTGCAGCAATAAAATGGGATGATGCATTTAGTTTTATGACTGGCTATAAAGCTTCCTAGTGATCCCTGAGCTTTATAACAAAGCAAAAAGAAACAAAAAGTGCACAAGATGGTTTTTTCTTTGGTGAGATTTTTGTTATGGCTGCTGTTTTTGGCTTGTAATAATTGAGTTTATATAGTACATCCTTAATGTTGCTAGCATCTATATTATTGCCGTGGTTAAGCAAATGAGCAGATGCCTGTTGGTACCTGCTTCTGATCAATGACCGGACTCACCTTTCTCTTTATAAACATCCAGTTACCTAGAAACATGTCAAACAGAAGTTCACACGGTTCTTTGGGACACATTAATTATGACCTTGGAGATGGCACAGTTTTAATATGAGGTCAAACTGCTGACAAAAAGATACATATACAATCCAAGAAATTAATCCCAGAGACCTCTTTTTCATGTGCTCGTCAGCTACAGCTTCTCCCTTCTGTTTTGCTTATTCGTAGGTTGTTGTCAGTAACAAATGAGTTTGGGAAAGAAAGCTTGAAACTGAAAGAAAGTAATCCTGACTGTAATCATCCAGGACCTCAGAAACTATGGACATATGGTGTTTAAAAGTCCTACATGTAAAATTAATTAGTAATGGTGACAAAGGTTAACTAATGTTTTAAGTGTTAAAGGCTGTTTTGTTTCAAAGAGGACTCACTGAGCAATAAGACAGAGCAGCTATAAAAGTGCTGGCAATGAATATGAGACTATATTTCAGGTATTTACATTTCAAAGACAATTAGACAAATCCTGTTCTGAGTCCTTTCTGTATGAATTTACAGTAATTCTTGGAAGTTAAAGGATTCCTGCCAGGAAAGTGAAGAGTAGCATTTGGCCCTATGAAAATCCAGAGGGATTTAACCTGTGAATCCTATCTTTTGTTAAAACATCTGAGAAAAGCATAAAGCTGATGTGACTAGCATAATATATTAGTGTTCAGTCTGACCGAACATTTGCGAACTCAGAAATGTAAAGCTATATGATAAATTTCAAAGCTCAACAATTATTTTTTTTTTTAAATCAGTGTCAGCTTATTAAGGTCTGTGAAATCACAGTGACAACATTCTGAAACCCCTCTTTGAAAGTCTGTATTCCCTGTCCCTTTATCCCCAATGAGTTCTTTTGTCAAACTGGAAAGCCATGGAGAAGAAAAAGCAGTTGCAAAGCACAAAATAGACAGTTTCAATGGCTGTGTGACAGCAAGGGGCTATAAATGCAGAGAAACCTGAACAAGGAAGAAAGCAAAAGGTGCTTATGAGATATTTGCTTGTTTTTAGTGTTTTTCTCCCTACAGTTTGCTGAAAGCATAATTTTTCATACTTGCTTCTTACTAAAGTGTTTTGTTTTGTTTTGTTTTGTTTTGTTTTGTTTTGTTTTGTTTTGTTTTGTTTTGTTTTGTTTTTCTTGGCAGCCTGAGAATATCCTGTGCGTGAACCGAGAGGCAAATCAAATAAAAATTATTGATTTTGGATTGGCAAGAAGGTACATGCATGTGTTCTTGCTAATCATGAATAAATTAGGAAACAATGAAAAAACTATTGCATCTCTACAATGATGTGTTTGATACATAATGGTCTTCTACTGTTACTAGGACAAGTTTAATTGTTTCTTTCAACCAGGGATATCTTTTAATACGGAATGTTTGGAGCTGAGTGAAACTAATTTGTTCTGAAGCCTTTTTTTATGTATAAGGTTGAAAAGGGCTGGTTCTGATGAAGCAGGCATATAAGTATCTTGGAACAGCTAAAACAGACAAAACCAGTAGCACATCTTGTCTAGTCTCATCTGGTATATGAAGGGATTTTTCAAAAGAGACTGTAAGCTACCATCAAAGGCTGTTACAGTATATCCCATGCTGTATCACTTTCTAGTTTATTTAGGTGCCATAACCTCAGTGAAGGATTTACTGGTTAAAAATTTTATGCCTATGATATGGAGAAGTCCGAAAAGAATTGTAAGAGCTGCTCTGAGAAGTTCTTGAAATATTAATTTCTTCCTTTTTATAGCAGTTGCATTTTGCCCTAGTATGACATAAAGCTTGCAAATTCTTCTCATTATATATGAGTATATTTCTTTTTACTTTGTTACCTTTGTCTCTCCTTGTTTTCCTACTGAATTTTCTGTATGCTTCCAGCATTACTCTAAGTGCTAGACAACTTTCAATGCAACTTTAATAAAACCTGTAATTGATGTCCTCTGTTAATGTTTCCATTTCCTAGATATAAACCCAGGGAAAAACTTCGAGTTAACTTTGGGACTCCAGAATTTCTTGCTCCTGAAGTTGTGAATTATGAGTTTGTCTCTTTTCCTACAGACATGTGGAGTTTAGGAGTCATTGCTTATATGCTGTAAGTAGAATTCAGTATCTGCTGTGTAAACTAGGTTGAACTATGTCAGTCACCCAAGTTTGTTGCTATACTGGCAGATAGAAAATATCTGGACTGAAAATAGGAAATGTAGGCTTCTTTCCAAATTCCATATTGAGCAATCTCTCATGTTTTCCAGTTGCCTTGGACTTTTCTTCTTTGTTTCACTGCATATCTCTCATGAGTGCTTGAGCATCACACTTCCAGAATAACGTAAACTGCTTGGTAAATTCCCAGTGGGTAGTGCAAGAGTGGTTAGAGATCTGGAAAACATGACCTACCATTAAAGACCGTAATGCTCGGTTTGTTAGAGAAGAAGGGTGATTATTTAAACATGTAAGTAGATATAAAAATGGGAATGATCTGAGTACCTTCTTAGACAATAGCATTTTGCAAGACAGGCCAGTAGGAACAGAACAATCATGTAGGGACAGAACAATCTTATAGGGACAGAACAATCATAGGTGGCACATTGGAGATCATGTACAGGAAGGGAAAAGACAGGAGGACTGAACATACTTCTTTTTCCTTCAGCCTCAGTGGATTGTCTCCTTTTTTGGGTGATGATGACAATGAGACCCTCAACAATATCCTGGCCTGTAGCTGGGATTTTGAAGATGAGGAATTTCGAGGTGTTTCTGATGAGGCCAAAGATTTTGTCTCAAAGCTTCTCATCAAGGAAAAATGGTATATAATCCCTGTATCTTTGAAATGTGTGTTCCATACCATCATGACACAGTTGTGTCTTTTGTGCTACCCCATTGCAGAACTAATATGACTTAAATTTTTTATGTAGAATATTAGAATGCCACTTCATTGATGATGTTCATTCTGTCCATATAATGCTCTGAAGTTACCTGAATGTATTTTTGTTGTGAAACAAAACTTAATTCATGCATTAGCTGCCATCTGGCATAATATTCTGAAAAGACAACATTGCATGATGGCAGAACACATGATCTGTAGCAGATAATTGCTGAACTGTAAGATTCTGGGAAAAACTCTTAATAGCATTCTGGTTTTCCTTTAGCTGGAGATTAAGTGCCACTGCTGCCTTAAAACACCCATGGTTAACAGACCACGAGCTCCACTGCAGACTCCAGGTCCCTAAATTTCAGTATCTTTTTGCATCTGCTGTTGCCCTCTTGCGTTGCCATATCACTTATTTGCTTTGACATTTTTCTTAGCTTCATCTGAGTCTTTGTTGCTGATTCATTTCTTGCCATTGTGAGGCACGTTTCCCCTTGTTTCTTTTTAGCTGTTAAAATTTGCATGCTTGCACTTGCTCATTAGTTCTTGCACATCTGGGAAGAAATACGAGATCACGCAGTGCTGTGTGTTGCTGAGTGGATCCATTTCTTACAAAAATGAGAGTATTTACAAAAGGAACACTAAATTACCACATGACAAGGACTTTCTAGCTGAGGATGATTCTTGTTTCTGCTTTGAAAACCCTTTCAGGCTCTCCTGAATTCCCCCATGAGTGCTGTTAGATTTCGTCCTACCTCTTCCCAAGGGATACCTTTCCTAACAAAGCTTGGAATTTCACCTTGTGCATATCTTCCTAGTTAAGGACCTTGCCCTTCAAATGTAGCCACCTTAGTGGGCAGCATAAAAGAAGAAGTTGTTTGTTCATGTAAGCAATTCAGTGGGGCTGAGCTGGAGAACTGACATGATTTTAAATCAATTTGGTTTTTCTTAAGTAGTCAGTAATTTTTTTTGAGATTTACACTGTTGGTGACCTTGCTGTTGGCTGTTTCTAAGTGAGTCCACTCTGTGGTTCAGTGGTTTGCAAAGGGATGATTTTAATCAGATTTCAGAATTTTTACAGCATTTGAAGTGCAAGATTCACTTCCTCCTTTGCAGGCAAAGCACATCTCTGTTAAATAAAATTACTACTGTATTGCCAAAGAGGTGCCTTTTGATATCCAGCCATCATTAAGAATTAATAGAGCATATTACTAATTAGCAAAATTATTAAAAAAAGAGCAAAGATTATGATAATAATCAAGCAGTGGTAGCTCTGCTGATGAGATATGTGGGTTCTGGGCAGGATGGACTGAATAGTGTCTTGATAGCTCTGTCCTTGCAAGATGTTCCTGTTATACAGAGTAAGAATAACCATAATTACTATAAAATAGGATATAATAATAAATAGATTATTTTATTTTTCACTGAAATTTAGTTTTCATTATGATCCCCTAGAACAGCAGTTCCCATGAGATTACTAGAAGATTTATAAGCGTGTGTGCACAGTAAAAATAGGAGAGTTTGTCACAGTTAATATCTCTTCAGAGGATTTCATAGGATACAGTTTGACTCCTTTAGTTGGGCTTCAGTGAAGCTCTGATTTCTGCAATCTGGGAAACAGACAGTCTTTTCCAAATGCTGCAAGAACACAAGATGTGCTGTGCTGTGCTGCTTCCTATCACCAATTTTTTTCTCAGAGAAATCCTACCCTAATACAAACATTACAACTCATGTTGTCCTTTTTATCTTCTCCCCCAGTATTTTTTATTCATAATTCTTGTACTTTGCAAGATAGCTTCACTAAACACGCTGATGTTGCACTCTTTTTCTGCCATTACCCTAACTAGAGGTAAGATGTGATTAATCTTCTATTAATGCTCCAATAACTGTATATTTCTTTCTTTTGTTTGTTTTTCTTTTCCCTTAGAAAAAAGCTAAAGGTGGATGTGTGTCTCAAGCACCCCTGGCTCAATAACCTCTCTGAAAGAGCTGCCAAACAGAAGGTTTGTTTCAGGTCCCAGGTGTTTCTTCAGACATAAGTGCTGTAGCCCCTGCAGAAGGGATCAGTGGGCAGCTGAAAACCATGCACAGTCCAAAGTGTATGGTGCAAACTGTATTCACCACCATCATCCATGCTGCTGTCTGGAAATCATTCAAAATGCAATCTGGCTCTATCACTTATACCAAGTAACAGTAATGTGCAAAAAAATTAATGAGTATAAAGATATATGTGCTGCAAACCTTGGCCATTTTAGAGAGAATGGTTATGCTCCCACTGGCTCTCATGGGGCAGGATTTCACCCAATAATTTTTCAGTGTTGAAAGCTTTCAGGTTGTCATGCTGTGGTTGGAAGTATAGTTTAAAAAGGGTAGAAATATGAAAAGTAATTGCTTTTTAGCAGAGGTACGGGCCAGACCCTCAGGGCAGCTCCACTAACTGCAGTGAAATCATAGCAAGGATGCTATGTGTGTTATGCTTATAGTGTCCCCTAAAAGAAGCTGCTCTACAGGACCCAGTTCTGACAGGGCACTTATCTTCCCTTTTAGCAACCCAAACAATTCTGACAGAACATCTCTCTCCCTCTCTCTCTCTCTCTCTCTCTCTGTCTCTCTCTCTGTCCCTTTTTCCTGGCTCCTTGTCTTTGCCCTTTCATTAGCAAACACTTCATTAGTGGTTTTCAGACTGGCTCTGTTGCCTCCCCCGAGGATCAGGGAGTCTCAAATCTGCTCTCATGTTCTGTCTCTGGTCTTTGACCAAAGTGTACTCACTGAGCCACTTTGAAGTCAGGCTACCTCAGATGGTGCAGTGTCTCCATAATGCAGCACACCAATTCCCCCAGCGACTTTTACCATCTACCACAGAAGTTGGTGCCTCTGTTGAAGGACCATGGGAACCACTCAGAGATTCTGGATGACACCTCTGGGCAAAACGTAGTGGAGAGTCAAGATGTGAATTAAGTTGAGAACACACACATGAACTGTGAAACCACTTCCTTTTAGTAGTGTGTCATGAGTAACAACAGGATGCCAAAATAAAAGTAGTCTACCTTTCACCACAAGCAAGTTTTTAATAGTGTCATCATCCATCATCTGCTTGGTCAGCCAAATGATGTACTGGGGCTTCTAGCAACAAAGTTTGTCCAGAAACATGTGAAAAGGAGCATATTGTGAGAGTTTGGATTTTTTGCTCTGTTTTGGCTAAGTAAGATAGAACAGATTTTATACAGTGTAATGTAGTAACACAGAAGTTAATGATCTTTCAACAAGCGCTCTCAGGGACTTGAACCTGCCTTTCATGGTACAGTGGAGGCCAGTAAAGTACTAAGGTACCATAATTGTATATTATATATACTTGCTTTCTGAAGCCATAAAGCTTCCTGATATGGAAATATCTGAGCATCAACTTCTGTAGTGGAAACCCAGTGGGAATTAATACCTTTTTGTGATTCTCAGTATTCATCCTCACTTCACTGGTGCTGAGACAGAGTGAGCGAAGCTTTGGTCCACTTACCTGTGTGCTTCTACACAGTCATTTTCTAAACAGGTTTTCCTGACCTGTTGCAAGACTGATGTTTTTACCTGTATTTCCGATTTCAAGCCACTAACTTCTGGAAACAAGCACAGCGAAAAATAGTGAAAATTCTCCCTCTCTAATGCAAGCAGCACTCTATTACACAATTTTCTATTACAACCAAAGTCAACTTTGAGATAAATTGACAGGCCAACAGCAGTCAAAATTATTTTTAAATAAACTTTTAATAGTTTTGTAACATAGTAACCTACCCATGATCTAACTTGCAGGAAAATCTGGTTTTGGCTTTTGCAGTGTTATTTCCTCTCAGTGTGTTTTTCTTTTTGGAGTTTATTTGAGTTTACTTAAAGAGTGGATCTAAAGTCATAGCAGTGCTTTATTTTTAAAGAATCCCTTTAGCTATTTTTATCAGGCAAGTGGTATAGTTACCACATTTCACCCTAAATAATGTACTCAAGTGCCAGTTGATGTAGATAGACCTGGCATTATAAATGCTTGCAGTGGTAACACAAATAAATGGAGAAGTTTGCAGCGTGCCTTTTCATGCTGTGATCTGTATGACATGAGAGGCAAAAAAGCAGAGTAGGTGCATTTCAAGAGAGACCTCCAGGATCAATTCTCTACTTAACAAAGAGCCCTTGTCTTTATAATATTGTATAAAACATTCAACACAAAAAAAAGTGGTTGCAATAATCCTCTGTAAGCAAGAAGTTTCAGTGCTGCTTTCTTTTCTTTATGCGCAAAGAAACCACCATGTGGTTGTCCTAGAACACTTAACCACATAAAAAAAAATATACTGCTGAATTAACTGGATTCTTGTTTTGTTTATTTTGCAGAAAAGCTGCTGTGTGGTTACTGCTGCTAAGAGATTTGAAAATATCAGCCGTCTTGGTGCTTTACCCCCCTGCCATGACTGAGACTTCTACTAAATGGACCAACAGCACTTTAGTTGCAGGACAAATCCCAGCATTGTGGAGCTGCTTCTTTTCTATTCAGCTGTTGAAAGAAGGAAAGTATTTCTCCAGGTTGCAGGAAGGTGTTTCTTCTGGAGCAGAATGTCTTAGAGTGCTACATTACCTTGGTTTTGTAATGAACTTTTCTCTACCTAGTCTTATGTTCTCATTTACTTATAAAAGGCTCCTTAAAGTTCAAATTATTGTGTAAAATTAACTGTTTCTCATCTCAGCCCAGAAGGAAGTATGTCACTATATTATATCTGTAGCCAAGATTGATTCAAAACCAGAGTCAAATAATTAAAAAAAACCCAAGAAAATTGCAGTAAATTTAAAACTGCTTTATGTAGAAGATTTGAAGTTTGTTTTTCCTGTCACACTAAAATGAGTTAAGGATTAGCTCAACCAAAGTTAAAGCCATGTTAATGTAACACCAGTGGAAGTGAGAAATGAGGCTTTCCTTGCATGTAGGTGAATTTGCTGCAACTGTGATATGGTATAGTTCAGGATTTTATAGCCTGATGAATTACTGCTTGCTTTAAATACACTTGGATTAATTAAACAAGAAACAGAACAAGGCGCTATTCACTTGTACCCAGACTCTGTTTTCCAATATGCAAGTATAATTCAGAGTTATTTTAACAGAGGGTGATTTTATACCAGCTGATCTGTTTAATACTATTATGACTGATTAGGACTATTGGCAAAGAGGAGAGTCAGTGCTTTGCTCATTTTAACCTCTGAGTACATGCCCAAAAGAAAATCCACTGTTTTTCTAAAGTTTTTTTCATCTTGCTTCCAAGCCTTTCTGATTCTTAATTAGGTAAAAAAGCTGGGAGTCAGAACATCTGAATTCTTTACCTGAAATTGTTTGAATATGGCTCATCAATAAATGAATCTGAACCCTAGTTTCCTCAGCTCTGAGGTTAAAATAATGATACTTATTGCCTGCTCCATATGGCTTTCTTACTGTGTGGTTTCAGAACTACATAAACGCAAATTGTGATGCTGATACATTGTGGTGCCTTTAGATTTTCTTTGCTCAGTCCAATTCTGATCAAACTACATATTAACGTAGCTATCTCTATATATTTATCTGTACATGTCATATGTTTATATATTTAAATTCTGTCTTTTTTAAAGGGGATCAACATAAAGACAAAACAACATTATTTATCACCACCCAATTAATTGTTTTTCATACCTTTGTCCTTTCTGGATGGCATTCATATTGAAACAAAAGGGGCCCATTAATCAGACATCATGGCCATCACATTCTCTACAGCCAGTTTGATCCAATGTTTTAAAGGCATTGTAGTAGATCTCTTTAGACTGCTCCTGTAAATGAATAGGGCTTCTTACAGATGTGAAATCTTAGAAATGCTGATGTGTCGTAATAGTGATTGCAAATGCATGAGACCCATTACTACCATCACACACTGACACACCATGTAACTTTTATAAAATGTAAAGCACTGCCACCTTCAAGTCTTCATCTGTAGTCTTAACTAAAGCAAACTTTGACAAGGAGAAATCGAAGTTTCTTTGGGAAAAGACTGAGCAGCCTCAAAACAAGAAAATGAGCATGATTTTTATATAGAAATTGGGCTGCTTTTTTTTACTCATCATTCATATTTACCTGTACAAAATAAATAGAAAAGTTACTTTTCTGTTAGGGCTGGAGCTCCCACTCCTGTTCTGACTGTCTTCAAGATATTGTAGGTTTTTATACAGTAAACAACTCAATGATCAGACTAAAATGCAACAAACACTTTGGAATGGCAGGATATCATTATGCACTTTAGTTGCCAGTATTGAAGGCTTGAGCTGGAGTTTTGTTTTTCCTGTGGTATATTTTACATGGGTATGAATAAATTGCATGTAATTTTGAATCTTTTTCACTATACCAAAATAACAGTGTGAATACAGACTTTTCTGCTTTGTTGCTCAGTTGAATTAAGAGGATTTATCATTTGTTGATATATACATCTGAGTAGTAATTAAGAACTTAGTGCCATGAAGATCAGCCCAGTGTTAGCGTGTGTTGTGCTGAGGCAACCATAAGTCCTTCAGGAGTTCTAAGAGACCATGGCCTCTGTTAAGCACATCCCCCACGTTCATCCGTACAGTGCTCTCTCAGAAATAGCCACATGTGGGAAGGTGGAACAGCTTGGACATATTTACCACACCTTGAGAAGTCAGGGCCTTTGACAAGGCACAAGTTGAGGAGAGGACACCTCACTAGCCTCTGGCTTGTGCTACAGGGCAGGGCACTTGCGTAATAACGGCACTTACGTCTCATTGTCAGTAACATGGATAATGATGGTCACACTCTAGAGTCTTACTGTAAACTGTCCCACTGTTTCATCCTGCAGTTGGGAATGAGGTTGAGGTAGGGAGAGTTGGAGGAGTTTGGATTGAGCACGTGTCTGCAGTGACTGAAGGTGCCATTTGGTGCCCAGGGTTAAACACAAGTGTGGGCCTGAAAGAGTCCAGAGGAGGAGGAAAAAATTCCAAGCCTACTTCTTTTTATTGCCACATAGACTCTGGAGTCACAAAGGATGTGCATTACCAAGATCCTTATTTTTAAGGGTAAAAACAAATGATACGGCTGTGTAATCATCACTGCTATGTATAGGCAATGTGCCTGAGAGAAATGTCTTCAGAGATGTTCATTTGTATCTTGTATCAGCTTCAAATAAGAGGAAGAACTTCTTTACACTGAGGGTGGCAGAGCACTGGGACAGGCTGCCCAGGGAGGTTGTGGAGTGTCCCTCTCTGGAGACATTCCAAACCCACCTGGACGCATTCCTGTGTAACCTGCTCTAGGTGGCCCTGCCTTGGGAGCGGGTTGGACTGCATGATCTCCAGAGGTCCCTTCCAACCCTAACAATTTTGTGATCTTTTCTGGCTATTCTAATTTTAGTTAAATCATAACTTGACACAGATTCTTTTTAGTTGTTGGAGAACATAGTGGCTTTCTAATTCTGAATCATTGCACTCTGAGCAGCATGCTGTTTTTGTGTGTGTGTGTGTGTGCATGCATGTGCAAGTGTGGTTTTGGTTCTGTTTCACTTTGCCCTGTCCCTGGAAACATTCAAGCTGGATGGGGCTTTGAGCAACTTGATCTAGTGCAAGATGTCATTGCTCATTGCAGGAAGGTTGGGCTGGATGATCTTTAAAGGTCCCTTCCAACCCAAACTATTCTATGAGTCTATGATTTTATGATTTAAATAATGACTATTAGCTAAAGCCTGGCATGTTAAATTATTGTTTTGACATATAATTATTTATTTTCTACTAGGTAATAATAATACTAAAGTGACTAGGTTCTAATAAGTCACTTGTGTGAGTTTGCTTATTTTAATCTTTTTACATATCAGCTTGTATGATTGCCTTTGGAAGCTGTGAACTACTGTGCTTGTGAGTAGGTTAGGGTGAGAAAGACACTGTACTGGCTGTTGTTACTCCATTTAGCTGAAAAACCACAGTCAGAGATGACTGCAGATACCTCAGGTATGATATAGAAACATCAGTTTTTGTGGAAGGGATAAAGTGCCAAGTCTTTGTTTTGTGTGCACCATTGTATTCTTCCTGACATGTAAAACTTAAAGGCCACATCATAGGAATATGACAGTTATCACCTGGCTATCATAAGAATTAGTATGCTGTTATTCCCATTCCTACAGATGCAGCAGATATACTAGATGCAAGATGCGCTCGAGTAGTATAACACTGACATCAGGATTAGAAGCAAATTTATTTGGCACAAGATGGGACACTAGTAGTTTTCCAACTCTTTTTTATATGTTGTACATCATAGAGGTTGTGAAATGGGTAAAAACCTTTACCACAGAAATATGTCCATACTATCATGTCTGTGTTTGTGAGCACCTGCACTCAGTCGCTCCTCTGGGCACCCTCACAGTATAAGCAGTTGGCAACTTGGGATACACGACTCTGGAGATTACAACAGAAGTTACTTTTTAATTTCATTTTTGTATTCCTTCTAATGTCAGAAGCTGAATAAAGTTAAAGCCAAGCTAAATTCTTCTATGACTTGATTCCAAGCAGGAATAACAGTGAAGCTCTACAGAATTAAATAAGTGAAGTGCTTGATCCACTCTTTGTGATGTGAGTAGTACAAAAGCCCAGCTTAACTCCCCTGCCTCCCTGTCAGCAAAAAAAAAAAAATCTACTTTGCAGCAATCCTGATCAGTAAAAACAAAAAGAACCTTAATTTTTTTAACAAGTAAGGAATCTCAGTCAAGAGACAGTTTTTCTGCAGTGGTTAAATTGCTGCAGTGGAGTCAAGGTATTTTAGCTTTCTCAATTTAATGCTGACACTACAGATCACTGAGTCTCTTTCAGCAAAATGGCCCCCACTAGCAGTTGTGACAAAAGGTGTTTGTCAGCTCTTCTCCACTGATGGAGACCTGGAAACATTGTGTGCCCTTTCCCTAGACCCACCAGTGAGCAGGACAATTCTTAGCTTGGGGACTTCTAAAATGTGGTAGCGATTGAAGTTTTGCACCCACAGCAGTGATGAATGAATGAGTATCAATGCTCCAAACTCCTTCCAGGAGGATGATGCATCTTCATGTACTACGTTATCATCATCAATAGATACTTGTTCTTGTGTCTCCTGTGAATAAAACTAAACACTGCATGAATCTGTTTACGGACATTAGACTGTTTCACCTTCCATGAAGGCTTGGTAGCTGAACAACTAACTACCTGTTAATATGTAAATATGTTGTTTAGCTGTGTCCGTAGAGTTAGTTGATCACGTTTTGGTGTGGCAGGACTAATGTTTGTGTACCCCACAGCAACTTCCCTTGAATTTAAGTAACAGGTGTCTGGCAACTAAATCATGAAGCACGTGAATTTTCACGCACCTTTTCACTTTGGTTTGAATATCTGGTTTTGTAGACTAACTCATGTATCTCTGGTATGTGTTCTTTTGTGAAAACCACAAAGAGATCTTGTAAAAATAAGACTGAGGAATAAATGCCGATTTTGTTTACTCCAGTGTTTTTGTTTGCTGTATTTAATGTGCCTGTCATTTATACTAGTGACAGAAAGAATCATGGGCTTTTCCCCAACTAGATACATGAAGATAAAAGAAGAGTAATTTCTATTGAAACCAATATACCTAAGCCAAATATTGACTCAGGCTCACTTACTCACCCCTAGTAAGAAAGTCTCAGCTCTCTCTGCAAATAACTGGGATTTCAGATGCTGTTGACTGCAGTCTTGCTCTAAGTCCTTAAGATCAGGTCACTGAGGAGGAAAGAAAAAATTACTGAAATTTCTGGTCCTGGTCACTCAAGGGGGACCTGATGTCCTTTTCTAACCTAAATTTTCACACTTGCACCATTGCCGTATTATTCAGTATTGCTGTCTGGGGGATTCACTTTAACCTTACCAGATCTAGGAGTTCACTGACTAACAAAACAGTCTGAAACTAGAATGAATGTTTCCTGCAGAGTTAAATCAACCTTAAATTGGGCTGGCTAGTGAAAAAATAAAAAACAAGAGCATAAATTGAGAAAAAGGTTACAGGGTGAGAAAACAGGAAGCAATCTCTGAGTAGCACTCGCCTATATTCAATAAGTAGCAATTTTTCCGCCTGCTTTATCCATAGCTCTGGTGGCAGCACATAAGACATTCACCATACTTGAGAAACAACTTGGCTTCTTACACTGGAAGACTACCATTCAATACCAGCCTGTATTTGACAAGCCTGAGGCTTGCAGATGTAAGACCTAAGTGTAGCAGATGACACCCTCCTGGTTAAGTTGTCAGTTACATTTGTCCCCTGGAGAGCTCAGTGCTCCTGGCAAATATGGAACAAAACCATTGCAATCTGGTTGGCAGAGCCTGGGGGCTGAAGGAATCAGCAAGAGAACAATTTTACAGTAGCCAAGCACAGGACATGCAGCTGCTGCTCCTTTACCTTTGCTCAAGACAGCCCCAAGATCACAAGCCATTTCAATAGTGCCATGCTGGTTAGCCCAGGCAAAGCCTATGCCAGTAGGTGAGAGATTTCCCTTCCAAGTTAGAGGGCTCCATAGACTTTGTTTCCTCCTTCACCTGAAAAATGTGTTCTAGCAGGGTCCCTAATGTGGTCAGCTCTGGCAGTGATGCTGAGCTGCTGGGAACGTGGCAGTGCCATAGTGACATTGAGCTCCTGTGCTCAGGCTCCAGTGTCTGTCCACACAGGGCCCCCATGAATTCAGTAGAAGACCAAAAATCTTTGGGGGTGACAGCCTAGAGCAAGTTCCAGTACATGACTAGACCATATAAATTGTCTCTTCGCTTGTCTTTCTTGCAACCAATTGTTGTGTTATAGTTTTCAGTGCCTTTGACCCTGGTATAGGAGTTTTTGTCCAGAAAAATATTAACATCTGTGCTTTAGAGCTGATGGGGGAGACTTTGCCACAGTACCTGGGTCATCTCAACAGCTCCTGCTAAATGCATGCCCCTGGCGAAAATAAAGTAAATGGGGATAAAATAATGTTCAGCTCCATGTAAGTGTCTGTAAAGAAACTCCACGCTTTTAAAATGTGTTCGCTAAGTTCATGTGGCTAAAAAGATGTTGACTGCAGGAAAAAAATCCAAAAAGGGACATTCATAATTCTTCATTAATTAAGTCAACCCTTTTTCTCCCCCAATTATTTCAAACACCTGCTCACAGTAAATTTCCTTTGCAATTTTTTAATGCTACTCTAAATATTACCCAGAACTTGGAAGCATATATTAGGTTTCTCTTATTTTTAATTATTTTAAAATTAATTTTAATTTTCTGAATATTTTATGTGCTGCCCATTTGTTCAATAAAACTGAATTTTAATTTTAATATTTTTTTTTCCTTGAAGGCCTTCTAAAGTTTCCAGAGAAACTTTATGGACTGTTTTAATGAAAGCTTTTGGAAAAGGGACTGGAGATTTCAAAATTCCTCTCTTGAAGCCTCCTCATCCAAAAAAAAAAAAAAAAAAAAGGTGGGGAGAAATCACTTCATAGGGTGACTCACATCTGTTGCGTACAGTAGGTATTCATCCAGGAGCTAAGCCATCTTGTAGCTGGAGTGCAGGCTGGTGATGTGTAATGGGAGTGAGGGGCCAGACCCTTTTTAGCTCTGAGTGACTGTAGCAAGAAGTGAGGGTGCCTGGCCATGGGCAGGGTCAATCTCTCACAGCTTCAGGCTATGCCATTTGAAGGCCTACTATAAACCTTGCAGAGAGCAAGGAGCACATTCAGCCTCTTTGGACTGAGACCTAAATCAGTGAAAGCTTTGGCAGGGAGTGCAGTGCATGGGGGTCTGACCCCACTGTCAGAGGTGGGACTAACTGCAGAGTGAGGCAGGACTGGAGGGTTTGCTCTATGAGTCAATGTTTTCACCACCCCAGCAGTGCCTCTCCTGGGCTAAGTGGACTGTGTCTACCCTCAGGCTTCCAGCTTATGCCCACCATCGGCAGATGCACAACCAACATCTTCACTGCCACTACAAATCAGATGGGAAGCTGTCTCCAGGGCTTAATATACTGTTGCCTCTTGGGGATACACAGCTGTGACTGTGACAGAGATGAGGAAGAGAAGGTGAAAGTTGTTCTTTCCAAGAGCCGTCCACTCCTCACCAGACAATTTAAATGCATGTTCTCTCTTTCCTTTAAGTGCCCAATCACTGTTTCATAAACTCTTATCTTTGTCTATCTCCATAGTTTGTGTAGGTGGGACATATGATCACTGACAACAGGTCATGGCAAACAATTTTCACGATGACCTCTGTTCTCCAGTAACATGAGTATTGTCACAGAGAGGGTACCAGCATGTCCCTGCTCTGAACCTTGAATGTGTTCAACCCATTTCCATCTGTGTGGCCTCAGGGGTCAGATGATTTAGAGTGAGGTGGCAGGGTCTTGCCTTATTAAATGTGGTGGTCTCATTGTGGCAACTGAGAATCCTGCTGCACCTCCATGTCACCTCCTACTTGTACCCCCTCTGCTTTGTCAGGCAGTTCATAATGGGTTTCTAATCCCTCACTGTCAAAGCTCTCTTCATGGATAACACTTGGGTAAGCTAAGTTTCTTCGTTTTGCTTTTAGCTTTATTTTTTGTTATGATTCACTTCTATAGACTAAAGAAATATCCATTGCAAGGAGGTTACATCTACTCTGCTCTTAATCCCTGCAGATGCCCATGTTTCATGGACAGGAAGAAGCTTCCTAGTTGTAAAAGCTATTCTGATGGCCTGAAATGTCAGATTTAGTCCCACAGGCATTAGTAGGAAGAGAAAAAAAAGCAATAGCAAAAGCACTTGCTGCAGTAGCAGCAAGTTGGGTCCTGACCACAGACACCTCCCTGAGCTGCGGCCAAAGTTGGCAGCCAGCCACTACCACCAGGGTGGAACTAGTAGCAGTGGGAAGACGATGCCCCCATTTTGGAGAGCATTTCAAGAGATGATGTGTGGGTCGGGTGCCAGTTCTCTTTGCACCTGACCAGGGCCGGGGAGCCTCAAGTCCCAGTGGTGCCCATCAGAGCCCGGCACTGTGCACGGCTGATGCGCTGGTGTCACTGGTGGCACTGTGCTGCAAGGGGCCCGCGCGGCCACGAGAGGTCAGCATTGCTGTTTGTGAGCTGGTCCAGGAGCCACTTCCGCATCTGTTGAGGGGATCCTTTGGAAAGGCAGGTTACACACAGAACTGCCAGCGTCAGCTGGGATATGTGGTGCTGTGGAACTCCCAAAGCCCAGTTAGGGACCACTGTGCCAGCCCATGCATGTTGAGATGGGTGACCTTTAAAATATCTCTGACTAACATAACACTAGTTATTTTCAAGCACAAACTGCACTAAACACAGCTTTTTACCTCTCCCCATCCCTAGCCTGTCCTTAGCACACCAAGCTGAAGGACTCAGGGAAGTGCCTTAGGTGTGATATCCCCAAAAGATTGGAGAACCTGCACAATGTGAGACTGGCCAAGGCGAATGTGGGGAAATGTATGTTGTAGTTGGTAATGCTTCTTACTTACTGCCATTTTACATCATTCTCCCTTTGGCACTGCTTTAGGTCACCTGCAGCACACAAACAGAAAATAGATGTGACTTAGGATTTGCATGTAAATCAGCTGACAGAGTAGAAAAATATGAAGAAACTTGTACATTCCTGCTATGAATAGAAATCTCCACACCATATGGTTTGTGTATTGAGAAGGAGTTCCTGTAAGAAGCTAAACACACCATGGGTACTTCTCTATTGGCTCAAATGGGGTGTGAGAGTATTAGGCAACTAGTAGGGTTGGTTCTTTGTGTACTATAACACTTGTTTTTTTCTTTGCCCTGTGCACAGAAGTCCTGTTACTGTTCTGAGAGAAAGAGCAAGAATGGAGGTCTCAAGTTCCATATTGTTATCATTTTTTATTCATATGAAAGCAAAATTATTATTCATTAAATAGAATCAGAAATTATATGGTCAGAAAAGATCTTTGGGCCTCGTCTGATGTTCAGTATATCGGTAATATAAGACCTCCCCCAGTTAATTTGTTCTTGCACATTTTAAAAAAAATAAAAATCTTACTTCTTGTTTGATTTTGGTTGTGACCTGTAGGTTACCAGTGCCTGGCTTTCCCTGCTAGCCAGGACAGAAATTCCCAGCCCACAAGCAGGCCCTGTGTTCTTTTGGCATCTGGGTACCAACATTGATACACAGATAGCAGTCCCTGGACTCCAGAAATAATATCATTTTGTACTGAGTGGCCTTGCCTTCTCTCTACATACCAGTTAAGGACACAGAGTGACAACAGTGTCTCAGGTCAGTCCAAAAGTTTTCACCCCAGCCATCAACAAGCTGGAGCTACATATTCTTTCAAAGTGTAAATTTCAAATAAACCACAGAGGAGACTTGTTATGAAATATGACATAAATCAGGGAAGGCCCCATTTAGGAGGGTCAAGGGAAGGTAGTATGGGAGCAAGGTAGAAAGTCCTACAGTTTGGCCACAATAATGCCATGCTGTACTACAGGCTGGGGGCAGAGGGGCTGGAAAGCTGCGCAGTGGAAAAGGACCTGGGAGTGCTGGTCAACAACCAGCTGTATGTGATCCAGCAGTGTGCCCAGGAAGCCAAGAAGACCAATGGCACCTTGGCCTGTATCAAGAATAGTGTGGCCAGCAGGACCAGGGAAGTGATCCTCCCCCTGTACTCAGTCCTAGTGAGGCCACACCTTGAGTACTGTGTTCAGTTTTGGGTCCCTCTCTTTTAAAAGGACATTGAGGTGCTGGAGGGAGTCCAGAGAAGGACAAAAAGGCTTGTGAAAGAACTAGAGAACATGTCATATGAGGAGTGGCCAAGTGAGCTGGGTATGTTGAGTCTCGAGGAGACTCAGGAGGCATGTCATCACTCTCTACAACTACCTGAAAGGAGGTTGCAGTGAGGGGAGGTCAGTGTCTTCTATCATGCCTGCAGTGAGAGGACATGAGGAAATGGCCTTAAGCTGAGAGAGGGAAGATTCAGATCAGATATTAGAAAAAAGTTTTTCACTGTAAAGGGGATCAGGAATTGGAATAGGTTGCCTGGCGTTGTGGTGGAGTCACCATTCCTGGAGGTGTTTAAGAGGCATCCGGATCTGGCACTTGGGTGATACATTTAGTGGTTTAGGGGTTACAGTGGTAGTGCTGGTTGATGGTTGAACTTGATGATCCTATAGGTCTCTTCCAACCTTGATGATTCTATGATTCTATAATCCAGCCTTAAGAAAAGTCAGAAATCTGTCTTACTGTAACCACATGTTGCTGATGGGGGACTCCATCAATACAGTGTTTGCCAGCGTGAAAAAAAATACTCCTGAGTGTTTATTAGAATTTTTTTAAGTAAGGCCTAAAAGATCTGACACCAAATCTGATACCAGCTGAGAGTCCCTTGCTTATACAATTTATAATCCAAGTGGACAAACAAACCAAAGGCAGCAAGAAGAACAGAGATGCAAAGTTGTTTGACAGGAGTTTGCTTGTCTTCCAGGTTTGGATACACATTTCCTCTCATTTCTTGTCTCACCAAGACATTCCCAGTGGCTGGACACCAGCTGTCTGTACTATCACAAACCCCTGCCATTCAGGTGTGCTGCTTCACCACTAGTGTGAGCCTTCCACAGCCTTCCCTGAGCAAAAACCAAGCTCAGGTGGTAGATCATTGCTAATCTGGCTCACACTGACAGACCAGCTAATAAACACCCAAAAATCAGTTCTAGCAGCAGCTCTGGCAGACATTGAACAGCCACGGATGGGGTGAAGCTCCTCATACCCACAGCCAGGTCAGTCTTGTAGTTCAGTCAGCACGTTCTGTGGTAAAACATTGACTCAAGTCTCTGGAGCTTATCCCAGCTACATCTCGTGCTGCCTGCATAAATCCCTGGCATAGACACGGAATGGGGATAACTGCCTGGGAAAAAGGTGAATGCAAGCCTCAGCAACTCAGTTGGGCAGTGGTGAATTTGGTAGAAGATTAATGGGTAAAGGACATCAAAAGAAAGTAGTTTGACACAAATACACAAAACTGGACAGCAGAAGTTTGAGGACACACTTTACTTCCTGCCATGCTTATTACCAGGATGTTATGGAAATGTTACTGATTTTGCTAAAGAGGGTCAGGGCCTTTGGCTGCACTGGTTTACAGGGAAGGATCTCACCCCAGGACAGTGAGAAATCATCCATTAACCTCACTCTCTTGTGAACCCCAGCCCTGTGTTCATGTCTTCCCATTTAAATAATAAAACATCTCCACACTGTACAGAGTGTGCTTACACCAGCTCTCCTGTACACAGTGAGATGTCATGAGAGTCTAACTAGCAAAGCTCTGAGAGATGAGCAGTCCAAAGGCAGCAAAGGCAAGATGGCCAACGCCTTCTATTCTTGCTGCCACTTGCATGAAGAGAACAAGGAACAAGTTGAAAAGGTCGATGTAGAATATGGAGAAGAGTCCTTACTCTTAATTTCTTGAGCAAATTTGTGCATGATGGCACATTCAACATAAAGGCAGCATTGTCAATTTTGAGCATCAAAGAAACATACCTTCCAAAATCCTCAGAGTGGCTTAAAGATCCTGAGACTTCTTAAAACCAACAAATGTCAATTTCCTTTTATTTTCCTTTGGGGTTTGTAGCCTTTTGGGGAGAATTTTCTTCCTCTTTTTTGTAGAAGTAAGGTTTACTTTCTGCTTCGAATGCATGCAAAGGACCTTATGCTCTCCCTTGATTCCAGCTTCTGGCTCTTTAAGGGGAACACCAAAAGTCATTAAGACGTGCAATTAAATCACAACCGTGGCTAACACAGCAAATATAAATGCAAACCCTGCGCTAGAGAACAAAGACTCATTCATTCTGCTTGAATTGGTCTTGAGTCTTACTAGCTGCTTCTTTTTTTTTTCCTTTGCCCCCCCGTCCGTATTTCTTCAGAAGGAGGGGGAACTTTCTTGGCTTATGCCACAGAAAAGCATGTGCTTGTCCTCAGTCTGTCTTGCCTCCTGTCTGCCAACCCTCTAGAAAAGTGAGGTTACAGGCAAACATCAGCAATGAATGAGCAGTAATAAAGAGCCTTGATAACTGAGGTAAAGTGGCCATTATACAACTAAAAATGATAGGTGGAAAAATAGGAGCCGGAAATGTTGAAAGGCAGCTGAGGTTGCATTCCTCATTGGAAGTAAAAGGTGAAGGAAGATCAGCTGGCGGCAAGCGCTCTTGCGCCATACATAAAGAGGGATTTGCCAGCAAAGGATATTAATGATCTGAGAGTGAATTTCAAGTCCACAAGGGAAATCTGAACTGAAAATGGAAAAGACAGAAAGCTAGGCAGGGGGATTTGTATCAGGTTAAAATGTCAACATTTGGAGATGGATGAATCACTGGAGCTCAGACTAGGAGAAACAAAAAAACCCACCCTCGCAACTAAGAAACCAAAGAAAACAGCAAAACATAACATTAAATATCTCCCTTTGTCCCAAAGCTGAAGTTCTGCCAGCCTGACCTTTTTTTTGTTGGTCATATTTGTACAACAGGATTGTCTCAGAGGTGAAAAGTGGTGGCCTACAGTAGGGAATGGATGGTCTTTGCCAACTTTCTGAAAGTGGTTTTTGCTCCTTTCCCCCCACCCCTCTCTTTTTTAAACTGTCCAGAGGCACCTCAGTCTCTGTGGTATTCAGTAAGCTCTACCTGACAAAATCTCTGTTACCAGACAAAGGGCGTTCAGAAGCTAATCCATCTAAAGGGATTGTTGACCAGAAAAAAGGAAAGGCTCACGGTGCAATGTTTAGCGATTCGATATTTTGGAGACCACAGTTTGTATTGGACTGCTCTGTTTTATAATCCTATCTCTGTTCCTGTCAAGAATATATAACAAGAACTGAAAAACATCTCCTGTATTTTTCCCTCAGGGGAAGATCTCTTTTTAAACATGAGTACCACAAATTTGAAACTTCAAGTGAGTTCTGTGCTGGTGCTGCAATTTACAGGATGGTTTGGGGTTTTAATTTTGTTGTTGTTGTTGTTGTTGTTGTTGTAGTCGTTCCTTTTTAGGAGTCAGTTGAGCTTCAGGCATTTCCAGGGCTATTTATTCCTGTTAATCCCTAGAAACTGGACAAGAGCCTTGGATATGTCTTCCTCTGAAAGGAGGCATGGTCCACTTGGGTTCTGTAACTTGCTATGAAAAAGTGGCAGGGCATGAGCCAGGTGAGGGGGCTGGGGGAAGGACAGGGAGGTCTGTGCTCCACCCTCCACTCTGCCCCAGCACATGGCAGGTCACAGAAGAACCTCTCCTGAAGAGACAATTAAGTGTCAGTCCAAAGGACCACATTAAACTGGCACAACATTCTGTTTCAAACCACAGGCTGTTTCAATTAAAAATGAATTTTAGCAGCAAGATGTGATTTTTGGCTGCTCTTTAGGCTTAATTTATTAAGAGCTTAATCAAAACTTTCAGGCAATTAGCCAAACTTGTTACTCTGCATGGCCAAACTAGAAATCAGTCCTTGTTTCATTGGAGAAAGAGATTCCTTATAAGTTCCCAAGGATGACTTGATTTTGGATATCTGAGAAGTGCAGATGCACCAAAACCTATCTCCCCTCCCTGGTTTTGCTCTTTCTTCTTCCATTCTAAATGTAAAATATGCTGAAGTGTGTGAAAAAATGTTTACATGTTTTTCCCACACTTCCCCAAAGCCCAGCCTGTATTCCAGGGGAATACGTGAGCCAGCTTTTCCCCAAAGCCAACTAGGCTATGCTTATAATGTGAAAGAAGAAGTTGAGCTACTTCAGGGTCTCACAGTGTGGCGTTATGATTGTTGGTTTTCATATTAACTGGAAACTACTCGGATCTTCCATCTTGTTACCTTTTTGGTGACATTTTCCCTTAAATCCTGGTGGCCTACCAGATGTGTCACCTCATGAGTTTTTCCTGACAGTTTTTCTGCGATCCTGAGGGTTCTTGGGGGACAGAATGAGGGAGACCACTCCGAGGAGTGAGGTAGAAGGTGCAAGCAAAAGAGAGTTTATTCGAACTGGTACACAGCTTAAATAGGGTTGGGGGGCCAGGTTCTGGAAGGGGGTGCAGCCTGGGAAGGTTTTGGGAAAGTGTCTGGGTAGGTCCTGGCCAAACAAAGCAAGGACCCCCAAACCTGAGGGGACAGGGGCATTAGTATGCCATATAGGGGGTTGTTATCCTGCTGCCAGCAGGAGGTATTCGAGGGTGATTTACCAGCCATGTGAACAGAAAATTCCAAGAAGGTAAATAGGAGAACAAAGGAAAAACATATAACATTATAAAATCCTCAAACAGTACAGAATTCTTAAACTTTAAAACAGTCCTCTGACATAACAGTTGTCATGTGCAAGCAAGGTGCAGCATCCAGGGGTCAGGCAGTCACAGATGTGTGTTGGTGAGGCGATAGTTTTCTCCTCCGTTTTTCTAAAGTTGTGAATTACCTTATGGAGCCAGTGAAAAAATGTTCTACGGCATCAAGACTTGCAGACTGTGTGAAAGAAAACTAAAAATTCAACATAAGTAGTAATAGTGTTCCGAAATCCTCCTATATGTATTTGTTGTGTTTAAGCAAAAAGATTGATTAGATAAAGCACCTAAACCAGCTAGGATTGAATATGACCATTCCCTGCCTTCTACAAGAAAGGCTTAAGATATTAAGAAGTCAAATCTGTGATGAAAGTTCCCAGCTTTCATCACTTGGCTCAGTGAATTGTCAGTTAAATCTCCCTGGGCTGAAGAGACTGCCCTGCCCTGCTTGCTTCTATTTCATGGCATAAAGTTGTCAGCCACAAGTTTTCCAGGAGACCCAACAAGATTGGCTCATTTCTGAAGCACTTCTTCCATCAGGACATGAGAAAGAACAGAATACTTGTGAAGGGTGGTATTCAAGAATAGCAGAATGTATTTATTACCTGGCAACCACAGCAGAGGACCAGAGGAGTGAGCAGGGAGAGGAGCTGAGCATACACTCTAAGAAAATTCACCTCTCCAATATTGCAGTGGATCTATCTGACATTGCTCTTTTTTCTTCCCTTTTTTTTTTAATCTAACTTGTAAAGAAGAATTGGATTTTCACTGGTCTGGAAGCTGCCATCTGCTAATTAAGATGCACCCTGTGTCAACAGAGAGCAAAACCCATATGCACACAGCCTTTGAGGCATCTCATTTGAAATGAAGTACGTGAGTATGCCTGCAGACCGGTGCAAACCAGGCATAGGATCTGGGGCGGGGGTGGGGGCAGCTGCTTCTCACCACAGGGCTAGACATTTCCAACCAAAAAGTGAAGCCACACAGCTGAACTTCACGAGAAGCCACAGGGCACAGCAGGAAGAAGGCCAGGTAGGTAAGCACTGGAAAACTGTGCTCCTGCAGAGGTATAAAGGCAGGAGCTCTTATGAAGCACTTGACATGGAAGGGCCAGGGAGGCTGCTACATCTGACCAGGGCTAGCTCTTGATTTTGGTGATACTGGCTGAGTCACTGCTGGCAAATGGTGTCCTGAGGGAGTCACTGAGACTGCCTCATGTGAGTAATCGCCTGCTGGCCCAGACCTCCCAGCCTGTCTCTCCTGTGCTCTTGGCAATGGTGCCTAAGTGAAAACAAATAAATAAACCCAAAAAACCTCACTCAACCCCCCAGCAAGTGTTTTCCAACATGTTTGAAACCTTTAACAAAACATTTTGAACCTATTTTCAGAAAAAGTTTCAAAGGTTTTCCAAAGCCCAGATTTGTCTAGACTCTCCCATCCTCAGTGCAGGGAAACAGGGTGAATGGATAGGGTGTGATATGGATTTCTTTGAAAGTTTATTTGGATTTCAGGAAGTGAACAAGATAAACCAAATGGCCCTTTCCTGCTTTTGCTCTTTTAATACTTTTTTTCTCTCAGTAAGTCCTGACAAGAAATGTTTGAACTAAAGGAACTTAGATGAGTTTGATGAGTTCCCCACTCCTCACCTCTCTGCTGAAAAACCACCCACACCTGTGACTGGGAGACAGCACCAAATCAGTCATTACAATTTGAGCCCTTGGACAATATGAGAGCGGTTTCCTTTGCCATTTCCACAACACAGAAAACTGTTTTCCTTCTCTTTCCATCTCGTCCAGAACTTGCAGGGAGGCAGTGGGAAATAATCTTCTGGGGACTTCAGAATGCACCAGAGGCATGGAGAGTCTGATCCATTGCATTAAGAGCCACAGATGCTGACATGTGAAGGAGCCCTTTGATGTAATATCAGTTTTGCTGCCGGAAAAGCCTGAGCAAAGTCAAGTTGGAGAAGCAGGACTCCTGCCCAGCCATCTCATGCCTGATGAAGGAGTCTGCATAATGAACAGAAATCACTTCTCCTCCATACAGGTTTGTTCCTAAGCACACTCATTGGCTTGGCATATGGGCTGGTGAAGGAAGCTTGATGATCCCTCCATTTTTACCTATTTAGTGTATCCATGGATGCAAAGGTATTTGTCCCAAACACAGCCCTTCCTGTCCTGAGTCAGACACACCTCTGAATTTTAGGTTTAAGAAATATAGGTTTCATACTGATGCACTTACAGCCACAAACTGACTTCTGTGAGCACACCCTTCTATAGTAGCACATTTCTAAGAAAGAGAAAGTCATGTGTCCCAATATAAATGAATTGTCTTTCCTAACCACCTAACTCCAGCAGTACCATGTCACTCTCCTTTCCTCCTACATCTCTGGCCTTGCTCCTGTACATAAATTTTAAAACAAAATATATAAAAAATCACCTGCCTTGCTTTGTAGAAATCAGAGTTTTAATATTTGATCAGAAAAACCTTCATAACCCTTAATATTATTGTAACTTGGAGGCTGGGGAAGTAAATTCTGCTCCTGTGCTGGAATGTACTGACCTTCTCACCCTGTTGTTTATTTGCATGATCTGAACTAATTCCTTATTTGAAATCTACACCATCTAAAAACATTTCCTATATAAGCATAATTATATTTTAAAGTAGCTTGCTATACTGACTCTAGAATTTGCTTAGTGGTTGCTCAGTATTTGAAAGACATTTATTGTAATAGAGACTTTTCCACCAGCAGATGTTACCAGAGCATAACAGGACAATGGAGAAGGACCACAGTAGGCAGGATGTTAATGCAGGTAAAGGAATGTAAAGGGTTAATGCACCAAATAGATAACCTTTGAAAATATACATATTAAATGCTCAGAACATTTTGAAATCCATAGCAACCAAGTGAGCAACTAGAATCTGTAATGACAAGACATCATTCTAAGGCAGAGTTTCTTTTTGGAATATCAGAAAATCTGTACTGTTCCTGTAAGAGTTTCTGAAATGCCTTTTTTTGATTGTTGTTTTGGTTTATGGGTTTTTTTTAGTTTTTGTTTTGTTTTGTTCCATTTTGGTTTGTTTACAGGTTACTAAGTAATTTGCAAATAATTGGTGGTTCTTTCTTTGAAGATACATCCATGTTGTGAAAAATCTAAGCAATGAAAAAAATCTAAATAAAACACACATAGTACTATAAACATCTGCCCTTCCCAAAGGCTTCATCTCAGCTTTGGAGATCTTTAAAATGGAGGAAGGACAGTTTATTTTTCAAATTTCTTAAGTCCTGACCATTTTTGCTGAGGCTGTCAACAGTGAGTTATAACAGAGGATATCTAGGCTCCAAAAAGACTCAGCTTTGGAGACGCCGGAGCACCTTTCCATAGTTACCCCTATAGACCTAATCCTTTTCTTCCAACCTGTCCCTACTTCACGAGGCTTCCTGGATCTGAAAAACAGGCAAATTCTGTGCCATAAGGGTGCCATTAATTCAAGAAACAGCAATATGAAACTGTTCCAAGTCTCCCAGGTAAACCATGTAATAGCCATGTTTTTCTCATAGTGTCAAGTAATGCCAGCCACGTTTCAGGATACGTGAATGTGCATGTGAGCATGCCTGCGTGTCTGTGTGGTGCTGGTACCTCTTCACTAGGAGGCCTCCCAAAACAGAACTGCTGGCAGATTATTAAACTGTGACCTTCCTAGCAGTCCAGTTCTTTGCAGACTCAAACTGCATCACTATAAAGCCCTTCCTGACACAGTGATTTTAAACACGAGTATGTGTGTTTCATCACTTGTTCTGCTGCAATGCTGGTTTTGCTTTTTTTCTCTCATTTTGTTGCTTTCAACTATTCATTTGCCTCCCTGGTGGGAGGAGAGGTGAGACACTAATGTACGAGAACTGTAAATGGCCTCACTTTTAGGATATCTGGAACAATAACAGAGATATTGCCATTTGAGTTGTCTAAAGAAACAGAGCCCCAAAGAAATTTCCACCAAAGAGTCAAATGAAGGAAACATTGTTGCTCCAACCAGCTTATTATCATGTATTTTGGGCTGTCCAATTGCTAGTAGCATAACTTTGGATTAAATTTTCAAAAGATAAGTGCATAAATGGCATGCACAAGACACCACAAAAGCATAATCCTTATACATTTGCTTGTCTCATTCTAGGTGTCAGATTTGATCAGTACCTGTTGCAAATAGACAACTTCTTTAAAAATTTGACTGCTCCAGTTGTACCTAAAACATCTGAGGGGCCAAGGACACTCTTGTCAGTGTGGGTGGCTACACAAAGCTCACACTTGTCTGACAGGCAGTTGGACTGCAAGTCTCAATCTGTCATGCCTAATTTCACCATTTATGGCTGCAATACATTATGTTTGGAGAGGGAGTATCAGCAGCATGCCATGCATTAATCCAAAGGCTGCATTCCTTAATAGATTAAATAGCCTTCATCTCTGATAAGTGGTTGCATTTCTGGTGCATGAATGGTGCTGTGAAGCACATAATGCTGTTAATAGCTGGGAAAGATCACAGCATGAGAAAGTCCCTTTCCAGACTCACTTCCTCAGGATGTTGTTTGGACATAGAAATATCTGTGGGCTGCAAGGCTTCCACCCACATTTCTAACTTCAATCTTTCCTGGATTCTTGTGTTCCCTTAGGACCAACGTATCACGGTATACCAAAAAGTATTACATATAACTTTGCCCTCTAGATCAGCAGTGCCCTCTGGAAGAACCCTTGGCTTTACTGGCAGCAGCAAATACATGTTATCCAAAGCTGCAAGACCAGCAGAACCGAGGAGCTTTTCTCTTTGACAGCAACTGTAGCTGTCTAGTCTAAAATACCTCAGATTAGAATGACAGTTTACCACAAAATATCCCCATCCTGCCCAAGGAACTCGCCCAAAACATGCCCCTTCTCTCCTTACGTTCCAATTCTGGCAGCGTGTGAATGCTTGTTTTCCCAGTCTTATCACATAAGAAGCTCATAAGAAATGTTCCTTCCTCAATCATTTCTGTTAGCTCTGTAATAAAAGGTTAAAATGCAAGAGGACAAAACTACAGAAAACTGTTTATCAGGGGAACAGGGGAAATGACGTTTCTACAACACAGAAGCAATAGAGAGCAGTCTACAACCAAAGACTGAAGCCAAAGCTGCTTTTAGATCTGAGATAATCACCAAAGTATTTAGCAGAACAGAATGCTATATTTTATGGCATGCTCTCTGCCTGAAAACTGTTACTTAATGGTCTGGGGTGACAGTAAAAGAAAAGGCATGTTTCTAAGAATTTGGACAGCACAATTATACTTTGAAAAGTAAGACATGGCTTTGTACTCTAAAAGCTGAAATAAATGTGGAATTAAGTGTATTGATGAACAAAAACAAAGTTAATTTGCTTTAGCTTCACCTTTAGATCTAAAAATACTAAACTAAGCTCTTGCTGGCTTCAGAAACATTATTAATAATAAAGATTCTGAAAACAAAATTTCTGTTTTTCTGTTTCATCCTCTAGTTCCAGATATACCTGAAGGAGCAGTTTGGGTTTTTTGACTGGACTTAGAAATTCTGTTGGTGAAGTAGGAACTGGATGAGACCATAGGTCATTCTTCTGAAAGTGCACGATGTCTTATAAATATTGTCAGGAATAGAAAGTAGTTACGAATTATTGATGAGATGTTAGTTTAACTCTCCATGTCTGAGCAGTTTAACACGCTGTTACTGCTCATCCACAGTCTAATTTCACAGGACTCTGTATTGCCTCAGCAACACTTTATATTAGGGTGCTGTTTTACCTATATATTTGACATAGGCCCCCTCTTCAAGAATCATGTGCATGTATGAAGTCAGGAACAAAAACTTGGTTCCTTTGTTTGCTCCCATGTCTTGGAGTTCCATCTGGTGAGTGCAAATACAACTGTGTCTTCTGACTCAATGGATTGGTCCTGAAGGTGTTCTCAACATTTGCTTGATCCCTTTTTTTCACTGACTGCAGTCTCTGGGACCATGTTCCCGGGAGTTTGGCCTAAGAATCAGTTCTTTAGAGACTGGCTAAGTAGAGGAGGGGTAAAATTTGAGGTCTCAGTTCCTCTCTTGCTGTTGCAGTCTTCTTGCTCTGAATATATTATGGTTAAATTAGAAAAAAATCAAGGATTCTCAGGTTGGAAGTCACAGTTGGTGATCAGCTCAGGGAAACCATGAACCTTTCCTGTTTGATATGAACTACCTAGATTACCAGGGACAGTGAACACAAAAGCTCTTTTAGGAGCAATATTACAAGTAAAATTGAAGCTTTTAGATTTCAGTTTGGTGAAGTTCACTCAGGTTAGCTTTCCCCATGTGGGAATTTGGTTGTCATTTTGCATTAATCTGTGAAATGATGTAATAAACCCCCTCAACTCTGAATTTTTAGCATTAAAGAGGTCAAAATCTATCACCCACTATGATCCAAAAATGAAAATGAGATTCGCCCATTTAGTATCACTTGAGTATTGGCTGCCTTCACAACACACTGGTCAGTAGAAAAATGTCCATCTGCAAAAAGACTACACTTTTAATAGTTTGTCTATATCCACATAAATACTCTTCATTAATGCACAAACCCCCTTGGACTACAGCTGTAAGGGTGGCTGTACCTGCTGGCTTGTTGGGCAGCCAAGAAGAAGTTGTGATGAGTGTCCCAGCCATGGTCTGGAGGCACAGATGGGATCACCGAAGTGTACTCCGGAGTGTATCAGGTCCTAGCTTAAGTCTTGTTTCTGTTTGAGGGGATCTGAATGCACATAATCCACTTTCACTGATAGGAGATTTGAGCCATGACCAGGCTGCAAATGGTGCTCCAGGCCCAGCCTTTCCCACTGCTGAAGCTGTTTTGCTTTGCTGGTAATAACTCTTCGCCAGACTGGAGAAGGTGAATTCTAGAGGTCAGGACATTTTTGTGGAAATACAGAGATCTGCATCATTCATCCCAAGGGGAGGCTCTGTGTGTGTCCTGTGACATTATCACTCTCTCTGGCACACTGGCTATTTATGCAGGTTCAAATTACTGCGGACAGAAGAAAGATCCAAACTGGGGTCTCCCAGATCCTCAGTGAGTGCTTTAACCTTTCAGCCCTTGGGGTATGTTGGTGAGGGCACATCACCTTCCCTGGCTGTATTTTCTGTAGGCACCAGTCAAGTTGGACTGGTCAAGATCAACTTTACAAGTGAAACGGGCAAGGTGCTTGGTGTGCATTTGGAGAAAGGGTGTTCTGGCTACAATGCCCATGCTTACTGGAGTGAGAGAGTTTTCTGTCCATCTCTGATGCAAGTGGAAAGGGAGTCTCCAGGCCACCCCATCCCATCACGAACTGAAACCCCTGGACTAGCTTCTTCTGGCCCTGGTTTTGTTAGAGCAATTACATAAGCATGATAGCTATACAATATATAGGTCAGACAAAGAGCTCATAAGGCAGCATAGCAGGGAGCTACAAATGGTAAAGTATGTTTTTCCCTCCTTTTGGAAAAAGAGAGGCACACTGGCTGAGGTCTGTCAGAAACAAATGCTGGTATTGAGACTCATGCTCTCCTGCAGAGTTTGGTGCTGGCTAAGTCATCTTTACTGGAGTCTGGCAATGAGTTGCACAAACGAAGAGACTAAAATGATTATACATCACCAGTAGGTTTGTGAGTCTCTGCAGCAGAGGGGTAACATAGGATATGCCAGCAAATCACTGCCACTTTGGATTCAGTGAATTTTAGTTGCAGGGGTTATGCAAACACAGCTATAATTGGAGCTCTGCTGTTGCTATCTTTAGAAGACTAAATTTGTCAGGGAAGCCCTGAGTGTCCCCAGTCATTGAAATGTTCTTTCTGAGTTAAAGGTCTTTGTGGGTTTTCCTCAGGAAGGGGCTGTGCAACCTACAGCAAGATAGGTAAGGACTTACTCATCACATTCATCCCAGTGTGACTAAGCATCTCCTTAAGTGCTCACAAGCATGTACAAAGGTTATGAAAACTACAGTGTAGCATCCACTCTGTTCTCATGTATGGAAATTCTCATTGAAGGCAATGGGGGTTTCTTGCCAAAGTAAAAACTCAGTTAGTACCCAAACATTTGGTTGTTACAGCCTTTTTCTTATTGCACTTTTCTTTTCCACAGTTGTGATACCTCAAAAGAGACTGGGACCCAACTTACTCTGCATATGGTCCATTTATGAGTATCATATATATATATATATATATATATATGTTAGCATAAGGTAAAATAGGCACAGCATAAGTGGGAATCTTCTTTTGCAGTTTTTGTTCATAGATTTAGTTAAGAAGACTGGACAAAACATATTCCTTCAAGGAAAAAAAAAACATTTTGAGGGCACTGAAACTTTCTCAAAACATCCAAATACAGTCAGGTCAGAAACTCAAAATTAAGATTCTGCTTGAAAGAGAGAGGGCAAGATTCAAGGCAGGAATGCACAAGGCAGTATGCATAAGGGCTGAATCCTGCACGGATGTAAGTATGTCCTGCCTGGAAATCTGTGGTGGTGCAAAAGCAGACAAAGCCATTCAGCCACCAGTCACCACAGTTTTCAGTAAAAGTCCTGCTGGGGAAACTGGGAAAGGACATAGGCAGAGGATTTAGACAGAGTTACTGAATCCCCAACCCCACTGCTGTTATGGGACAAGACCAGCAACTGGAAAATTCTGCAGAACCAGGTGACCCATTTAACTTCCTCTGCCCAAATGCCAGCCCTGAAGGAATCCTTGAGATAACAGGCACCTGCCCTGACAGGGCTGAGTTTGGGGTCCCTTTCATATCACAAGGAGCAAGACCCTGGAGGGTAAAGCCTTATGACTAGTTGGGAATGGCAGAGTCGAAGCCCAGGTACCAAAGGAATTGGGGTAAGCAGGGACAAAAGGCAGAAAGCTCAGCAAGGGCTAAGAGCATGCAGGCTACACAAGGCAAAGGCTTGTGTAGCCAGGGGCGAGGAGGTAGTGATGTGGACAAGAAATGGCAGATGAGAAGGGTTGGTACTGCAGAGCCTTCCTCCAGTCCCTGCTCCACAGCCCATCTGGATATTGTTAGGCACCCTGCCCACCCACCCACCATGCCTGGAACATGCAAGTACCTTATCTTGCATTTCTTGTAATGCAGAACACCAACTACTTTTTATGGTTCTTGGCACAGTTTGTGACCTTTTTACAACTCCTTCCCTGTCAGGATATAGGTCATAAAGATATTTTAAGTGGCTTCTCTTGGCGGTGATCTATTAGTTGGAATAATGGCTCCATACGCAAAATATGAACCCATAACCACTGTAAGCTAGCTCTGTACCTTCACATCATTCAAATCCTGCTTGGAGAGCAGGACTGTGCTTTGAAGCTATGAGAAAAAAGTCAGCAAATAATTAAGTAGAAGGACTGTTGAGCATAATTTATGTAACCTTTCCCATTTTCAAACTGCAATTACCTGTGTAGAGACTGGATGAATAGTGGGTTTTCAGTTCAGTCACAGAACAGAATTATCAAAGGAAAAAACATTCAGTTTAAACCAAAGCAGAATTTTTCAGATTTTCTTGAAATGTAAGACAGGAATTATTTATTTTCTGTTTCAAATTACTTAATCCTTTTAAAATGCTTTAGAGCTGTATATTGCCTGTGAAGTGAAAAATGTCATTTCAGAGTGAAAAGTCATAGTATCACTTCAGCCTTCAAACAGAGAAGTTTGGCTTCCCAAAATTATTGCTTTATAAAACTATCGGGACAAACTCCTTTAACAATTTAAAATCTTCCCATAAGCATATTTTGGGTTTTTTTCCAAATTTGCAAATAGCCTTTTCCCAGAAATGCATTTTTTTAACCTAATTTATAGTTCAGAAGAAGAAATAAAAGACCAGAAATAGAGTACTGTGTATTCTGCTGTTTATTATGCTGACCCCTCTTCCTTCTTACTATCTTTCTACCCTGCACCACCAGCCCATTTTCATCCTTCGGGGTTGTGCTGGTTGTAATAGCCCAGAGCACAGTCATCACTCCATGGGTATTCCAATGCCTGAGCAGCCAACTGTTTTTCCCTCAAATACAGGCATACAGCACCCTTAGTCAAAAGGTTGAATCCATGTTCTGAAGAGGAAAAGATTGTCCCATGATGTGTAGGGAAAGCAGGGATGAATTAAACAAGCAGCAAGACTTTGTCCATTCATCTAGATAACTTAATCAAGGCACAAGGAGAATAAACTGTTTTGGGATTTTTTCTGAATTCCTACACGTCTCTGAACTGCCAGAAGAAGAAAAGTGTCTGGACTTGGAGACCTTCCCACAGCTCAACATACCATTGGTATTCCTCATCTCTCTGGTTCATCACACTGCTTCTCACATGCTTGGTATGTTACACACTATACTCGCTAGCTAGCGGAAAAAAAAAAAAAAAAGAAAGAAAAAAAGAAAAAGTATTCCAAAAGATGAAAGACAAAAGCTGTAAAAGGCCTGTGGAACAGCCAGGGACAAAAATAGTTGTTTCTCCAACTTTCTGTAGATCTTCTCTGGCAATTCATAATACTGTCACATTTTGTGGTGAAGGGATTCCTTCTCGCAACTGCTTGTGCTATTCATTCAACAGCTGCACAAAACACACTGCTACACATTCAGGAACAGGTGATTGCAAACTGGTATATATACACATGTATATGTACTTACATGAGTACACATATGTATGTATAAATATATGTGTTTGTGTTTAAAAATCAATAAAAGAGGATTGCTCTGGCTTATTTGTCTCAAAGGTTAATAAGAAATGCCAGATATTGGGTGCCAGACACTGATGTTACAGGAGAAACACCTGTCAAAAGCTCTCATGAACTTCAGTGGTGCTACTGAAAAGAGGAGAGACTATCATGGGGTGACAGACTGATTGCAAACAGTGGTTGGTGCGAGAAGGTATTTCAGGTGTATCACACTGTGAGTTGGGTTTACAAAGATAAAACCCCCTACCTAACCTAGTACAAGCATTTTAAGTAAATTTGCACCAGCTTTCAACCAGTTGCCTCTGAAGTGTATGTATCTGTAAGCACAGCTCCAAAGTTGTCACTACAGTAATTTCTTCACGTGTTGAGAAACACAGAGATTATAAGACATCTTGTTAATGATGACTGTCCACAAAGGGGTCTACACACTGACTTCAGCAGCAGAGGAGTCCCTGGGATCTGCATCATGGACGAGGATGTCTGCCTGAGGGAGCAGGAAGGCAAATGTGTGGGACTACCAGCAACACACACAGCAACACGCACAGCAACACACCACAACACAGAGCAGCTACGGAGTCCTGATGTGCTTTGACACACCGAGGTGGTGTAGCCATGCAGAGGATTTGAGCAGGACAAAGTGGCCTGACACAGCTGTTATAGCCCAAAATATTAGATAGTAACTATGAATCTCTCCTATAAGGTGTTGAGATGCCTTTTGTTGCACAGTTTTCAAATTCCTGGAGGCACTCCCTATTGCAGGAGTCCAGCCAATGTTAATGGTGGCCACATGCCTTGAATGTCCCTGCACGGTGCCTTGCAAGTTTAGTTAGCAATTTGTTGGACTTCAGCTGCTTACCAGTGAGATAAGGAGGTGATGACCAGAAGGACAGTAGTTTAGAACCAAAGATAGTCTATTATGGCACATCAGGTCTCCATCACCTGCTCAACCTTCCCTTGCAGTGTACAGGACCCTGTAGGGATCTCATGTCATTACAGGTTTCTCCCAGGAGCCACCCCCTTCCCCTCAGGGAAATGGTCAGGAGGTTAAAATTTAGAAAGTGCTTCTCTGTGGCTGAAAAATGTGCGGTTTTACCCTGACCATAAAATATCTCAAATCATTGGAATTAGGCCTTTTCTGCTTTCCCGTGTGCCTTCAATTAGCTGCATGAAAGCGAACCCGCAGCTTTAGGACTGAAAATAGCTGGAGCGAAGTGACGCAGGCTTCGCCTGAGATGAAAGAGCGGCTTCCAGAAGCCTAATTAAAAGCAACTGAGAAACCAGTACTTGATACAGCCTCTACTCACCTGAAAAAATAAACGCAGAGCTGCAGCCAGGCTTTGGCGTGGCGTTGTGGGAAAGCGGCTGGAGGGTTTTGCCTGGGTCACGGGAAGGCCCAGCTCCACCGGAGCACAAAATCTTTCTGTTTCTGCCTGCCCCGAGTCAGGGGGAGGTCAGCCAGCCAGCCGAGGCCACCACTGCACTAGCAGTCCTTCAAGCCTACCTTGGGCGAAAGGACAGTGACATCTGCCACCAGCCCCACTGTCAGCCTCCCTCCACTGTGCTCTGGCTGTGAGATGAAGGAGAAAAGGAGCTTCAGGCAGGTCTTCCAAATTTTCCTGCAGGCTCATGTTCACAAGCAGCCCTATCTCCTCAGTAAAATGATGTATGGATGTAGCTGTCATTTAGAAAACAGCCAGGCAAGCTGGCAAGTTATTAAAAGACACCATTTATCTTTTAAAATTCACTGCCATCTGGGTCATCCTCGTGCTGCCCTGCTCTGTCCCTGTGAGATACCTGTGGTTTTGTCAGTTTTCTTCTGCAATTTGACACCTTTTTTTTCCCCATCAAATTTCCTTCTTTAGCTCACCTGCACTAAAAATCATAGAGGCAGGGGTAGTGCAAGAAGTCTTCCAGGATCATTTAACCACAACCTGAAAGTCCATCTGTGTCCCTGTTCCATATCCTTAGTGCTTGGTCCGTTTCCTGATATTGGTGAAGAATCTTGCCTGGGAAAAAACAAAAAACCCCTACAGAATGTGAGGAAACTTTGCAATACTGATTTGACACTTTCACACTAAAAGAGTTCAGTTTTTCTTCTGAAAATAAAACTATTTCAAGACGTAATTTATTGAAATTAAATTTTAAGTGTTAAGGCAATCCAGGAAACAAAATGCCTTGAATAAAATATTTTGTTCATAATAAATTTTTATCTTCATAGGGTGAAAAAAAATTAATTGCAGGATCAGGTGAGAATGATGAAAGAAATACTGTGTTTTTACCAATGATCTGAAAAACCAAATAGCTTTATGGCTCCATATTGATTAGGATTGCTATATCAGCACCAAACAGGTATGAATACAAAATTTATACTTTAATGTTAAGAAGTAAGCAATTGTTTGTAGTATGCAGGTATCATCCTAGCACACAGGCACGGAATGGGACAACATAGTTTGAATAGATTTTAAATTCCAGGAGGTAAAACTGAAAACAGCAGAAGAGAAAGAAATAAGAGAAAACAGCATGTTGTCACCTTTATTTGCTGTGGACTTTTCTCACTCACAGGTGAAGCATTTGGTTTCCATCACAAATACTTGTATTTTTTGCTAATTTTCATCCTAAAGTAAAAGAGCAACCAGCTGATTCCTACAGCATGCTTCTGTGTATTTCAGGGGTAGCCTGAATTAGGAGCTGAGAAGCTGTCAGGAAACCCCACTTAGAAGCAGAAATATGTAGGGAAGAAAAACAGTGCTCATAACTTCAACCTGATTTAGAATCTCATAAAGTGGATAGAAGTCGCTCAGAAGTCGTAGCTCAGAGCACTGAGCAGAGAGGCCCAGGCAGTGAAAGGGATTGCCATGCACAGTACAGAAGTTTCTTAAATTATAGAGCAAGGTGAGACTGAAAACCTTTTTATCTTGTTACAGGGTAGGTCAAATAATTTAGAAAAAATTAAAATCTAAGCAGGCAATCAGCAGATTTTGCAGTAGGGGTTTTCTGCACTGTTCCCTGCAAGTGCTGTTTAAACTATAAATTAATGAGAAGGAGCCTTTTCATTGGTATATTCTTGTTCATACCCAGTGGGAACAGACGTGTGTGTGATCTGTGACTACGGTGCATATTCTGCTACCTGGAGCTGTGAATTCAAAATCGAGAGAAACAGGAAATGTTTTAAGAAACCGCAAACCAAAAAAGCAAAACAAAACCCCAAACCAAGCAAAAACCAGAAAAGAAGCATTGAGGGTTTTGAAAAACACTTCAGGAGAGGGGCGAGATTGGAACGAGAAAACACTGGAAACTCAGTAATAAAATCACAGTACATGTGACTGGGGGGGCGAAGAGATTGAAGAATAGAGGTAATGAATTCACACCAAAAGAAATACACTCATATGGAGGCAAAACTTGATAGAAAGCACTGCTGTATTTTAAGGGGCTCTGTGAGGAACACTTTCTCTTAGAAATCGTTGGAGTAACATATTCTCCTTTCTTGAGTTTGCTGAAGTGTGAAACATTATCCCCAAAGCTGTTTATTTATGAGCACTCCACAAGGCACATGGAATTCTCTAGGACATAATCTCTCTATTTCTTGTAAAAATATTTGAAAAGCATTTCAGAGGCCTCACTGCCCCTCTCAATCTACCACTATTGATTCGACAGCTGCGCTCATGGGACAGAAGCATTTTGGGGCTCCTTTGAAGAGTCACACCGGAGATGAATTTTTGCCTGCTCTTTTCTGTGCAAGACTCAGCATGAAATGGGCTCAGCCTATTCAGTGAAGTCTGAAATCAACAGTGAGCATTAGACTCTCAATTTTGAAGTATATTTTAAAGACATATGGGTATCATTTCTAGAAGCACACCTAGAAATAAAGTACAACTGGTCCTAAGTAGGATCAGGCAGGATTGACAAACAGAAATATGAAGGAATAGTCTTACAGATTTTTTGTGAGGCAATTATCTTTTTATATAAGTAAGAAAAATAAAACTGATTGACTACTGAAAGGTTTCATTTTGAATTATCCAGCTCTTAAAGAAAAATTCCCTAGAAAGCACTAATAATTTCAGTTGGTACTCAAATGTGAAATAAGGTTTGTGTTTAAATGTCAATGATTTAATTGCCTTTATGTCTAAAATATTAGGATATTTAAATGCTTACATTTATTATATTCCTTAGAATTTTTAAAATGCTTTTTACTCTTGACATCAAGAAAAAACCTATTTTGTCATTGTTGTGTTGTTCTTTATATGAATGTGTGAGCTATGAGTGAGGGCTTGTTTATGGGAGAGATGAGGTGTGAAAAGGAACTGTGTGATGGAGAGAGAAAAATTAATGGATACATGATGAGGCACAGGTTTAAAAGGTAAAGCTTTTTAGGAAGACAAAAATGCTAGTAGTTCTGTAAAGCAAGCATTAGTAGTCGTCTTAATAGTTTAAAAACACGTGTAAAGATTCAGGTAAGGAAGGAACGGTATCATCTACACGTTTATCTTCTACACAGTTATCATTGCCCAAAAGACTTCAATCTTCTGTTTACATATTTGAAGATCAATGTGTGCTTTATAGAATAGTTGTCACTTGAGTGTTTACCAACCTTTTGATAACAGTGCTAGTAGAACCACAGCACTTTATTTCATCTCAGGTGTTAATTTTCTTAATGTAATTGCCATTCTTTAACAGATTTTAACAGCATTTTTGGCCACTTCAATCTTTCAATAGCTTTTTCTAAAGCTGCATCATCATTTGCTTATAAAGTGTCACTTGAAAAATAAAAATTAATACGGGAACAAAAGACCCTAGTAAATTTTCCTAACATTCTTGTGAGACAAAGTTCATACTCATTTCAGCTGCAGTCAAAAGATTTTTCTGTGAAAAGCATACAAAAGAAGATCTAAACAGGATCCAGAGAAGTAATTTATAACAGTGTAAGTTCCCTTGAGAGTCTCGGAAGAAGCTGCTCATTTTGCTTGCTTCCCCAGACCTGTGCTTGCCTCCCCAGACCCTGATTTTCAGAAATATTAAACCCCATACCTCACAGCCAAGATTAACATGAGATCTGGGTGATTAGCAGCATCTCGAGACTGGAAATTTCCAGTGCAAATCCCAGTGAAATTATGAACTTCAAATGACTACTGACCAGGCCTGTCTGGAGGAGCAGAATTTATGAAAGGATGGCCAAATACCCATAGGATTTCTCTGTGCTGGTGGGATGTTGGGGTCAGGACCTCTCTGGTGGCTGCTGTGTGGAGGCTTGCAGGGAAGCTGACAATTCTGAGAGCAGTGGAAAGGGATGGAGGAGAGGCCCAGTCTAAGGAGAAGAAGTGACAGGACCTAAAGAAGAAAGATGTAAAACTAAATAGCCCAAGGCAGCTAATGATGTTATTCTGCATTTAGAGACCACTGGTGCAAGTGGATCTGCCTCTCCACCTGGACCTTCACAGCCCCGTCAGCTTCACAAGTGAAGTCAGGAAAGAGGGGAATGTGCTACCCACACCTTGGTCTACCCAGTTTAACCTTAAAAGGGTTACAGGCTATTGTGTTTCCCAAACTGATATAAGTTTGTTTTGTTCTTCAGAACTTGGTCTGGGCAGTAGAAGCCTGGTGGCAGCAGAAAGATCTTCCTCTTTATTACATGCTGGGGTGCCAAGATTAACCTGTATTTTTCTTAGCCTAGTCTTAATTCTCTGAATTACAGCCCAAACATGAAAAGATTAATTTTTTTCAACTCACCTCTTACTTTCCTCCTCTCTAGTGTCTTCTCCACTAAGGAAAAACAGGAGAGAAATTTAGCCCTCCCAGGAGGCGACTTATTCATTACATGCCTCAGCATGTGGGGGAAAATGGAAGTTAAAATTTAATTTTAATGTCACTAAATTAAGCCACTAAATTATCTTCTTAAAATGAGCCTGGTAATCCAAAAGGAAAAATGTCTCTCTCTGGGCTTAATTGAGAAAACAATTAGATCTAGATAAAGCCAGCTTTTGCCAGATGACACAGTCCAGAGCACACTGAAAGAAACCAAATCCTCAAAAGCAGAAGCAAGAAAAGGTTGTTATAAGAGGCACCTTTACAGATTTCTCTGGTATTTCTGTGGAAAGTCTTGTGACTGCCCTGTGGAGCTTCATGAAAGGTGGAGCAAACCAGTGGTGCCTGTACCACAGCCTGGGAGCTCCTGAGCAAAGCCCTGAAGGCAGAGCCCTGGGATGGAGCTGTGTCCCCCCTGAGGGCACTGTGCTCACCGTAACGTGGTGCTCACCAATAAATCAGCCTCACCAGGTGAGCAGCTGGGCAGAGCAGGCAGGTATTATATTTGGTAGGGTCTCCTAAAAATCAGTTTGAAGTCCCTGCTCTTCTGCTGGGATCAAGATTAAGGTTTGGTCTCAGGGTATCGATGTCTTTTGGGCTATCTGAAAGCTGAAAGCATGAAGTAAGCACCAGAGTGCAAAGCTATTTGTGAGGCTTGGCTTCCCCCTCCCACCCTCCCTGAAAAGCCTTCAATTATTCACGCTTCCTGTAGGTTTGCCTGGCATTACCCGGTGGAGGAGCTCCCCCAGCCAGTCTGGGAGCAGGGAGTGTTGATCCAGCTGGGTCTGGCGGCCCCAGGCAGCCAGTCCCTGCAACAAACCAGCAATTGTTTGGTGGCCCTGAGGGCCCTAGGGAGCCTCCGACCCCCCCAGGCAGGGGGGTCGGTGGAGCAGGGCATGGAGCTCTTGTAGCCTCCCCTGCCTAAAGTCAGTGACTTCAATCACACCATGTCACCATCCTGTCTCTATACTCAATGCTACCCATTCTCTTTTTTTCTGTTTCATCTGACAAACTTCCTTTTTTATTTTTTCTAACTTTGCTTTATCGAAAGTACTTGGTTTTAATACAAAAGAATAAAATAGCTGTTTCCTTATCTATTTGCTTTGAACAGCTCTAGAAATATCAGAGGAGAGTGCAGCCCCAGTGGGAAGTTGCTTCACTTCTTTCCCTTCCAGCGACAGAACAGAAGCACCAGCACCTTTTCATATAGATTTTATCCAATAAGCTGGCAGCATGAAGTGTTTTGGTTATTTTCCTTACTTTCCATACATTTCAGAAGTAATTTTGTATGTCAGCATGATGAAATCTTCCAGGAAACTGTGACTCCCCCTGCCAGTCCCCTAAAAAAAGGACTATAACTGAGCAACTACATGGCAATCGTCATTTTGTTAACGGATATATGTATGCACATGTGTGCTGGAGAGACAGGAAGAATTTGGAGGGAACAGGGGGAGAATTAAATACCATATATGCCTACGGCAACAAGAGCCTTCTGTCTTAAGGCACAGTTAAGATCTTTGGAGAATATAAGTCACTTAATTTCAACCAAGTAGCAAAAGTTTGTTTACTTGCAAAGCAGATCACAAGTAGTACATGCAAGATGTCATATATTTAACCTTTATGTTCACCAGTTAGGAAATTCTTCTCTCTTCCCAAGCTGAATGAAGTGGTCTTCAGGGAATAAAAGGCATCTCTTTCAAGCTATGTGAAGTCTAGTGCATTTAGCAAAGAAAGGTAGTTCTTCCAAAACCCACCTCATACATTCTCACTGCTGCCTGCTGGAATGACTATCACATAGGCCAACTGGCAACTATTCATCTGCATTCTTACTTCAGTGGGGAGTGAAACAAGGAAAACATTTTTATAAGACTCCTTAAAAATTATATGCAAGGGAAACAATTAAAAAAATGTGCAGCTATTTTTTTGATGGTGCAGAAATGCCATATTCAATGACCAATTTAAATGGGCCAATTTTCTCCAACTGGATTTATGTTGCAAAACCTGCCAGGCAGGCAGAAAGCTAAATAGTGAAGTGTTTCATTTTAATATAACTTTAATTTCACAATAATTCCAGAAATACCCAGACAGGTTTACAGTGCACAAATTATACTATTCCACTACTCCTCTTCTGGCTGCCCCCAGATGATAGTCAGGTTCTCGTAAAACTTCTGAAAAAACTGGTTAGTGTGTATCTGGTTTGGATTTAAAACTTACCAAACTTTCTTATGACCCAAGTTTTCAACTTTAACCCCTCAATTTCCATGTCTTTGGGCATACTCAGGCCACAGTGGCCACGAACTTCAAGGGGCTGTTTATTGCTTTAAATTATATACCCTACCAACTATTTTCACCATTGGTCTGTCTATAGTTAATTTTTGTAGCATTTTGACAATGCAAAAATAACAGTATAAAGAGCTGACTGCCATAAAAAAGCATCAGCAAGTGGGTTTTTGTTTGAATACAGGAATTATAAGAAACTCCACCATCTATAAGTCACTCCAGCTTATACTACACTTCATTCTGTGAACTCATTGTAAGGGCTTGTGAGAACAACAGTTCTATATGCTTAACTTTATTCTGTGGAAGAAAATTGTCCAAGTTGTAGTGAAAAAAAATAATTGTTTAATTGCAATAAGACTGCTAAGTCAATCTTAAAATGTACATAGGAGGTCAGGGTAAAACAGCCCTTCTGGCTTTAAATCTGGGATGTATAAATTTTCCTGTGCCCTGATTCACAAAGGGGAGGTAGGATTTGTTGCACTGGGAGAGGCTGCTTCCCCCATTCACCCTTTGCCTGGCAGATGGAGGAGCTGCTGAACAGCTGAGCTTTATGGCACAGAATTTTAGGGTAAACCTTCACCAAAATCACTTTGCCTTTCAGTGCCTCTCTAGAAATTGCAGTAAGTCAGAGGTTTGCCCATGTAAAGATGAACTGTCCCCACTCATCAGATGGGAAATGCATTCTGAGACTGTTTTCTTCTCAGCTGCAACAACCATGCCAGCCCTACGTGAATTGGAGCCTCAAGGCTAACTAACAAATCTTTCAGGTGTAGCTGAAAATATGTATACAGGTGTTCCTTAATGGTTTCCTGAGTGTGGAAAAAAATCTCTTACCCAACCCCCAGTAGTTACTCCAGGTAAGCTGGGGGTCCTCAAAGAGAAAGTCTATGTCTTCACTTGGTGCTCTCATGTAATACTTCAGGTAGAAGAGAGGGTATGCAAAGGACAGGGTAGGGAAAAAAGTACACCCATATATATTTTTTTTAAGTCAAAGCAACAACAATGGACTAAAGCATGTGTAAGGGTTAGGAACTGGATAAAATTTGTGCATCCATTGCACATCTTCTCCATGCCTTTCACAAAGAACATAGGTGAGGTTGGGATGCTCTGGTTTCACTCTCACCTGTCCATCTCAGGTGTCTGTGGATAAGGCTGTTTCCCTTTATGTGAAATGGAGATAAGCAGCTCAGTATTGCACACAATCATAGTCTTATTTAGTATAGTCATATGAATAAAACAATTAAATTCCTGAATAGTCTGCACAATTTTTTCACAGAGCTTTACAGCAAAGTTAGCTGTTTTTGAGCATGTTTCAACGTAACTAGGAGATTAAGGTTGCTGGTTGGCTGTGCATCTTATCCATGTCAATGGCAAATATAAAACATTTGTGAAGATCAACTGGTTTTGAGGATAAAGGGATCTACACTAATAAATTTCTCTAGAAGTGATAGGATGATATTTTCATCAGTAAACAAAATACATACTGAATCACAGTCTGTCATTATTTGAGGTCTGAGAAATGGAAATAGGAAATTAAACCAAGTGAAAGATCCTGACATTCCTCAAACCACAAGACTGCACCAAGAACACCCATCCTTAAAGTAACAAAGTACATTCTGAAATCCATTTTTTCCTACCTTTTCTTGTCTCTCATAACTTAAAATTTGCTGTTTGTCAAATAAAGTACTTTCTGTTGTAATGTTGTTTTCTAACTTAAAAATTCTAAATTATCCATTGGCCTTTTGCTACAGAAAGAGATGTATGGTAAACAAATATTAATTATATTCTGACTTTCTAGCCATCTAGTATTGTACAAATGGGTCATTTCTTCCCAGAACTCACTTCTAATTTATTTCACACCTTTAAAATATTATAAATCACTTGAACACTAATCCTATTTCAAAAAGTCATTATGTTTGCATTTAACTTTAAAGATCTATTGTTAAAAAATGGAGAAAAGTAAAACCTCTGGGGATTTCTGGGGGAAAACCAATAAAGTAAATTTTCTAAGCTGGAACTAAAACTCTTCAAAAAACATCAGTATAATAGTACTGACTGCATGTATCCCTATATAGAATAAGTATTTTTGTCATTCTTTCTGCACTTATGTATCCTGACATTTCCAGCATCTTTCTGATATATTAAATTAAACCACATAATTTTCCTTTTCCTAATTTTATTTTATTAAACAAAAAACCAAACCCAAAATAAAATATAAATATTTATATTTCTGAATTTACAGAATTTCACATAAAAATGTGTGATATATAAAGAGCAAAAGATAAACAGCATAAGATTTTGTAGAGAGAAAAGCTGGCAACCAGAACCTCTAATAAAAGACTTTTTCCAATCTGTTTGGTTCAACTCCTTTATTTTTAAAGTGTGTTTCTGTTCAAGTTTTGACATTCTTTCTGCTTATATGTCCTTTCTGTGAATGTGACCTATTTTGATCAGTTTAAATAAGTTGGCTTGCCTTTTTTTTTCTCCTTGGTACTTTAAATATTTTGCTTTTGTTGTTAGACTGTGGCTGTTGGAAAATATTTGGCAGAAAGAAAGATGAGAAAGGTAAAGAGGAAAAGCATACTTCATTGTAAAATAGTTTACTGAAAAAAACAACGAAGTACTGAGATTTTGGGTTCTAAACGAATTCTGCCTTCTTATATTTTAGCTGACAAAACAGAAAGGAGTTAGGGAAAATTGTTCTGAATGGATGTGAGCATCAGCATGGCTGTTGAGAGAAGGCAGGTGACAAATGGTGGTTGGTGGAGTTGTGTCAGCTGCAGCACAAAGACCAAGTGAGTCATCCTGTGTTACTCTGCTACCATGATCCCCAGCTTCTGCAGGTATAGGGGCACTGGCTTGCTTTCAGGGCTTTATCCTTTCCTTGTCTTCTCACCCTGCCCGTGGTGACCAATTCTCTGATCTTCCCACTGCTGCTCTTCAGGCAGTGACATTTGTCCCCATGATTTAGAAGACAAAAATCCCCAAATTCGATGACTTGTCCTTTAATCTGTCTGTTCCCTAAAGATCATGCAGAGGGGCCAAGAAACACCGTCAATGCTAATTTGACGGTGACCTTGTGGTGAGCTGACTTTGCTACTCTGTGTGAACTTTGTCAGCTTAGAAAGGGCCATGCTGTGTGCACAGCCACCTAAGCAAGGCCAATGTGGGTGGAGGGAAGCATCCCACCAGTAGAAATTAGGACTGTTTTCTTTGATTGTTCCCATTCTTTTCTGTGATTCGCAGCCTAGAGAAACACCGCAAGAATGAGGAGAATTTCAGTAGGTTGGGTGCAAAGGCAAGGCAGGATGTCATAAGTGGATGAAAGATAAGAAGTTTCCTTTCCTTGGAGTTTGGGAAAGTTGGACTGGAAGTTTGAGGAACAACTAGGTATTCAGGGCAGCAAGTGTGGAGATCAGCCATCAATTTTGTTCTACCCAGTCACAAAGAATGGTGTTATTATTCTTGCCATTGTGGTGACCAGTGCCTTACTCCCATCTATAGGAAAGGCAAGTGATGTGTGCTAGCAGAGCAGACTGGAGCTAACAGGGATGCCAGAAGTACATGCTAAGTGGGCATGATGTGGACAGGTATTCATCCACGTCTTGCCTCTCTCCCAGATCTGCGTGACTCCTTGCCAAGTAAGTGATGGTGAGTGGAGGAGAACCATGACCTACATAATGATATGGACTCAATCAGCCTGATGACAGGCACAAAGTAACAGCCCAAACAACATACATAGATATATGGCCAAGAGCAGTTTTGTTTGGTTGGTTGGTTGGTTTTGTTTTGTTTTTAAAGGAAACCTACAGCCTGAAGAGATGGGGTAGACATTGCCTGATAACGCTGTCTTTGTTTGGCTGATGATCACTGTGCCAGTGATCTTTCTGGTTATCAGAACACTCAGAGAAATTAATTTCCACAGTTCTCACCAAATGCCAGCAGAGATATATCATGGTATTGCATTTATGAGGCTGGGGAACCCACGAAGATGTCATAGTCTCCATTGGGTAGAAAGCTGATGTAGGAAACACCAAAAAACATGAAGACCATGAGAAGAGGTTCCTCACATGCTCTCAAGCACCTGAGGGGCCTAGAAGTGACTGAAGGAGACACCCAAATGCTCTCTGTCTTTCTGTCTCACTTGGCCTGCCTAGGAACATGACACTCACAAAAATAGTTCCCAAAATTGATTGGTTTGGATGGACAGAAATGCTTTGGCTCTAGCATTCAGATTCTCCTTTGGTTTATGGCCAACGTTCATCTCAGCATCCTTTGTTCAGAGCTCACTCATGCAACTGGGAACTGCACATTTGTGTGGTATGCAGGAACACTCGCTCCATGGGAGCAGTAAGGATAGCAAGGTATGATATCTTCATTACACAGCAATTTAAATAAAAGGGACCATGATAAATGAGGAGGACACTTTCAGAAGTGAATTCTTCTCAGACCCTGAGTACACAGAGGGAGCATACAAATAGGGTGTCTTTTTTGAGAACTCCAAAAAGTACAAGAATTAGTGTGTTAAATATTAGCTACTGAATATTGGAGGAAATGGGTAGCTATATGTTTTTCATTTTCTTGAATTTTCATATCAGACAACAGCCAGTTCTCTTGCATTGTATGTTTAGGAGAGGGAACATTCAACCTTTCTGTTTGCTTTGGTTTTTATAAGATGTGAACATATAAAAATTCTAAGGGAAATTTAGCTATTTTTTTCCTTCTCTGCAAGAAGTTATACAGATGTTTTATATTTTTAGAGCATTTTTGTTTTGGAAAATATGGAGAAATACTTATGAAAAATGACAACAATATCATTCTTTTTATTCCTTTATTCAGAACTAAGTTAGGGAGTTGCTTTGATGTAATTTAAAAATATCTCTGTGAGGATTATTATTTTATACAAAGGAGCTTGTTTGATTAATTTCGTTAAGGTAAGACTATCTACATTTACATGGCATGACAAATATGTCTCACAAATGTGAGTATTCATGGCAGGTGAAGCTTCTTAGAAAACGGGACATAAGAGATGCTCTTGCAAGGAAAAATTGTTGACAAAGCAAAGTATGAAAAAATGGAAAAAAGGGACTAGGAAAATAGGTAATAAGTCAAACAAATTGTGCCCCATGCTTTGTCCTAAAGGTTCCTCAAGTGAAGCATGGACAAATGACAGGGTGAAGAGTTACAGGGTGTGCTTTTATGGTCTCTTCTGTCCAGCAGGTTCCCAGAGTGTTTTACATAGCATCTTGCATGAACAAGAGACACCACTGGAATGCCACAAATTTATGGGTAATAAAATGTGTTTCCAGAGTGCAGTTAAAATAGAGATGACACTGGTTTGTGTGTGGGACCAGAAGCCTCTGAAATTCTTTCATTTCTACGTTTACCAGAAGTCATGAAAGACACTGGTTTTGAGGGCATGGTGACACGCTGCACTGGGAAATGTTGTCAGAACCGTGTGTGGTTTCAAGCTTTGTAGCATCCCTGGAGCTAATCACCCAAGCCTTGTGCTGCTGCTGGAAGTGGCTGTGTCTGGGGGCAGGAGGACTCGTGATGCTTAGGCACAGGACAGCCAGCTTGGGTTTTGCTGTCTAGAAGTGGAGTTAAGTCTGGTATTAGTACAAAGAGAGCTGGAAATCATGACAACAACAAAAACAGTCCAGTTCCTTCCTTACCTCAGACAGCAACTTAAAGTGCTGTTCTAAGGAGGTGATGGAGTTGAACAGTCAGGTCTCCTTGCCAGACTACTATGCCCAGGCAGGAAGGCGTAGAGCACCAGCAGCAGCCTCTCTGCAACTAATTTACAGGGACACAGGAGATATGTGACAGGCAGGGTTGAGAAGAGTTCACCTCTCCATTTTCTTTCTCTTTTTTTTTCCCTTCCTTTTTTTTCCTTTTTACATCAGAACACATGCAGCGAAATATCTGATTGCACTAATAGCTTTATTACTTTTAGCATGTACTCACTTAGCCAAACAGGTGAAACTGATTTGTGCCAGGTTTTTATGAGCCCAAGGGCTGAGCGAGCAAAACGGGAGTTTTGTGTGACAGGGCCCAGCTTCTTCTGGTTCTCATCCCGGTTTGAAATTTGTGAGAAAATTCAATTTGAGCAAAGCACCCTTTTCAACTCTGAGACAAGCTCACAGCCACCTGAATCAAAACCAGATGTACTTATCAGGCCTAAAGATAACAAATAGCGGCTTGAGATCCTGTCAGCAGAGGACCACCGGAGCAAGGGCTACAAAACTCGCTTGCCTCATGAAATTCTAGCACGATGCATAATAATGCTCACCAGATCTGGAGTCAAGTCTCCCCAGCTCCTTTTTTCCCTCCCCTTTAATAAATTCTGAAGAACATCGCTGCATTGTAAACTGGTTATTTGAGACTGTTTAAGTAAAACCAAAAGCCCCAACATACCTCTAATTCCTCCTCCCTCCAGCCTTCCCTTTCCCTCTTCCCCCCGGGCTGACAAAAGCAGGTCTTTTCAAGTATGCCCATAGCAGGAGATGGTTTGTTTTGGCAAGAGAGCAGGTGCCTTCCCCAGCTCAGAGATCTGGAGTGTCAGCAGTGACCCTGAGGTCTTGGGTGGCCAACTTCACGCTTATGCTTCCCCATGTCAGCCGATATACCTACCACCCACAAGCTGAAAGCTTCCAGCAAGCTCAGAAATGCTTAGAAAGGGAGCTGACCTTTCCCTCCTCTCTTCCCTCCTCCTCCTCCTCCTTCTTCTCCTCCTCCCTCCCCAGTCCTGTCCTCCTGTCCCCTTGGAGCAGCCTGGGAACATTATGAATGTCAGACCCCACTTCTTATAAACAGTGAGGTAGGGGATCTTTTGAACGCTTGGATTGTGTAACTTTAGCTTCTTGCAGATGATTAAAATATGACCATGTAAACAAATGATGCCTTAAATCCCTGGAATATTCTGCCCTGCTCTTATCTAAAGAGAAAGAGAAGATGGGAGGATTATGTGGATATTTTTCAGAGCAATTTTATTTGGTGCTCCTAAGTCCAGGTTGTCTGTTTCAGCACTAAGTGGACCGGTCTTCTGTTACCTTTTAATTATGCTTTTTTATTTGCATTTTCCAAACAAAATCATTTTTCCACATGGTACTTTAATAAGATTCAGTAGTTTCCACTGTGAAAAACAGGACTTGAAAATTACACAGAGATTCTTCTCTTTTTTTGAACCTCTTATGTTCATTGAAATATAACAAATGACTACTTTTTTTTCTTCATGTTTTGCCTTTGAGGGCAACAGGGAAAGAAGAAACCTCTTCTTCAGTCCTGCAGCATAACAGCCATGCTCTGCTATGAAGTGAGAATCCAGTATTTCTCCTGGATTTTGCTTTTGGTTTTCAGGTCCAGAGAGCCTTATTTTCAGCTAATAATCTGAGCAATGTCAGGGGACATGTGACCTGGTCGGAGCAGGGAGACAGCATGACTAAATGCACCACCAAAAAGAAGCATAAAAGCATGACTTAAACCAGTCCTAGGGGTGATCCACTGACACATATGCAGACCCTTTGCCTAGGAATGGGTCTCAAGGTATAATTCTCAAGTTCAGCATATGATATATATAGCATATATAGATAGATATATAGCATATATAAATAGATATGATGCTAGACTGATAGCTACAGCACATCCAGATTTTGCTCTCAGGTAACCCCGTTGAAACCGTATCACTGTCCAAGCAGCCACCCAAGGGAAAGAGAGGCACATTTTGGCCCAGTAAGGAGCTGTGAAATGACTTTTTTGGGGGAAGAAAGCCATCAAAGACCTAATGTATGCAGGAAGTAGATGTTCCTTGTATGTCCATTCAAGGAAGATTACACAAGCAGTATCAGTAAGCTTGGTTTAGCAGTTTGTTTACCAGTAACTTAGCTTTCCACTTGACACTACCAGTGTGGTCACTGGACCAGAGGGAACAAAGTTCCCATGATTATAATCAGGCCAAATAAGCCACTTCCTCTGCTAAGTGCTAATCGACATTTTCCTTTTGCCTTCAGTTGCAAGGGGAATATTGCCTCCTCCATGCAGGCCAAAAGAATTAGGCAACCAAAACACAGCCTTCCTAGAATTGCATGTTCCCCTTGCCCTGGCCATGGCAGGGTGGATACAACACCCAGGGTAACTTTCAGAAATGGGCCAGCAACCCTCAGGCCCCCACCCAGCCTCTGCTTTCTTTCTCCTATCACTCACCCTAATCAAGTCATGCTCTCCTTCTGACTGCCTCTTGGTGGGGGTCTGTGGGGGGTGTGTGGTGGTGTCATGTTTCCAGAGGCTGTGGAGTCATCTGTCATGTCCAGGCTTTTCCTTTGTGTTTACACTTCCCAGTTGGTTTTTGTTCCCTGATGCTCCATGTGGGGCTCAATTCATTGTTGGCCACTTCTGTTTTTGCTGAAGATTTTGCAGCCTGATGTTCCCTTTCCCTCCCCATCAAGCTTCTTTTCTGCTTACCTGCATCTCAATATTATTAATAATATTTATTGTTATTATTGTAGTCTACAACTACCTGAAAGGAGGTTGTAGCAAGGGGAGGATCAGTCCCTTCTCACAGGCAACTAGTGACAGGATTACAGGATATAGGCTCCAGCTGTACCAGGGGAGGTTCAGGCTGGACATCAGGAAGAATTTCTTCATGTAGTAGGTTGTTAAGCATCAGAATGGATTTCCCAGAGAGGTGATGGAGTCACCGTCCTTGGAGGTGTTCAAGAAACAACTGGATGTGACACTTAGTGTTGTGATCTAGTTGACAGAGTGTTGATCAGTCAATGGTTGGATTCTACGACCTAGGAGTACTTTTCCAACCTAAATAATTCTGTGAGCCTATCTTTCTGTGGTGGTTCAGATATTTTGCAATAGTCCTCTGAATCATAAATCCAGATTCACCTTGAACTGCAAATGTTCAGAAAAAGTGGCCAGATTTGCATTTTCCATCACATGTCTGTGATTACTCTAAAGCCCTGTTTTGCTTGTGCCAGGTGGCACCTTACTTCTCTAGAAGTATCAGCACTGGGTTCACAGGAGTTATTTTTGCCTGACAGTCACTTGTGCTGGCAGAACCTAGCCACAGGATGGCAATGTGTGTATGGAGTCAGCAGACGTGCTGCTGCCCTGCTGGAAGGTTCGGGATGAGGGACGAGGTTGGAAAAGCTAGACGTGGGAAGAAGATGGGAGATGCCACAATTTTTCTGGGCTCTACTGCTTTTTTTAGTTATTGTTGAAGTCAAATACACTGTTGTCTAGAAAGTACCTCTCTCCAAGAAGAGACCATATTTAGCTAATTATCCCAAATGAAGCTATATGTAATTACAGGTTCTGATTTCAAAGGCATTTGCCAGTTCAGGCCACTTGCCATTTTGTGAATAATTTTTTGTCACATAAGCTTGCTGGCAGGCTGATGCAAGTGGCTGCTATGCATTAAATCTGAGCTATATGACTGGTCATGTGTTTTATAATGGAATATAACTCTTCCCTCTTTCGGTGACTGTAACACTTAAAAAGCACCTGTTGGGGAGGAAGAAAGACACAGTGATTAATAGCTCAACATGGACTAGAGGAGATCCTTGGATCATGTCCTTGGACTGCTGCAGCCTTCCTGTGCAATCTTTGGCAAATCTTGTAATGGCAGATCCGAAAGGCTCCCTAAGTGCCTGAAAGTCATATGTGAAAAGCTTAGATTTTGGCAGAAATAAAGTCCAGAATGGTATATTAAAAACCAGTTCTCCCAAGCCAATGTGTGGGAGCAGCATTGCCCTTTCCAAGGGAGTTCATTGCCCCTTCCTCCTCCACCTGGCAGGGGGACAGGGAATTGCCTGCCACTGGCTAGTAGGATCTGGGATGGAGTGAGGTCATCCTGCAGCCCTGCTCCTTTCTCCTGGGTGCTGGAGGTGCCTTAATTTGCTTTGGAGCTGCAGCTTGGAGCCTTCTCCTGAGGTAGGCACCATCCACATTTCTTTTCGAGCAAGGTTGTTGTTTCATGTTCTTATGTATTGAAATTTGCCTCCTCTGTCCTGTCTCTGGATTTTGTCCTTCATTTCCCTGTGTTTCCCTTTGCCACTCAGCAGTAGGATGTGGGGATATTCTGTGAACATTTCTCTTTTTAAGGATCATAAGGTTTGAGGCACTTTAGTAAGGAGGGATTGCATAAAGCCTTGAGTATTGACTGCTTTTGGAAATGCAGTTCAAACAAGTGCATAAGGCAGTGTAGAATTCTCAAGATGTCTGCTGGGCTTAAACAACTTACACTGAGCTGTACAGGAGTAACAGATTCAAAGTTGGATGCTTCAAGGGTGGGGGAAATAGTTATAGCTCTCAGAGGGACCCCAGCTCCAGGAATCAAATAAAAATACACCCAATGTGTTATTTCTCAGCAAACCCCCTATTGAAACCCCTCACTTTACAAGGAATTATTTCCATTCCTCCTGCAGTAAACCCTTGTTCTCAGCTGGCAATCAGAGTCTGTTTTATTTTGGCTTTTTTCCTGACCTAACATAAAGGGTCTTAGGGTCTCCTGGGAAACCAGAGCCCTTGAGACAGCAGCTGAGGGGCAGGGGGAGCCGAGCGGTGTTTGGGAGAAGAGCGTTTGAGAGCCTGTGGTTCCCCTGCTCTGCTCTTTGTTCAGCGCTTTGGCTGTTGGGGACTTGGGAGAGAGGCGTTCCCAGTTTTCCTTAGGTAATTGCAACAGGACATTGAGCAGCAGTGGCTGCTGTTGAGCTACTTGTACCTCTGCTCCAGCTGAGTGAAAGTCAACTTGCCTTTAAATATTTGACATTCTGACTTTAAGTGGTTAGTGTGGGCATGTACTTGTTGCTTGTGAATATGACTGGGATGGAAGAAAGTGTCAGAGTTTGGGGTTTTTCCCACCTTGGGTGCTCTTTGAGGCTTTCCATTTTCATCAGCCAATCCACTTCCACTGTTGAAATAATTTTTTTCTGAAGGCATCATTCTGTTGTCACATGTTAATACAATGGTTATAAACTTTCACCTGTGTCACTTGCTGTGTCCTAGTTCTATGATTCTACATGACAGAGGTTCTCGTGAAGACCAGGATCCCTGAAGGCCTTATTGAGGATAGTGTTGGTCTGGAAAACACCTGGGGAAAGAAGAGCAGAGGCTGTTGATGTGAAGTGAAATATTTCACTGGCTTTAGTTGGCTTTGGAAAGGAAGGATAAATGTAACTTGTTTTACTGCTTATATGTCTTGCAGGGTGAATTAAACTTACGTTTGAATTAATTCAGAACCTGAAGTCCTTCACAAAAGGGAAGGATTGTGTGTATGTAGGTGGACTAAAAACTCTTTCTCAGCTGAAGAGAAAACATAATAACTCCACTGAAACACGAGTACAATAAATATGACTCCTCTTCTGTGACTGTATTTTCAGCCATAAAACCTAAATGACAGCTTGTCTCCCTGTTCCTCACAGAATGAGATTCCTATACATTTTTGTGATCTTTGTAGGCATCAAGATCAGCTGATTGTAGACTCCATTTATGGAAATAACACAAATATTGTCTTTCATGCCATTTGACATGCCTTATATGATGATACTGGGGTGTTAAATTCTGGAAAATGCTGTAAAGTTAAAATCTCTATTTCTTGCTCTAAAGAGCAAGAGTATATATAGCAAGAGTATATAAAAGCCAAGAGTATAATCTTCAGGAGTGGTAGAAATCCTGGCTGGAAATTAACAGTCAAATAACTAGTGTATTTCAGCCACCTTTCAGCACTGAAAATCATAGATGTAGAATATACCAGTCCTACAAGATGCATATGTGGTAGCTGTAATCCATACTTTTATGGTAATATGTACATCTCCAATGTATTTTTGTGTCTTGACCTGAATATTATTTACAAGTTCTGCCTTAGATAACTTCTCTCAGACTGTAGAGAAGTTCTCTTGAACAAATCTGCATTAGAGTCAAATGATTTTAAGCCTGCACATCTTTCAAGATTGAGTCCCATAGGAAAAAAAAACCTTTCAGGAAAGAAAGGTCCTTTTCCATTTTTCCATCTCTTTCCTCCTTCAGCTTTGACTGGTGTCCTTTCTTTGTAGGAAAGGCTGAGTCTGCAGTGTCTGGGCCCATTCCATCCTGAGCGTAGGTGCTTTGTGTGTGCCTATGTGCTTCCATGTGGTTTTCACTTATTTTGCGCTAGCTCTTCATCTGTGACTTCCTCAGCTGCCACCCTGGTGATCCTGCCCCAGGAGAGATACCAGACAGGAGTCTCAGGTTTTAGGGAGAAAAACCCTGTTGTGTAGGTCCTACTACAACAGATATGCAATATCAGTGACTTGCTGTGTGTGGATTGAAGTAAAGCTGCTGAAGTTTATTAAGTTAGCTCAGGATAGGGCTGAAGCTTTGAAATAAATCTCTCTGCCTCCAACGGCCCTATGGAGATCACTGGGACTTGCCACCAACACAAAACAGTAGATAAGGCTGTCAGACTGACATCATAGAGAAAGAATGAATGGTGATGTCCTCTAAAAAACTGTGTATTCTCATAAGTCCAAAAATCAGGAAAATAAATGTGGTGAAAATTCCACTTGCTTAAGCTGAGGAGAGGAATTACATTAGAAAGTCATATATATTATAAAAGAACAGACTTTTTCCTATTTTGGTATCTATTTCTTCTAATTTTCTTTCAATCTTGTTTTGTTTTGTTTTCTTTTATTCCTTCACCCTGCACTTGGTACATTTATTATGATGGAATTATAGCAATAAGGTGACCAAAGTCTTTCTACCTTTTGGTTGAGAAGTGCAATGCCAACTGGGATCTGGTTTTATATGTAGAGGAATGAGTTGGGTGGGAAAAGGGTAAAATCACCTCAAAATCAGACTGTGCTCACATGTTATGACGTTAAAATGTTGTAAGGCTTCTTCCTGATAACCAACGTGTCTGCCTCAGGATTGAATAATGTTGATGTTAAAAGGTCTGTACGTCCAAATAAGATCTGGGTAGTCAGGAGGATATCCATTCATTCCTAGTAAATAACACAGTGACACAAAGACAAATAACTTGGTGAAAGAGCCCTGAGAGTGATTGTGGAATTACCTGATTGTGGATAAATAAGAGCAGAGGTCATCAGCATCCCAACTTTTAGTAAATTTAGGTTAATTACTTAAGAAAGGAAATAGCTTTCAAGAAAATGTGTAATGGTTGCCAAAGAGTTAGATGATAGAAAAAGCAAGGATCATAAAGGAACTTTACATTCTACAGTTCAAAGCTGAGGGATATCTGAAAACTTTTCTGATTATGGGAAAAATGCAAATGTTCCCTTATATGTGCATGCCCTAATGAGAACAAGCCACAGAAAGTGAACAAAATATGACTGGTTACAATTATTTTAAACAGGCTCTGTAAAAAAAATAAAAAATCATAGACCAGAGGCAATAAATGTAACTTTTTAGAATCACATTTAAAAGTTCCCCTCTCTTTTCCTTCCCCTTACCAGCATCCCTTCTCCCTTGTGTCAGCCTTTCCTAGACAGTTTTTCCTTCCTTCGCATGCAGTAGCTCAAGCAATTGGCTTAACATTTGCTGCCACTGAGAGGATGGAAACACTGGGGGGCGAAAGGGAGAAGAAGTAAGATAAGAAGGGAGAAAAGAAGCTGAAATAAATGGTTGGAGGAAAATAAATTAAAAATGCATTGGGAACTCACTGGACACATTCTCTGCCACTAAGTCTGCTTTAGAAGACTCTACTCCTGGAAATCAATTGCCTTGGGATCTTCTTGTGTGAAATACATTGAAGAAGGTTGGACTGACAAATACATGAAGAACAATCCCCTTGTAGTGTAAAACAAATAGAAATCCACTTACTCTGATCCTGTCACACAATGTGAGCAAAATTCACTACCTCAACAGTAAGACCAGGCAAATTTAAAACTAAGCAATATATATAGACTTCCATTCAAAGTTGGTTTCTGTGTTGTACTGGTTCAGTGTTAAACCCAGATTTATTTTTTATTAATTGCTAAGTACTTCTATGACCAATGATGACTTCTGTGATGAATAAACTGATAAGCACCAGCCCATCATAATCAAAGCACAGTAATTTGTGGCAGACAGGAAAGCTTGTTCTGCCAATAAGCATCTCTGGATATCAATTTCTTGCTTATTGCAGGGACTTTGGGGTGAGTACAGTGTGTAATTTGAGTGATTTGAAGAGGGCTCCTTAACCCTCTGTACCTCCTGAACAAGTGACATATGGAAAAACATGCAGGCCTACAGCAAATTGCCAGTTTGGAGGTGCATCAGTCACACCAAATTACAAGCCCAGATGAATATTTGGAGGAGTCAAGGTCCCCTACTGACATGTACAGAGTTGAAGAGGGTGGACTAATCTGTACAGGTTTGGGGACAGACAGAGGTCACAAGACCAGTTGGCTTGAGAAGCACAGCAAAGCTTTGATTCAAATCCTGTTAAGAGTGCCAGTGGGAGTGAATCCAGGGATATTAAAGGTCTTTGGATCAGGCTTCAGGTATGTACTGCAAATAAAGTTAGTCATTTAATTCTAACAATAGGACAACATGCCCCCAAAAATAAGCATGCCTCATGTGTGCTTAGGAATTGAAGGGTTTGGATTTTGAGATCTCAAGTTTATTGGGTGTTTTTGAGGAGTGGTATTTGGTTTTTCCCTTTTGCTGTTTTGTTTTATAACAGCAAAGGAGCTGGATCACTTTGTCACTTCTAACTTTTTAAATCACTTTTCTCAAAACTAAGGAATATAAATAATGCATTTGGCAACTCCCAATGACAATCAAGTGATGAATTTGACAGGTCTAGAAAAAGAAGAAATCTCAACAGCTGTTATTCACCTAGTATTATTAAACTGAACAAGCCTGAACAACAAGAATGTATGAATGGCCAAATTATTTTGAGAAGTGTAATGTAAAATAACAAGAAGTAACAGCAACCATTACCTAAATGGCATGGTGGATTGGCATTATGGCAGTGTTAAGCAAAGTCATCATTCACTAAGGTTAGCACTGAGTCAGAAAGTGTATTATTGTCATTAAAATAATTAAGATATGTAGAAGAGTGAGAGGAAAACCAAAGTCCCTTACTGAAAGTATATGGTGCAGGTTTATACAGGATGAATCTAAAAATACGGATTTGATAGCACACCTAAATTGAAATTACTGGATATTGCAAATGTTTGGGGGTTTTTTCCTTCCAACTTATTTTAAAATATTGCTGCTTCATATAAATTATTTGTTTAAAGCCACCTTCAATCTTCAGGTGCTGCAGATTCCTACATGGAGTCTCTGTGATGATATTTTTCCCACTTGAAAACAAAAATAAAGAACCTCTGTCTTTTCGTTTACAGTAATCACAGTGAATATTGTGGGCAGTTTTGGTCACTGCAATTTAAGAAAAATATTAAGCCATTAGAGAGTGTCCAAAGGAGGGCAATGAAAATGGTGAAGGGCCTTGAGGGGAAGTGTGTGAGGAGTGACTGAGGGCACTTGGTCTGTTCAGCTGGAGAAGGGGAGACTGAGGGGAGACCTCATTGCAGTTACAACTTCTTTGTGAGGGGAAGAGGAGGGGCAGGCACTGATCTCTGCTCTGTGGGGACATGGAACAGGACCGAGGGAATGGCCTCGAGTTGTGGCAGGGGAGGTTTAGGTTGAATATCAGGAGAAGGTTCTTCCCCCAGAGGGTGGTTGGGCACTGAACAGGCTCCCCAGGGCAGTGGTCACAGCACCAAGCCTGACAGAGTTCGAGAAGTGTTTGGACAACACTCTCAGGCACATGGTGTGACTCTTGGGGATGGTCCTGTGCAGAGCCAGAAGTTGGACTTGATGATCCTTATGGGTCCCTTCCAACTCAGTATGTTCTGTGATTCTGTGACAAGCACAGAAAGAAGATGAAACTCTCTATTGGATTGAAAACAGCTCAGCTGCTGAATAAGAATTTCCATAAAGGTTAAAGTTTGGTAAAGGTTTTCTTGCAGTTTGGTACCTTTTCTCACTTGGAGAAATTTTATTCTCCATCTCTTCATGGTTTTAAAGGATAGATTCTTTTAGCCTCCAAGAAGAATAATTGTTCTTGTTTTCTTCAGTGATTTTAAATCTAGTGCCCAAACCTTCTGTGTCTTCAAAGTACAGCACACCATAGCTTTCTATGTTATGAATCCAGTCCAATTGACTTGAAGGGAGCCAGGGCTTTGTCTTTTTTTCCAACTTTCTGTAACAGCTGAGATTGTTCTTAATGGAGCTTAAAGGATCTTTTATGTTTATACAGAGCATTCATCATAGGTTATTTCCCACACTAATCAATGTTATGTCTCCAAAATCTGCTGAGAAAAAGGAGCTTTTGGTTGTGGGGTTTGGGGATGGAGTGAAGGTGGAAGTGTCAAGGTGTGTGTTTTTGAAGATGCACAGATAAGTCTTTATTAATACTCTTGGATTTAGTGGCTGTCTTCTTGTTCTGCACTCAGTGGTTCTTTTTTCTGAACTTCATCATATTACTCTCTATATCATTGAGGGGAAAAGCTTCCCAGTCTTCTCTGTTAATGTTCCTGGAAGTAGCATGCTTAATACATGCACACATAATGGTGTCAAAATGTACTAATTGTACTGTTGTTCATTCTGGTTCTTAATCTGTAATACTTCTGTGGTAAAACCACTGCTTTGTCTATCCAAACAGTGTTCTTTAATCCAGTTGTATAGTGAGCATGAATACATCATTAAAGCCAGTGGTGCCTCCCAGAGTGTTAAGTGACAGTATAACTACATCAGGATTTTTGTTCTTGTATAAATGCAAAAATCATAATTCCTGGGTGTCATTGTATTATATAAATATATGTATAAAATATATATAATGTGACATCCCAAAGATGGGATTTGGACATCACATGAAAGGAATAAATTTAACAAAATCCATAGGTGTTAGCTCTGACTTGACTGGGATAAGATAAGCATCATATGTTTTCAGTAAAACACATGAAGAGCAGATGTTTTCATTTCCAAACTGAGGTATTACCATCATATCATATAACTTTCTTCAGGAAAGTCTCATACCTGAATTGTATGTTACAATAAGAATTAAAACAATGGATAAAATTGGTCTTGTTTTTGGGCCAAATAGTTGACTTCAGTGTACACACAACTAGATATACAATGTCATTGCTGCTCAGCAGATGAAGGAGATGTGTGATTTAGATTCTTGTATCAAGCCATCAGTTTTTGAGATGTAAAAATACATCTACCTGGCTCTGATGTATGCTAGGGAAGTTCTATTACAGTGGTTTGGGTTGGAATTTATTCTTCCCCAGCTCCTGACAGCTCTGACCCAGATTCTGAAATTTTCTTAACCAATCAGCTTCTAACAGTAGTGAAGAGTTCACATGTCCTTTCCAAAGCTTTCATGCATGATTTTCTTGGCTCCAAGTGTTTGTGATAAAGGGCTGGGGAGGTAAGAGCTGCTCTGAGGGTGGGCACATGTGCATGTATTTGCAGCTGTGTGATAGTGATAAGTGCTGAGCAGGCAGATGTACCTCTAGCCTGAGTCTAGCTGACTCAAGCTAGCCTAGTCATCAAAGGGAGGAAGGTGGTTTAATACTCTGTTGAAGTGTAAACTTCTTTCACATGCTCAAAATCTCAATTGCTCTGCTGGCCAGAAATGTCTATGTTTAAAGATGCAGAAAACAAAACTCCCATTTACCCTCCATTCCACTTCCTTCTATAAATCATATTTATGAAGTGTTCATACAGTACATTGCACTTTTAAATGTTATAAGCTAGTATCACACAATACTCAGATAATATACTTTGAGTTGCCACAGCAAATCCATCCAGTGGTCAGAGAGATGGGCTATGCATAGAAGAGCACTGCTGTAGTTCTTCTGTAGTGTTCTTCTGTTACAGAGAAAGACCTTTTAAAGTGTGAAGAAGCCTTGGTAAAGGTATGAATCAAGGTCAGAGTTTCAGCCTGGGAAGGATTCAAACATTGTTGTATTTCCAGTAGTACACACTTCTGATTAATTTTATTAACTGTTCAATTGTCACTAAAGAAAATTAAATGTACTTTAAGTAATTCTGTTTATTAGTATTCCAGTCCAATATTTTCCATGCATTCATGAATTACCAAGGGATAAAATGATGGGCATTTGCTATTAAAATCTATGTCCTATCAAAAGCTTTGCTATGAATCAACTGTGTAAAATCCACAGCATTCTTGTTCAATATTATAAACTGCTATTCAGCCAGCCAGTTTGTTCACTTTTAATCTTGCTGTCATCAGTGATTGGATTTCACTCTGGCAATTTTTTGGACAAAACTGAAAATTTCTGACAAGCTCCATAAAGACACAATTTTTGGCAAAAGGGACTTTTTTTAGCAATTAAAACATTTCTCTCTGCAATTGCCATCAGGGCCCAGTTAGGTCAGACTTCGTCCATTTTTCTGTCTGACTTTTTTTTTTTTCCCCAGCCACTCAGAGTAAATGATCAATTATTATGGTAAATGTTCCTTATGTGTTTAAAAAGACATATATTTCATTGGAAGAAGAATGCTCTGCTGGAAGTAAAAATGGCTCCAGGGGTAGATAAATTAATCACTGGTGTAAACTCTCGTAGCTCTAGGGTGTGTCCTGTGGTGACTTAGCTACCTGCACTGTAAATAGTGATTCCCAAATTTGAAGGTATATTCCTAGTGGTTAAGAGTGAGCTCATGAGTTGGTCTGAGAAAAATCGACCTGATCCAGTGTTTACACACTTGGTTGAAATGCATAATGTCCCAGGCTATGATACGGTTGCAATGGCTGAACTCAATTCTTCCCAGAACACAGACACTCTTCTTTGATGGACAGATATTTTAGACTAGACACCTCCCACCCCCATCCTCTTTCTCTAGTATTCTGAGAGCCTTCTTTTATTATAGATTCTTATATTGTGCTTTGCACAGTGCCTGCTGTTGAGAGAACAAGAGCTCTTATGGGGTTGTTTGGGTAATTCAGGGACTGGGTCACTCTAAAGAAATGCAAAACGTGGAGCAGTGTTGCCTCAGCTGTGCTGCAGACTCAGCTCGCTCCGTTCTGCGAAAGTCCCTCTTGGCCAACATTTAACACTGTGGCTGGCATAGCAGAAATTGCTCTGGAGCCTGGTTCACCACACATGCGTGCTCCATAGGAACAGCTGGACTTCTCTTTTGTGCTACTAATAAAAATTCTGCATGCTTAAATTGATTTTATTGTCAGAAATTATTTAAATGCTCCATAATAAAGTGCCATTTGAAACTCATGGGGTTTTTTAAATCTGCATTTATAGAGAGAGTGTGTGCAATAATGCACAGAATACTCAAAGGGAAGTTTAGAGTGACATAGCTACAAGTACTTCTAGGGTCTTTACTGATTTATGATGTCAGTAATACTCAGCTGTAATTATCCACATCTTCATAGCTTTCCCTTTTTTTATTTTTTTTTACTTTGTCATATATGAATTTTGTTGCAAGTAAAAATTAACTAGAGTTGGCTACACTGTAGAATTCTGTACTTTAAAATAATAATAAAGATTTCACATAATGATTAATATTCCGTTTCAAAATTTAAGGTTGTTTCTCACCCCTTGAAATGAAGGGAGGGAAGGAGAGAGAAGAAGTGAGGTTTTGAAGTGCAACATCCCCGTACAGTTGCAGTATTAATTCCTTCTGGCCACATCCCTAGCCATTCTTCATGTTGTGTTTATACTGTGAGTACATATTCTGTTGTGAATTCTTTACTGTGCTGTTCAGTAACCATATTTGAGGAAAACCATCTGGTTGAGAACTTGCTGCAAGGATTATCCTGGAACACACAGAACAATGAGCATGAGCACAATTATGGAAACACAACCACCCCCAAGTGTGAAGAACCCGTCATTATGAATTGGGAATGTTGGCAGTGGTGGAAAGCAGTTTTCGAGGTGGGAACTGAGCGACACTGTGGGAACTGAGAGACTCCTCTGGAGATGGAATGCTCACCTCCTGATGGAGAGCTTCAGGCAAGCAGCATCCATGTGCAAATCTCTTCTGCAATACCAGTGTAGCCTTTTGCTCTGCAGATTAAACACAGCCTCTCTTCTTTTCTACTTTTTTTTTTTTTTTTTTTTGCAGCTGCTTTTTATTTCAATATTTCTTGCTTTTTCTTCAACTACATACATGGCTTAGTGAATTTAAAAAGCTTTTATTTCATATCAGCTGTACTGAAAAATGTGCTTCATGCTTTGTTAAAATTTGACCCAAAACAGTCAGCAAGCTGAAGGTTTTGGAGTAAGAGAAAAATAAAAACCATACCAAGGCCAGTCAAATTTCTAAACCACACTCTGGGTTTCAGAAAAAAGTAAGGAAAACTTTAGTCAAGGGGTAACAGAGTAGAACATCTCCAAGGATACAAAACTACTTGTTCAACCATAACTGTGCTATGCCTTTTACAAGAGAATATTACCTCTTGGACCTCTAGACCCATCTTTAGTCATCTGGGATGTCTGTGGCCAAGAATGAGAAAGAAAACAGAGAAAAAGCACATTTCTATCTGTAACTGTCTGTTCTTGTCCTCTTCTCCTCTTCCCCTATGCATCTGCCTTCTATTTAAGTCTGCTTATTTAGACAGTTCAAACACAGGTATTATCACTAGTGAAGAGTTTCTTTACTATTCCCTGTGCTGACTTCTCCATTCAATCGTTTTCTTCCACTAGATGATTCAGTAGGCAAAATGGCCATATTTAAAGTGATTCTTGTTATTTTGGAGGCTCCTTGGTCTGATAAATATCTTGATTTTACATTCAAGTTTTCTTTCAAAATAATTTGGTAGGGCCTGAAGTTTATTTCTTCTGTAAGTTGTTCTCCTGAACTCTGTTCTATAAAGCATGGATGCAGATCAGGTCAAGGCAACAGCGTAATCCCAAGAGATGTATTGCTCACTCTGCTGGGACACAGTGTTAAATATAAATAATTTGAGGTTTGGAGGGTTTGGTGTGCTGGCCAGCTGGTGAAAAAGAAATAAATGATCTTGGGCTGACCTAAAAATGAATGTGCATTTTTGGAATTGTTGGCGAAACAGAAAGTAACAACTTGAGTGGTAATCCATGTACTACACAGTGGACCATGATTACTTGTCAGGGAATTGAAAGGAACAAAGTGTATATTGCATCTTTACCTGATTCAGAGCTGCCATTCTTCCTTGATAAATGCTATATTTAGTCCCAGTTTGCCTTTCCTTTCCTTGTCCTCTTGCAGTTGCTCCACATTCTGTGAGAATTTAGATGACTGAATCATAAAAAGACAGAATGAGAACAGATAACACATATTCTGGCTATGACTCACGCAATGCAGTGAGATACTTTTTTCATCCAAATTCTAGTGTGTACTATATAGTAAGATCTATTTATCTGGCTCTACCTAAAAATTTTGTGTAGCCTATTCTGGTTTTGTGGCCTGTGCTGAAGTGTTCTTGGAATCCAGTTATGTTAGTTAAAGTATTTGAAAACTAGTAAAATAACATGTTAGCATTTCCAAACCCGGTTATTTTCTTCCCTATTTTTATCCATCTTCGAAGTACAACTAATATTAAGTGGTTTTGAATAGAGAGCAATCCTGGAAATAATAAAAATCTGCTGTCTTATCATGAGCCTTTTGTACTGAAAAGAATTTAAACAATGAGAAGTGAAGAAAGTGCTTCAGTGCTTCCTACTGGTTTCATTGTGGCCAGAGCTGTGAAACAATTGAAGCACTACCAGGATTTCATCAATGTGACAAATATTGACCTTGCTTTCAACCCATGCAAACTTACTGTATTTGAATGTTACACAACTTGGCCCTTTAAACCTGTCTGCTTCCCCTGCCTGCCTTTCCTTCTTACTTCAGGAAAGAACTGAACTTGGCTGGAAAATTTGACTCTCCTTGAGCTGATAGTATTTTTTTTCCCAGGAATTTTCATCTATATGGTGTTTCCAGTGATTCAAAGAATGTCACATGTGGCAACACATACAGAGCACTGGATGCTTCTTCAGTAGTTCCATAAATGCTCAACAGTAGCAGGCAATAAAACTATGAAGTTGCTACCATTAGCAGCACACAGCATGAGAACCTTTTTCTCCTTAATGGGAGACTATGGAGCAAGTCTGCAGGTGGTGAAAACTGTCAGTGAGTGGATCCGTCCTGATTCACTTCATCACAAGAACTGGGTTCAAATCTTCTGGCAGTGTTCCCTCAGATTGTCACTCCAGATGTTGGTTTGTAGTGTTGACTGAAGGAGTAATACTGTAAAAACTGGGTTTATTTCAAAATGCCCCCAGGACTTCTACAGGAGTGTCCACTATATTGCTTTTCAGCTCCTACATGTCTTTGGTAGCAACCTGGGTAAGACTAATATGAGTTGTAGCTGAGAGGGCAATGGTAAGGCAATACACAGTGAGTTGTTCCTATCTGTGTTAAAGGAACTGGTTTAGACAGGAACAAGAAGGTAAGTAATAGATGCTTTAATAGATGCTTTTAAAATTAGTGGTAAAAGACAGACTCTCTCAGGTGCTTTGAATGATGTACGTCATCCAGACATCTCCTGAGACCATTTAAAGTTATTATTTGCTGCCCCCAAATCCTCCAGAAACTATTAGCTTATATGAAATGCAAAGCTACTAAATTCTTTCCTAATGACAGTCATTCAAAATGGATATTTTAGAAGAGTTATAGCTAGCCTTGTGCCAGGAACTTTTTATAGTGAAATAAGACCTAAGCAGTACCTTTCTCAAGTATGCCTTTCAATCAATATAACAAAAACTGTCTCAGTCTAAGTGGATAGAGATTTGCACAGGAGAAAGGTAATGATTTTCTCTCTCTCTGCCTAGCGACATCCATGCTGGCCATGCCGTGCTGAAGAAGAACTGATTTGACACCAGGGTGTTTTGATTTTACTAAGAGTGGCATTTGTAACCAAATTCTTTTTGTTCTTGTCTAGCTCCATCCAGCTTGTGATTAACTGATGATACAGATTTCAATGATTGCACGAAATCTTAATTTGCATTAAATATTTGGGCCACAATGATTTTAATTTAGACTGTTAGTATATTTGAAAAGTGCTTTTTCTCTCCTCACTAAGTTTTTTCACTTGTTTCTTCCTTATGTTCCTGTTTAAATATGTCCACAGACCTGAACGTGTTTAGTTACTCAGCAAGGAATCAGAAACATGATTATGGGGCCTAAGTCATGAATTACACAGCAGAAATGGTGTGTGGAGAAAGTAGTTCCTTTGTGAACAACTTTCAAGCAAGAAACTGTTGACTCACACTATCTGAACACTTGCAAGTAATTAATCCAGACAAAAACAACTGGATTATGTTTTTTAAAGTTGATGTAGATTTTACAACTATTTAAGGCACCGTCCCTTTATATATTTCTTCAGATTTATAAGGTTTTCCTCAGTATCATACACTTAGTGGGAAATATGGATGTTAAACTTGCAGCAGTCTGGCAGAGAGGTGGCTTCTCTTCAATACTAAAAACTCTGAACCTGGGACCAGAGCAGGTGCCAACATGTCTCCTTTCTGTGAGCCTACGTGGAGAGGCCTTCCATTTTCATGAAGCTCATGTCAGCAGAGAAAACCTCTGATGAACTGAATTTGGGTATATATTCATGTTCCCTCTCTCCAAAGTGCAACAGAGTCCAGAAAGCCCTACTGCTGACCATCCAAGATTTTTCCAAATGTCTCTGACTGGTTCATTTGCATAAAGTGAAAACTGAGGCACTTCTACAGCCAAACATAACATACACTGGCTAACAAGAATACCTCTAACACACAACTCAAAGTTTATTAGCCAAATTTTAGTGAACAGCCTCTGGCACTTCAATTTGTTTTCCATTGGTGAGAGAGCATGGAAGTAGCTGCCAGGTGCAACTTTCACAAACCTGCATATTTTTGGGATGTTTAGCAAACATCTGACCAGGTCCTTCTTGAGCAGCTTTGAAGCCTGAGCCTGAAACAGGCACAAGACTGAAGAGGCAAAGGCTACAAAAGCAGAGTACACCCCTTGCATACCTCAGAAGATACGAAGGTCAGTTATTTCACTCTAAAATGAGTATAAGGCACTTTCTGCATGTGAAGTTTGACACCATCTCATTGCATTTCAGATGATTTCTCTTAGTACTTCAAATATACAGAAATAGTTTATGGTTAAGTTATTTAATCTCTCTCATTGGTAAGTGGACATGGTTGTAATCTATCAGCCAGACCAATATCACACATGGCCTCCAGTAGTCACATGTATTTGCATGAAAACTAATCACAGCAGCTCTATGATTTTCAGAAGTCCCTGAAACACCTCTTAATTACTCCAGGGCAAGGGCATGCACTAATAGGAAAGGCTATATGGACAGTACCTCATCAATGTGTGTCTCTGTATCTGTGGGACAATGCTTCACAAGACCCCTAATACCACAGACAGATGTGGAAGAAGAGACATCATTGCCATGAGCCATGCTGATGTACTTGATGTACAACAGTGTGGGTTGATGAAATTCCACCTCTTGATTTACATATTGAAATGTGTGTATAGGGCTTCACCCTGCCTCTTCTGAGAATATCCATTTAACTCCAGCACTGCTTTCCAAAATACCGTAGGATTGCCATGGGAGCAGCAGGAGAAAGATTGACTCAGGGTAACAAGGTAATTAACCTTTTCTAGTGTCCTAAATTGCTCCTAAGGTTGACTTCTGACTTTTATTAGTATGTTCTGCTGGGTTTGTGGAGAAGCTTGGAAGGGTGACTTTACTCAGTCAACAATATCTTGCTGGAATTAGCACATGTGGAAAGGTATAAGCTCAGCCCCTGTGCTGTTCGAGACCAACTCTTGTAGAGTCATCAAGATGAGATTGTAGCTGCCTCACCCAATTCATATTGCACTTGTGGAAATCCTGCAAGGGACATGTCCTGAGTGAGGGGACATCACTGTTCTCTCATCCCAGCCCCTTCAGATGAGTGCAGGTAAGCTGTTCACTTGTCCTCTGGAAAGAAAGGTCACCCGTACTATAACTCACTGTGGGTCCCACTCCTAATAATGAATTACTGTGGTCTTTCTGTCCCATATTGTCTTATGTCTACTACTTTTGAATGATGGAAAAATTTTCAAAGGTCCTTCAAGCTCTTTGCCAGTTCCCAAATCTCCATCATTTACAAGTCCAGAGTAAGACACATAACTTCTGTATCCTCCATTCAGAGCACATTAAGTCAATTTAACATTTCAGACATCTTACACAGGAAGGCTCAATATATTCTGTCAAAAGTTGAAGGAAACAGTAAGCTGTTTATTTCCATCTCTGAGATCTGTAGGGGCCAGTATTGATGAACTGATGTGTGCATGACTGCCAGCTAGTGAAGGGTGTACCACACCGGAGCAGCATTCTGATACTGACCTCTGCTTGGACTACAGGCCAGAGCTAGTATCTTTCATATGTTTTGATTTTATGCACTTAAAATAGGACATTACCTCTTCCTAAAGGCCTGTATCACATCACCTTTGATCCTTACACTGATATTTTGAAAGAAAAAAAATTTATTAAAACCTCATTCCTGTCTCCCCCTCATCACAATCTTTAAAAGCACAAGGACTGAGAAGAAATATGAGGAATTATAGCTAGATAGACATATAGGTGTTATGTCTGAGCTTCCTCGAGCCAACTGTGCCATTCAGCCTCATCTACAGCAGCCTTTTTTGTCAGAAGTTGATTCAAAATATATTGCAGATGATGTTAAATTGTAGAGGAATTTTGCAATATGGGCTATTACTCACTGGACAATAGGTTTAGAGACCACTGAGCTCATTTATAAGTCTCAAGAAACAGTAAGACATATCTCCACCAAATTATGTACTGGTCTTCCAATAAATGCAGCTCAGTGATCCCTGTTAAGGTAGTTGCAAGCAACAAAGAATAAGCAAGCATAAAGCACTGATTCTGCATGTCATGGTAATATAATTTATTGGCCCCTGGGATTCAGAATTACTCTATTTCTCTTCCCCAAGTCAGACAAATATGAAAAGGAGGATGGCCTTGTGGTTAAGGATTTGGATGCTAAAGATATGGTCTCAGTTTCCAGCCCTGTCTCAGGCTTCCTGTGTGGCCTCATACAAGCCATTAATGCCTTTGTGGTTTTTCTTGTCTTTCAGTAAGATGATGATTATACTAGCAGGAAAGATCTGAACTGGACCAATCACAGTTCTTTCTTTCTTTCCTCGCCCCCCACCCTGCCTCTTAAATTTGTAGTTTCCTTACAGCTTTATATTCTTTGGTTTTACACCAGTTCCTGTCTGACAAAAATGCCTACTCAAATCAGTATTTACAGAAGAGCAATGGCGTTTGATTTTGAGCTTCTTTATTGAGTTCCCAAGGAATGTAGATAACCCAGACACCCTCTGAATTCAGTGCTGTGTGCTGAACTACTCTGTGTCAGAGCTAAACATCCGTCTTGCCTTCTGGGAGAGTGCACCTTTCCCTCCAGAGAATGCAGAGGGGGATCAGGATGAGAGTGCTCAAAATCCTTATGGGAAGAATGCGAGGAACTGGCTTGTGGTTGCAGTGGATCTGTCAGAGCTGGAGGCAGGCTGCCCTCTCTAAGTACTGCTGTTGAATTTTGAGATGTTTTGAGAAACACTCTGTGCTCAGCAGATTTTTTTATGAAACTTTGCAACTATTTCTCTATATAGAAGCACTTCAAGTGAAAGGGAAAAACAGCATTAAAGCCTGTTAAATACTCTGCTGAAAGACTCCTGTCTTGCTCTGTTTTTCTTCTTACCACAGCCTGTGGGATTTTCAGAGGTTTTGAAGGGAACAGAGACCCAGCTTCCTATTAATAATTCTCTTGCTTTTTCATTGTGACATAAGCAATAGTCTATTTTCTGAGCAGTCTGTGGACTCAGTCCAAAGCCCTAATTTTTCATAGTCTACATGAGGAAAATTGCAAACCAGATTGGCATCTGAACTTTTTTGAGCCCTTGATTTGAGGAGTTGAACCCAGTCTGAAGACTCATGAACTCTGACAGACTCAGTCTGAGTCCAAGCTTTGTATTATCTCTCTGGTATCAATCAAATCAACTACAGGAACAGCTTCAAATATAAGCCCTCTCTTCCCATGCCCCTCTTTCATTCTCACAATATCAAGGCAGTGTTAAATATATTTTGATGTGCTGCCAGCAGTAAGATTGTAAAGAATGGCTCACCCAGCCCGGCCTTTGACCCCCTGACTGCAGACAGCACTAGCAACTGGAGAGATGTGCAAGTAGTAGAGGTGGTGGGGTGCACTTGTGACCCCCCTGCCTCCTCTATGTCCTTCCAGTGAGTAACTGCTTTTTGATAACATGGAGAAGGTCTTGATGAGGACCAGAATTTCTCAGACATGTCTGCTGTCTCCTTACTTCTCCTGTACATGCACACACATTTGCCTAAAGACCCATTAACTACACTAAGGTGCTGGAATTCCAAGTTGGGGCATGAAATGAATTGAAACCCTTTCCTGAAGATCATAGCAAGGATGAATTACATCTTTTCAAAATTCTTTTCTATTTCTTGTTCTTTCCCTCTTTTTTTCCCACCTCTCCCTCTTCCTCCCACAGAGCAGGGTGCCATCAGCTGGGTCTCCCTGTTGGCAAAAATATGATAGATGGTGATGCATCTTTTGTTTGCAGCAAAGGCTGCTTTGGCTTCTGTCTGTCCAGCCAGCAAAACAGAGGGAGCTGCCAAAAAGACAGTCTGAGGTATGAAAGTTAACGGTTAGCAATAACTGCGGTGTGAAACATTCCCATGAAATCCAGACATCAAGGATGCTGCTTGGAATAGCTTGAATGTCTTGCATTCTTTTTCAGTGAAAACAGAGTAATAGACCAGCAGCGTGGGAGACAGCAGCCAAAGAAGAACACGAGTCCCAGAGAACAGGCCATCAGTTTTCTTGCTGTGGCTGATTGAAGGAAACTAAAATGTATTTTGCAGTGGCTTCTGATGCCAGCCACTGTTATACACTTTAAACTCAAAATATGTTACCCTAAAAATTAAACAAAATAATCCCCAAGCTATTAATAGATTTGAATAAAGAACTACCTTGTAGTTTTTAATCATGTACATATGGAACAGAAAAAACAAGCATAAAATGTCAGTGTGGCTATTACATGGGTCAGTGGAACAGGTTTATGTTAGCTAATATGCTGAAATAGTAGATTAGGAAGAGGATCGTTTATAGTCTTTAGTTCATTTGTTGACAAGAAGAATCAGAAGCAGATTTGTTTTATGATTGATCCCATTGCAAAACAACTATGAAACAGAGCTTAAAATCCAGGCAGCAGAAATGGGATAATGATTAGACTGCACATACAATTTTGTGGGTGAATGAAATGCTTGTGAAGGGGAAGAGCTAATGAGACCACAGAAATTAGCAGAGCAAAATGCTCTTTTGTGACCCTTTAAAGTGACTCAGCAAAGGAGTATTACTTGGTATCCTATTGCAGAGCTGGTAAACATCCCAGCTCCTCATGTGATGCAGCACTCAGGAGGAAAAGATCTCCCTGAGACCTGTAAGGAAACAAGTTTATTCTCAGAAAAAAGAAGTGTGCTATCCTTTGTGATGATACGGATGTTCTAGCAGGACACAAAAACAGGGAGGACTTTCCAAAGCATGGCTACCCCAGCAGAGCTGATAACCTTGTCAAATCATTCCATGCTGTGTTTGATTGTTGTGCATTGTAATTTCTAGCTCAAAGATGACCCTCTTCTGCCTGCTATTCCTTCTGTGTTTATTCTAGCTTTATGGGCAAGCTGTCTCTTTTGTGAGAAACAGAGCATCTTTGAAAACTCAAACCATATATAAGCTACCAGGCCTTCTTAACTTTTAATCAGATCACCATGAGAATCAAATCAGTTGAGAAGACCTAGGTGACTTGTGACATAAATGTATACTTGGATCCTGAAAGTATTGCAAAAGCCTGTCAATAATCAGTCTCTTTCATCTTGCCTGGAGCCAGGCCAAAACTGAAGTAGAAAATCTCTGTGTAGTCATGATGGAGCAGATTGCAGCCTTCAAAGTCTGGCTCAGTGCAAGGCAGAATAGATGGGCAGTGCTCTGACTTCTACCTGGATTACAGCACTGAAATATTTTCCTTCCACCCTCACACATAGTTCTGTTTTGTGATAAATTCTGCATGATATTTTGTCTGTGCTGACGTCCTGTGAGCTGCCTGGAGTGCTGTTTCAGAGAAGGCACCTGCAACAGGGCTTTCCAGGCCAAGGAGGCAGCAGAGAGAAACCTTCATTCAGCTTAAAAACAACAGCAGATTTTTCCTCTTTTTGCAGCAGATCTGACAAAGTCTAAGACAGCTCTGAATTGTCAATTTTCTCTTGGCGTGTAGTCAAAAGTTTCAAGTCAAATTATCAACAAGCAAAAAGAAAGGGCAATCCTAGGGAGCATGGGTGCTGCTGAGTAACAAACCCTGCATCAGGGCAGATACAATGCCTTCCTTGGATCTGTATCTAACCCAAAGCAAATCTTTTTTTTTTCCTGTCTACCACAGGAAATGTTTATGTTTATGTTTATGTTTATGTTTACTATTTTGTTTTATTTACAAGCAGTAGAAAGCTTTTCAGCTCTATCTGTCAGGCTGGGGCAGCACATCTCATATCTTCAAATCTGCTATCACCAATTGGTGGAGAACAGGAATTTATCAAAAATGAACGTACATTTGCATGCAAATAATGTTACAAGTGAGTGTTAAGATGTGGCATCCTGATCCACATCTTTCGTGGAGAATTATGTCTATTGTGTTATTTTAATTTTTTTCTTTTACTTGAAAATCAAACTTTTGCAGAACTGGCAGGAGAGGAAAGTTTACATCTAGTTTTCAAAGGTTCATTTGAAAAAGGAAGGAAATTAGTGAAAAATATTTTATTTAATTTATGATGCAATTACTTCTCATCTTTATCCTCAAAAAAAACTTTAGTATATTTCACCACAGCTCTATTTCATGTATTATCCTCAGACCAAACTATTTCTTCCCACATTGCATCCTAATGGACCATAAAGCTTAGTACATGAATTGGTGCGTATTTACACAGACATTAGTGTAATAAGGTCTCAGATCAGTATATCCAGCTTTTCAACCTCAGTAGTGAGATGGTAAGGCAGTTCTTTCATCCTTCATTTCTTCCATTAAGAGACTGTGGTGCTTTTGCCTCTCACTTTCTTTTGTGTAATCTTACCCCTCATACTGCTCACATCTTGGTACTTTTTCTCTGCAGAAAATGAGGCATATTTTAATGACAGGATAGAGATGGTGGCATATTCCTGAGAAATTCTGAGATCAGGAATTTCATTAAAGATGAAACAGGAAGAAAAGGGGGAACTATCTTTTATTTATATAACATTTTCCTCCTGATCCTATTTTGTGTGTCTGAAACTTGAAATGACCCAAAAGTAAGGGAAAACATATTTTTGATGTCTCCATATTTCAGAAGTGAAGCACTCTTCTCATTTGGAGCTGGTCCTCCAAATTACTGCTTTAATGATTCTTGCCACTCCTGCAGCCAGTTTTCTGTATCCATGTTGAAAACTGCAATCTTGTTCCATGATGCCATACATATTGAACAAAGCCCCTAAAGGTAACCCAACAGTGGCCTCCTGTCACTATTAAAAACAGAGATGAAGTACACAAGTCTTTAGACCATTTTGTCTGCAAAACCCGAGAAATCTGCAAATGTGTCAAGACTGTCCTTTCTTGAACAGTGTTGTGTGATTATGGAGCTAGTGGTAGCTGGGACAACAGGATTTGTTTTCAATACTTCGGGACTGGCAATCTGAGTGAATTAGAGAGGTTATGCAAAAACAGAGCTCCAAAGTGTGTCTGAGACCTCCAGGAGCAGGAGGCTGAGGGGGATGCTCAATGACATCTCAAATTGAAGACATCTGGGCAGCTGAGCAGAGCCTGCAGTAGTTCACTTTATCAGAACCAGAGAAAATGGGAAACCACACAGTGGTTTGGAGGGAAGAAAAGTAGCTACTTTCTCTGCTTGTTCTCTACTCTTTCTAAATGGAAAAGGCTTACCAAAAGAATAATTCTATAGAGAAAATGAGAAGACTTAGGAGATGTTATTTCATAATTTCAGACTGCTTCTTCCAAAGTAGGGTAATGGAAGGAATCAGTCAAGGTCATATATGGTTATTGATACTAAATTGAGGGTTACTGCTTCCTAATACCTTGTTGTAAGCATTTTCACAGTGATTACAGAAATTTCTCACTAGAGAGACTGTCTTATATTATTTCTTTCTCGCAGGATTCTCTTCTCTTAAACCAACACAATTAAAGCGACAGCTTTAACTCAGGACCTTTGTTACTTAGAGGTGATACTTTTGTCCTCCTGGAAAGAATTACAGGTCATAGTAGAAGTGTTGTTGGTGACTGAGGCTCATTCCTCTATTTTCAACCTTTAAGACAGTACAATTTTTCAGCTGAGGTATTTCTAATAGATAAGTGAGCCATGTTGTTAAGTCTCCTCACTCTGGGTGTTGGAAAGGGTAAAGTTTCTTCCATGAAGCAAGGAAAGGCTCTCCTTCATAGTATACTTGTCTCATAAAAATGTAAGCTTAAATACCCTCTGTGATGCTATAATTTAAGCCTGAAACAGGACCACCATGCCTCAGTCCAAGAGAAAACAGGGCCTTTTCTGAGAGAGGTACATTTTCACCACGGGCAGTGGGGGGTGGGGTGGGGGGGGGGGGGGGGAAAAGGCGCTATAGGGGTGGAAAAAAATCAGATTTTATGTCTCCAGCAATCATTTCTCAAGGCATGCTTATGCATCTGCTCTATGTTTGGACTGTGTTAGTAGCAGCTTTCTATTTAACCAGGTGAGCAACTTTACCTATGACAGAGGAAAAGATAACAAAAGCCTATGTGGGGCATTTCTTATGATGACAAAAATGAGAGTAAAACTATAATTAGATTAAGAAACACTGTGGGTATTGTTAGAGACATCTTTCTTTGTTCCCCTTTTTATTGCAGAGCCCTGCAGTTTGGAGGTACTTGGCATTCTCTTAACTGGTTCTGCTTTCCTCCTCTGAATTTCCCTCTAGGATTAGACAGCAGTACAAATATTATTGCACTCTGCAGGCTTTGCCTTCTGACCTATGCTACAGAGACATATGTGATGGAGTCAGAAGTGCTGAATAGAAAATGTCTTTCTTAACTCTGTAGTGCTGGAGGGATGCCAAGGTGCGGTAGTTCATAAAGGAGATGGGGCTGGTAGTGTTCCTGAGGGAAGTCAGACCAAAGAAGGAGCCCCAGGTATGGAAGGAAAAGGGTCAATTTAAAAAAATAAAAGATGGGGGAGGAGGAAGAGGAGGGTCTATAAAATAAGGGGGTGAGGGAAAATTAAGGGTATCAGTTGGGATGTCTGATTCCTTCAGCAGTGGGACATGTGCTTCTGCAGGAGCTGTGTGACTGCAGCTCTCAGTCAACCCCTCTGGCTTTGCAGACCAGCCATGTTTATTTTGATGTTAGCAGAGAGGGATTCATGAAGCACCACTGTGTGTATGTATGAGCATGTTAAGTGTGTTTCCCTGGGAAAGACTCCTTGGGAAGAGGTTGGATGAGTCAGAAGTGCTAATGGGAGAGTTTTGCTGCCACGTTTGCAGCCATGGTGCTGCAATGTGCAGCTCAGCTCCCAGCACTTGGGTTAGAACCTACGCTCTACAATTTCTCTGCCATTGCTGAAGGACTGGGCACCTTTCTGGGGGGCTTTGCCAAAACGTTTGTTTATGGTGAAATTCTCTGTGGCAGAGTAGCTACAAGAAAAGGAGGGGCTCATAGGCATGTTCAAAACCAGGCAGAGCATCATCTGGGACTGTGCCAGACTCCCACACAACTCTGCTAACATGACGCCATCCTGACTAGCAGCAGCCCTGCTGCTTCAGTGCTGTGGGGAGTGCCTGGGGACTCTCCAAACCCCTGACTATCAAACACATGTGGTGGAGGCTGTATTTGTGTGCATGCCGATGACGTGGACAAAATTCCTCCAGGGAATATGTCTATACCACCATTGTTACTCTTCCTTTGACCTTCACCAGGATTTGAGCTAGAGCTGCCAGTGTTGGAAATCTCTGCCAAGGCACTGGGCTGTCCTTGTATGTGCACCATGCCTTGCTGGATACTGGAGATGCTAGGAAGGGGGGTCAGCCAAGATAAAAATCAACAAGAATCTTCCTCCATGAATACAACCCAGTCCAAATTCAGATGCTCATAAGCTCTGCAAAAGGCTCATTGATCATGCTTGGGTTTTATTTAGCTTTTCTCAGTTACTGCTGTTACTAATTCCTGAGAAAAAAAATACTGACATACCATCTTTTTGTCTTTTGCTTATTCAAAGTCAAAAACATTGTAAAAGTAAGTCTACCCAGGGGTTGGGCTGATCCTTAGCATTTTGTTAAGTTGACAAATTATGTCTTCAGAAAAGAACGGAAAAAATTTATTTCACATGTCATTGAAATCAGGAAGCATTAGACATTTTCCCAGGAGCTACCTAATTTTTGCATCAAAAGGAGTTAGTTCACTGGACAAGCTACGAACTTCATGTTTTAGCCTTACCATTACTTAGTTTTTTATGACACTGCATTAATTAAGTTTTTCAGCTCCTCTTTTGTGAGTATTATATTTTTGGAGAGAAATACCTGATTTATAGATGCTTGTTTCTACTTTCCTCTAAGGAAAACAGTTGCAGTTGTCAAGAGTCAAACCAGACACTGCAAATTATTTGCCATCTTCCCAATGTGAAATGCTGGATGGTAAACACTAGGAATGTGTGTCTCAGTCACTATGTAAACACAATATATGCAAAAGCCACAAGGAGAGAATATGCTTTGGGTAAACAGAAGTGAATGATCACACACAACTAATTTGTATGTGAGTTTCAATTTGAAGGACATCTTGCAGACCTTAGTGCCTCTTGTCATAGAGACTAATTAATTTAATTAGTGGACTTCAAGAGCTTCTGCTATAATTTTGGTGTTAGTGTTTATCTGTTGAAAGGGAAAAAAGAAGGTACAGCTTATAAATCCTTCTTTTTCTAATACATCCAACAAATAGTCTTTTGTGGTATGAATTACCGTAGCTCACTGCATTAAAGAAAAAAAGAATGCAAAATTTGTGCCGAGCTTGATATGGGGCAGGAGCAGCATGAGTGGAAATTCTAAGTGAGATCCTTGCATGACATCAAGTGTACATGAGGGTCATAATACAGTCTAGTGGCCACTGAGTGAAAAATTGAATCTCTATAAAGCAGGGCTTCTGCTTCCCACATCAACATGCTTCATAGAGCCAGTGACGGGACAGACATCCAGAAGTTTTACTTTAATTGTTTTATTTTTTGCTTAGCTTGCCGGATCGGTAAAAAGGTGCATTTTATTTACCATTAATATTATTTTATAGGCAAAGTTCCAATTTTATCAGCTTATAACTCTGACAAATGGGGTTCCTCATTTTCCTTTTGAGATTTCACATGACCAGCTAACTTTCCTGGCAAGCTGCATTTCATATTGAAGGCTTTCCTCTGTGGAGTCAGCTGGACAAGTTTTTGCTGAGACTAAACAGGGACAACATGAGTGAGCTGAGGAAGCATACCAAACCCCTGAGATGAGGCCCTCTCTATCTAGGGCTGTGTCTGTGCTCTCGGCAGCAGCCGATGCCTCTGGGATGCCACCGCAGTGGCTCTCTTCTGCCATGGCATCCAGGATCAAAGCATTGCATGCCTTACACCCCGATTTACCTTTCACTGTGGCAATTGTTAAAGCCTTGGTTGAGAAATTGCTCGGGAGCTGAACTTCGATGATCTCAGCAATGACTCTGTGCTCTCTAACAGCTCTGCTTTTCTTCTGCAGCCACAAGGAGAAAGGAAAAAGTGTGGAGAATGTTGCAGTGGAGCCGATCTGGAAGATTCACAGGATCACACCTTTGCCTAACATGGAGAAGACTGTGGTATTGTCAGCAAAAGCTCTCTTCTCATGAATATGGATGAAAAAGCAATGTATGAGCTGATATTTTTAGGATTTAGTAGCTGCTTTTTTATTTTCTGAAGACTCTCATTGGCCCTGTAGTTAGGAACTCCAATGTACATGCACACATAATGGTAGATAAAAACCTAAAGGCAGTAGAGGATAAGCATTTGGTGACACTAAAGTAGAAGTGTTACACTCATGTGCATCACTAAAAAGATTGTATCTACTGCTTTCTACCTGTCTTATTACAGAAACTGAGAAACCTCAACGTCTTAAGTTAAATTCTGTATTTTAAACATTATGTCAAGATTTAGGTTGCCTCCAATCTCATCAACTCATTGTTTACTTGTTCTTGGAATGTTATCCTCTAGAGCTATGGGAGAAAAGGATGAGGGGTTTATAGGATCTAAGGGTGTTTAGAGGAAAGAAAGGTCTGGCTGAATTTGCTGCCAGAATCGGCATGGGCTCTTCCCCGCCAAGCAGCACTTGTCTGAAAAGTTGTAGGTGACCTGTCATTTTCATTTCAGCCGTTAAGCTGAATCTATTAGGCCTGGGTGTTTTACATTTACATGGTTGCACTTTTTAGAGGGTATCATCTTGAGATGAATCCCTGTCTCTCCCTAGGAAGGTTGGGGCACATCTGCCCATAGGAAAAGGCAGAGCGTGGAGGAAGACTGGCACTTTCTTAGGACATACACAAGAGAATATTGTTTCCAGGCTTGCCTGCAATTTCTGTTAGGCTGATCAAATTTGCAGTCTCTCCAACTGGGACTCAATATCCAATGGTAAGGAGGGGGTCTTTCTTTGAAGAATTGACATCAGATGCAGAGAACTTTTCACTTTATGGCCCTGGGCAGCAAACACCAACTTTAATTGACAGGACCCCAGGACTGCCAATTAGAAACTGGCAAACCCAGGACATCTGGACACCTTATCAGAGGTTTATCAAGATTACTGGTATGATCCATACAAATCCTTAATGGGAATCAGCTGTTAAAAAAGTGAAGTAATTTAGGTAAAGATTGCATTTTTTTTTCTTTTTTTTTTTTTTGTTACAACTATACTGTGTTACAAACTGAGTTCTCAGTGGCTGTAATAACTGTGCAGTTTCATAACCACTGTTTTTTCGTTCATTGTTTGACTCCCTAGCCAAAAACACTGGGCCAAATTCAGAAAGTGAGCATGGCTCTGAAGTGGTCATTGCAAACCCCTGTGTCAATACTGGCTCTGAACTTGCCCTTCAGTTGCAAGGCTGTGCCCCTCTCCATCACCATGACAGCTTTAAATCTTTTTCACAGTAATTTCAATCATGAGAATTCTGCCACATCATCTTGTCTTTATGTGGTCAGCTAAAAGGGTAATAAAAGAACATGAGAGAAAGAAATGACTTTGTAAAAAAAGACAAAACTGAGTGTGTGGTCCCACATTTTCCACAGGAGAGACTGAAAAGAGCTTATGCTTCCTCAGATTGCACAAGCTGAGGATTATAATCATTGATGAGTCAGTATCTTTTATTAACGTGGAGGAACAAAAGTCATCATCAGGAAAGATGGTCTTGAGATGAGCTTCATTTTGGGAAGCTATGGGTGCTTTAATTCCACATACCAACACCTGGGGGAGACTGGAAATCAAAATGGCCCTTTTTAAATATACTTCTAAACCCACTTTTTAATAAATCTTATTGAAGCCATAACCAAGAAAAGCAATCAATGAAATGTGAAGAAATAGAATCAATGTCTGACATAAGGTCCACAGAACACAGAGAACATGATCCCACCTCCTGTTCACATTAACTCTGGGATGTGCCAAGAGTCTAAAGAAGGGTAAAGTTCATGGCTGGGAAAAAGAGCCCAAAAAAATTGTTTCTGGAGCATAGCCTAGGTTGCTGACTACCCTGTTTTGTGCCTTGACCTGGTTTGAGCCATCATTCTGAGGAAACTATCATAATATATGTAAACTGAAGTCACTATTAGATGGAACTTGCCAAATCATTTTTCTTTACATAGAAGTGAACCTTCACTGCCTTAAACAGGGCTGACAATTCACATGAGCAATTCATCCAATCTCTCTGTTTTTAAAGCTTCAGGCATAGTTTAGCTATTACAGTGATCCAATTTTTTTTTCTGGTTGCAAACTTTACTTTGGTTACATTTTTTCGAGAGAATAATGGACTTAAGGAGTATTTTTCAAGACTGAAAAGTGAGAATTTATTGTGCTGCTGAGTGCTTGCGTTATTTTGGCAGGTGAGGAGGTACCTGGTAAACAAGGAGCTGGAAAGGACAACACTAATACAAACATGAGCTTTTTAGACTCAGTGGCTGTGCAGAGGGCTTCTCTTTAATCGGTCCTCCCATGGGCATGTATGATAATTTGGCAGAAAGTCAAGTCCTTTAGAAAGATAGGACATTTTATCTTGACTTTACAACTTAATGAACAGAGAAGATGCATCCAGATGAGTTGCATTTTAGCAATTTACCTGATTCAATAATCTTCACTGGAGTATGACTCATACTTCAAATAGGTAGCATGTAGGGATACCAATGGGGTCAGAATCATGACACATCATCAAAAACACCAGTTAAGTCAAAATCACCAGTCTTGGCTTTGGTAGATGGGCCAACTCTACATAACCCAGAAAAGGAACATGTATAAATTATATGTGTTTGGTAAATAGACCATGGAGAAAGGCCTTCAATATGACCAGTTTAAGCTGTGGCTCCTTTACACGTGCTCCATACGTTTTTTGGGTTTGTTGTTTTGCAGGGTTATTTTTCCTTATTCTGCACATAATTTGTTTTGGAACTGTATTTTTCATACATGGGGGAAAAAAGCAACCCCATTCTTTCGCTTGGATTCACTTTTAGTTTTTAAAGGGGCAGCATGTAAAAAAACGGAAAATAACATAGTGCTTTCACAAGGCAGAGCCACAGTGACCACTCTTAGGAGAGAAACTTGGTGAAACAATGCAACTATCATTTGATAAATAGCTGTTTGCTTTTCTGGAAGTTATAAAAAACATCTAAACAGTTCCCCTAGGAATATCACCTGCCTAAAGGGTTTTCACGCTGGGACAAGTATTTCTATTTAATTATTATATCCTTGTTCATCCTAATTAAATTTCATAAGCAGTATTATAAGAGAAAAATAAAGTCCCCAAATACTTACATGTTTCAGGATGAAATGCCTTTAGACTTTGTTTCAGATAAATCTACTGAGTGATAACTGAAAATTAATGGTGTTTTTGCATATGTGCTTCTTAATGAGCACATCAACTGCACAGTACTGGTTAAAAGCACATCTATACTTTATCAGTTGTGTGCAGGACCTTGTAACAGAAGTCTCCAGTGCCTTGTGGTTAATAGGTAACCTTCACCAGTTGCTTTCCTGATTGATAAATTCTCCAACCAGTTTAAACATGAATGTTCACATGAGGGGAAGTTCTTTCCTGAATGTAAAGCTCTCTCCAACATAATTTGTTGACTAATATTGTTCAGACTGATACAGTTCTTGCCAACAGCTGAGTTATTCTTTGATTCATGGACAAAAACTCACTTTGTAAATTGTATTTGGATACTTTTAGTTTGGGCAGAAAATTTAACAATATGTGTGGTGTTCAGAGAGCTGGGTAAAATTCCTTGTCTTTAGAAAGAAAATAAAGTATCTTCCTATTGATGTAAGACCCCAGTTTCCATGTTTTCTCTGAAATTCCATTAATTCAATGTGTAGAAATTCCGGGTTTTGAGCTTTTCATCTAGTTCTGGCATTCTAGTAAACAGTGCTCAATGCTAGTTCATGCAAGCTGATCTTAGCATAAAGGAGAAGGAGCTGCAATGCTTGAAAAGCAGAAATAAACTTCCTTTCTATGCTTTTCCTCTTCTTTTTTTTTTTTTTTTTCATTAGCCTGCAGAACTATTACTGTTGTTAAGCTCTGATTTGAGCATGAAGTAGAAGGACTGTCACATTGAAGGGTGTCCAATAGTGTGCATCTGCTCATAGAAGAATGACACCTACAGTCAACTGACATTTCAGTGGCATTTCTTCTGCCACTATGAATGGCCTCAGTTTTACAGTATAAATGGATCAGTAAATAATGATTTTTCTGCAATGCCAATCTCATCTTCTATAAATGTGTTCCTTTTCCCTGGCTTTCATATGGGTTCCATCATAAGTTATCAAGGACTTGTGTGGCAGTAATTTTTTTGTCATGTTCAGATACCATACATGCATGTAGTTTTGCATAAATCCAGCCTACATCACCATAATATCTAAGTTCCAGGAATAGTTAATGCATTATTTTGCCTGCTTTGTTTCATGATACAGGCACTGTATTTCGTAGCCAGAACCCACAGCTTGCCTTCCCCAGATACTGATCCCATCATTTTGTAATTCACATTATTGACAAAAACATGTAATGAATCATGGAAAAGCCAGAAGAATGAGGTGACTTGAAGGCAGTTCTGTATGTATGAAGTATTATAATAAAACAGTTTCAAAGTTACTTTAAAAGCAGAAAATAATTCAATATTATAGGGCAGCAGATGTTAGTGGGAAAAAAACCTGAATTTCTGCTATCAAGATTGCCTGGCTTGTTTTTTGTAATCACCTGTGCAGTAATCACAGTGTATGATGTGTGCACACATTCAAGCCTCTGTAAATTTATAGGTAGCTTGCTATCTTCCCATAGGTTTTGGACATTGTAGACCAGAGAAAACATGGATTTAATACAGGCTGCTGTGATTTACCTATAAAGTTCTGGAATATGTCACCTTGCCTCATCTAGTTGACTGCCTCCTTTCAGATTCCTCGAGGTAAAGGAATGTTTCATTACTACCCTTCCATCTGATAATATCTGGTAGACATAGAGGGTAACAGTGATGGACATTTAAATTAGCCTTAGGACATGAGCACCAGAACCCATTGCTTGCACCAAGATAATATCTACCTACTAGTGTATCAGATACTCCACTTTCAAGCCAATATCTGTCTAAGTATGTTGACCCTGATTGTGTGATAAAAAGAATAACTCTCAAGAAAAGAGAAAAAAAATTGGGTGTTTTAAAGCCATGGTGTTGACTTTTTTGGCTGTGTCTTTAAGGTTGACACCAGCAAAATACTTAGAAAGTTTACTTTCTGGAAAGAATGTCCTTTCATCAGATCTGCATGTGGGAACCCAATTAGAAAGGCATCCAAATCACCAGCCAGATGAGGAGCCTGGGTTGGGAAGGACCTCCTACATCTTTGATGGAATTAATGTAGGCCATTAGGTCACGTAATCCCTCCCATAAACTTATCAATCTTCATATTTTTACTGCTACTCATGATTTACCAGAACTTTTCTACCCTTTCTGCTAGAAAACCTGTCATAATTTCCAGTGGGATTGTATTCAAGCCCATTCTATTGGTATTTGTTCTTCTGACAGCATCATTCTCTAGCTCATTAGCCCTCCTGGTGTCTACTGCCTTGATGTACTTATAAGAAGTGAACACATTTCTACCTTTTTTTTTGCTAGGCTAGACAAGACAGGCTCTTTTCATCTTATCCAGAAGGACAAGCTTTTCTGACCCTGAGCCTGAAATCTTCCAAAACTGTCCCAGTCTGAAAAAGTTTGTTCTTGAATGTGGGCGACCAGAGCTGGATAAAGTCTTGCCAAAAAACTCGCACAATGGCATTTTGAAAATTCAGGCTGAGCATGGGTTTTTCTCAGTTATGTATTTTCCTTTCTGTACAACAGGAGTAAGTTTTGGATGTATGATCCATGTCTATGTGAAAAGCTTCTGGAATTTTAAGTAAGACATCTTGTTTGTTTGTTTGTTTGTTTGTTTTTTGCTGGCATTTTTAAAAGAGCTTAGGGGAACTGTATTTCCTGCTGTCTCCTGTTTTCCATGAGAGTGTGACTCCCTTTGACAACTCCAATTCTAATTACAAATAATGTATATGATGAACATTTAAGCAGCAGTCCTGAAATCTAAGTAAAGAGTGAACAGTGTGCTTTGGTGCAGAGATGTCTTATTTCTCTTTGGTATCAGTAGTAACCTAGAGATATGATCCAAGACTCCCTTTCTCTTCAGACAACACTGGTAAAAAGCAACCATGCCAAGCTTTACCAGTCCCTAAAGCAGCCCTGGTGTCTCTGCAGCCTTCTCCAGTATACAAACGAAAGTGGCATGAGTCAGGTAGGACTTCATGAAAGCAAGTGGGGGTGGCACAGTGGTCCTTGGCTCTCCTGCCACAGTGCAACACCTTGCTGTCAGGTGTCCTTCTGCATCCTTAGAGACCTTTGCAGTTATGCTGCTCCTGTCCTGGACCCAGACCTCATTCACTGTCCCTGTGTACTAAGATGAGTGACCATCAAGCTGTGGCAGCAGGCTTTCTTTCATGCACTTGCTACATCTTCAGCAGGTCTTTCCCTTGAGGGCTTGTTAGAGAACTGCTACTGTGCCACACACCTGAACCGTACCTTGCCTCTTGATCTGATCTGCAGAGCTGAAAGTGCTTCCAGAGTTCTTCCCAAGGTCTTCAAGCAAAGCAATGGCTCATCATACTCAGCTGCTGGTATGACCCTTCTGGAGACAAGGGCCCCCAAGCAAGGCATCCACATCCTGAAGAGGCTCACTGCACTAGCTTCTGGGAAATGTTTGTCCAGATCCCCTGAATGTCTTGGGATAAGCTTCACTAATGTCACCTCATGTTCCTCCTCTTTTTCTTTGTGCCCACTAGATGCCTCCTTTTGCCTCAACTGCCGCTTAAATCCATGCTTTTACCTCTTCATGATTTTGTCACCAGCTCTAGTGATGCTAGCATTAAAAAAAAAAAAAAACAAACAAACAAAAAAAAAAAACCAAAAAAAAAACCACAAAACAAAAAACTAAACAACAAACTAGTAAGGCTGGAAGACCTTTTTTAATTTGGGCTCTGCACCAATTGTCCAGATGTGACAGTGCAGACTCTTTTGCCTGTATTTCGCTACTGCTGGTACCAGGAAGCTTTTGAAGTGAGATATATTTCCCCTTCTGGGAACTGATGGTCTCTGCTGGAAGTCAGGAAACTTCTGAGGATGTTCAGGCCTGTCTGTAATACCTGTGTTATGCTCCCACTCCTCATCCACACGGACTGAGAAGCTGCCGAAGTACTGCGGGTTTGCAACATGCATGGCAAACAAATTGGAATGTATGGCTGCACTGCAGCAGGGATCATAACCAGAAGGAGAGTTCCCAGGTCTGATGGAAGATGATAGATGTTCCACAGAGATGGAGGAGGAAACTGCTTTTTCCTCACTTTAACATTCATCTCCATAATTTCCCTCTTCTTCCAGCTCTGCTGGTTGCCTGTCACTCTCCTGCCCTCTCTTCCCATTTACAAACATTTTAGGTACATGCACCTCATTCCCTACTTAGAGGTGACTCTCAGTGGCAATTATGTTCCATTTCTTTACACCAGAGAATGCTAGCGGCAAACTTAGCTCAGCCATGTGTTTAAGGAGAAGAAACATGTGTGAAACAAGCAGAAGTAAGAAAAAATTATGGGAGGGAAAGAAAAGAATGAGTAAACAAGTCTGTTTTTACAGTACTTTTTCATGAAATATTCCTGCCACTGTTGTTCCAGAAAGGCCTCCCAACCTAGAAATAGTAGTTGGTGGTCATGTTTAGTGTCCTGCATTTGTGACTGAAAGGAGCTGTGACTCATAAATGAGTATAGCTCTCTGCCTATAAGCCCCTCTAACTTAAAATGGCTGAGGTTTACTGTGAGAAAGCCCATCTGACTTGTATTTCCTTAAGACTGAAAAAGTATCATCAAATAACAGCATAAGGGAAAAATCCTAACCATAAAGAATTTTACATTCTTTGGAATGATATCATAGTAGAATATACACAGTAGACTAATTACGATTTCATTTTTAATTTCACTCCACAGTGGTTTGCATTTTTTGAAGTGTTATTTCCTTTTATATTTTTTTCAAAGGAATGGCCGCATTCCAATCACTTACTTACCATCATCTATATTAATTTGTATGTTTCAAACATCTGGATAATCTGTGGTGTAATTAGAATGACCTCCACCGGCTGCGTTTTATCATCTTGTCAGAGGGAATTACCCGGGCAGGCTTCTCTCTACACCGAACAGACAGTAGAGGGTGCTGATGTAGTGAAGGTGCTCACACGGAGCGCTCTGCTCACTTTGCCTTAGAGCTCGCAAATACAGACTTCCAGTTTTGTTTTTACTGGGGTGGGTGGCAGGGCGGCCCAGTGAGGGAGCAGAACTTCACCGCCCCCCCCCTCCCCCAGCTCAGGACAAGGAGACATCGGCTCAGTTCGCCGTCTGGGCACTGAATGAAGAATGATACGTAATAACACAGGTTTGGATTTTGTCTCTATGGTTGTGTGTTCCCTAAGAGTTTTACTGCCTCTAGCCCACAGATGATATCTTGTACTAAATACCTTGAGGAGACAAGGGGGAGGAAGGAAAGAGGGGATCAGGGAAGTCTGGTTTTTGGCCAGAGGAGTTCAGAGTCTGTTCATTAAGAGCTTGTTGCTTTTCCAAAGCCTGTTCTGAATTAGGCAGAGTGCAGTATGTCTCCTTCGATGTGCTGGTGAGAAGTCATGATGCCATGCTAAACCCCCGGATGGCAAATCTTGCTCTTAAATTTGGGAGATTACATTAGAACACCCAAGGTTAGCACTAGTGCTCTTCAGGTGAGCTTGCATTAGCCAAACGTGATCTAAGAGCAGGAGCACAGCCTTTCTGCTCACAGTCCTTGAACAGGATGCAAGATAAAGTTATTGGATTTCCAGTGCTGTATTTCACTGTCATCAGGACACTGTGATTTTATTAGTGAATATATCACTAATAGTACAGCATGTGGTCAAAGTATGTGTCATTCCGAAATCCAAATAAATAGCACAGAATTAACAAACACATATCAAAGAAACCCTCTGTGATTTGCAAGTATGACTGGATGCTACTGCTGTTCTGGCAATTGTATTCTCTTTATATTAGTTTTCCTGTAAAATTTTCAAGTAGAAACTTTGCTTGAGCTTCCCAGCTCAAATAAAACTATCTGGTTTATGGATGAGTAACTGGAGAATTCAAAGATGTTAAATGTTTTTCCCAGGATCACAGACTGAGAATGAAATAAACCCATGAATTAAACTCAGAAACTGAACTTCTGAAATGAGCTGAAAGAGGCAGAGATTGCAGTCCATGACCCCTTTCTTTCCACCCTCAGCTTTCCCCCTCACCCACGACCAGGGAGAAATTTTAGTTTTACATCCTGAAGTGAATGCAGGAGTTCTCAAGGATGCAAGCTGCTCTGTGTGCTGTACTGGTTTTCCAGCTTCTCTAGCTAGCCAATATATCCTGATCATAATGTTTCCACATTGCTTTAAGATGAGAAGCAGTATGTATATCAATGATAGAAAATATAGTACAATGTTATTTTCATCCCACGGGATGTAAACCAGCCTTCTGAGGTATTCACATGTGCTCTATATTTTCTTCTGCTCCAGTCCTGCAAAGAAGAACATTCTCCCCAAACAGTAGTAAAAGTGTAGCTGCAATAACCCCCTTGCCAATATAATTCTGAATTAATCAAGAACTTTTGCAAAAATTGGCCCCTTTTTGAATAACCAGGATCAGAACATGGTGTCAAATAGGTATGACAAATCAACTTTGGGCCACTCTTATAGTCCTGTGGCCATGTTCCTTTCTGGGCTAGTTTGCTGAGGACTGATTTGCTAATGGGAAATGTTTTTACCTAGCTTTTGCTCTGTTTACCTGGTTTTAATCTTCTTCGTTTGAAATACTAAAGGAGAATATGTTTATGCCTGTATCCATAGATGGAAACAGAGATAGACCCCTTACTTGAGTACACAATGTTTATTTTATCCCAAAAGTTTGTTTTCCTTTTTTCCCCCTCCCATTGCAGTGTCACTGCTGCTGTATTTTATTAGACCTCTGGTTTTTATTATGCAAAAAGTCAAAACTGGAACATTGTAAATCTCCCCTCTCCTCCCCACTTGCTGCTCTGAAGCCTGTCCACCATTTGATGCCTAACAGCTTCTCCTACCAAAGTGCACTGTTTCCAGGGGCTTTGGGGAATAGAGGGTGAGAATAGGGGAAGGTGGGGAGAGAACACCTTGCTCGCCCAAGGCTTGTTAACCTGAGAGCACACTCTCTTTCTCATATTTGTTTTCTCAGCTGGCAGCACAGTCACTACCCCAGCACAGTCAGTCCAGCAGAGAGCAGTTTCATTCAAGATCTGAAGGCAAATTTTAAAGACAAGTGGTTGGGGCAGGAGGGGAGGGGAGCTTAATAACAGCTTAGAGCCTGACTGCCTATGTTTTCTTAGTATATTGAAATATGAACTGTGTGAACACTCTGCATTCCACCTGCTCCAGCATCTGCCAGAAAGCTCACAAAAGTCTTTTGCTCTTTTTTCCACATCCTCCTGTTTTCCCTGCCCTCCTCCCAACAAGGTCTCCCACACCACCTCGCTGTTGTGTCCCCTACCCAGTCTCTGCAAACAAACACTTGTGCTTTTTTCCTGCCTTTAATTTATAATTTTGTTTCCCTGCTGGAAAGATGCATTTCCCAAGTTGCTTTGCATCTAAAATCTGGTGTCCTTCCAGCCCTCTCTTTCACAGAGCTGTTAACTTACTTTGGTTTCAAAACTTCAGTGATGATGCTTGTCAGACTATTATTGTTCTTTTGATATTATTTACTGTTATTGCACATAAATATGGCAGTAATCACCCGAGAGACTGAATATTTTCCACATCAAAACTTAGAACTCACATGCTCTGTGTTTTACCTGTCTTTCCCTGAATGGGGAGCAGTTTCCATCCAGATGGCAAATGATCAAGGGTTTTACAATTTTGCACTCAGTAAAAATGCTGAACAAAGAAGTACATTTTCCATCATGCTCTGAAAGAGGGCAGGCTGTGCTGGCTTCACCATGAAACCAGATTTTCCCTTGGCACAATCCTCTGCCAGTCCCCAGGAGCAGGACAGAGGAAAGGACCATATTTCTGACTTGTCACAGCATTCCCGAAAGGCACCCAAAGAGACAGTGGTGCCATGTGGGCAGTTTAGAACTAGCTGTATAGCCTGTGGTAGCCCCTCCTTGTTTCTCATGTCAGCTGTGATCGTATCATCCCTCATGGTGCATGGGATTTGATGAGGTTCCTGGACATGAACAGGTAGTACTTGTTAAAAATATTGTACTTTTCATGCAGGAGACTCCAAAGAGCCTGCTTTTGACTGAAGCAACCAGTAAGTTTTGCCAATCTTGCATCAGACTGCAAAAGGCTGACCTGAAAATGAGTGGAGAGCTATGATTTAGGTTTGAGACAAAACTGTTTTTATTTGACTGTGTGAGGAAGTTACACCTTTCCTACCTCAGCTGCCCAGGAAAGATGAGGATGAAATTCAACCAGCTTCTCCACGGCTGTAGAGCATTCAAACCACCAGCAAAATGGTCAGCTGGGTCCCCTCAGCTTCCTTTACCTGTGCTGAAAAAATGAGGGCATTCTGTCTTCTCCTAATGAGGGTGATCTTACGACCCTTTGCCCTGAAAATACTTCACACTGCACGGTGTAGACCACAGTGGTTGAATCTCAGCTCTGATTCCTTTCAGACTGTGGGGTTATGAGGGAAATGGTTCTGACTAGTTTGAGGACAGTTTAGCAGTGAAGCTGGAAAGGATTTTGCAGCCCTCTAACTGGGAAACATGCCCTGGATTTCACCTCTGGGCAGCTGATGGGAGCCTCATTGCTGCTTAGGCTTGACACAGCACATAGATGTCTCTGCCATTCACTGGACTTGCTTGTGGCATCAGCATCTCCCTGCAGACTGGGTATTTTTCCTTTTGTTCTTCCCTGCCTTGTGCTTTGGTTCTGCCTGAAACAGGAATCATGCAAAATATCCTCGCAGTCCTTTTCAAGCACTTGGCATTAGAAACACCCTTCCCCTCTGCCTCTCCCAACCAAGTGATCTGTGCAGCAGAGCTGGTGATGCCGAGAATTCATGCCCCCAAAAAGGTGTAGAAAACTGCACAAAGACAATTTGGGTCTCTATGCAGCCGAGGTATTTATTAAAGCAACATTGGGGAACTCTTGG
>JAWWEU010000081.1:68550859-68563288 GCA_035583155.1 Acropternis orthonyx | reverse complement strand
ATCCCCAGATCCTGACTTCTAGCTAAACATCTCCCAGGAATTTTGTGCTAACTCTTTAGGGTCCTAGGTTTTGCCCCGCTTCACTGGGAGCAGGGAAGGGACAGGACAGGAAGGGAAGGGACAAGAGGAGGAAGAGGAAATCATTCACCCCACCCTTCCAACCAGAAACAAGAGCCTGAAGTGGTCACTCTGATGGAAGAAGGTCAGGTTTAAAAGAGGGGGGTGGGGGGAAAAGAAGATAAAGAGTGTTCCCTTTGCCTGTTAGGATCATCATGGCTGGGTGTAACCCACACACAGACACTAGTGACCCTTGCCAGAAACACATACAATGGCAATGAAAAAGTGATGTCACCATGAGTGAAGCTGTAGTCCCTGACAGGCTCGTGGCTTGCTCTGAGCAGGTGGCCTGACATCTTCTGCAGCTAATTCGGTTTACATAAAACTGTCACCCAGCTGTCAGAATTCCTGTCGTCAGAAAGCAAAGCTAGAATTGAGTATTTCAGTTAGGACAAGGGTAATCCGGTTAGGACAAAAGCTGTTCTGTCTCAAACTATTTTTTGGAAGGTTGATGTGAAGGACTTGAGTAACAAGGATGTGTATATTTGTTCCCTGAAAAGAGGAGGGGTCATTAAACTGGAACATCTAGTATGCTTTTGAAAGAATTACATTATACCAGAAGGAGCCAATAATAAGATATCATTTGTTAACTTTGCTGATCCATTAAAAATACATTGAGCAATTGAACTATTATTTGTAATTCTCTGCAATCTCTCTTAGGGCAAGGAAACAATGTCCTACTGTGATTAGGTGTGGTGTGTTCTCAGAGCATGTAAAGCTTTCAGCAGCTTTGTATGAGGCTGATTTGGATTTTAGGTAACAGCACATGTTGAACCAACGGGGGAAAGAAAGTCTCCAAGCAGAGGTCTACCAGTAGTAAATTATCTGGAATTTCAAATGATCAGTGGCCATATTTATCATATTATGCCTATATTTATGAATTTGTGTGTGGGAGGAGAGGAGGTGTCCAAAACTGCAAATTGTCAATTCATGTTCAGTACTTCAAACTGAGCCAAGTCATTCTCGCCTTTTCTTTTAAACCAGGCATAACTAGAATATAATGGAGTGGTTGAGATGAAAGATTTTGCCTTGGGTAATACTATATTGTACTGAATACTCATAGTAAGAACAAGTTAGCTGCTTGTTTTCCATCATTACAGAAAACTAAAGGGAGGATGTAAATGACCTGAGAAAATTATTCTTCTATTTTAATCTTATTAATCTTTTCTCCTCTGTTCCAGTTAAAACAAAAGTAAGACCTTCAGAGACAGATTGACTCTGTAATAAGAAAAGTGTAGTTTGGAGAATCGTTAAGTCTAAGACTATGTCCTGTAGCTCTAAAATTAAGGTGGGTTTCCTAGCTCTCAGCAGAATGAGGTTGTCCTCTGAAGATGAAAACATGCTTCTCAAGTGAAAAATGCAGTTTGATTTAAAAATATTTTTTATAACACCTGGTTACTTGACAGCAGAAGTGGTAGCTAACAGCAGAAATTGTATTATAGGGATCTGATGTTACTAATCCAGGGTAACAGGCATCCTGAAAGGATTAAATTTTCCTGAAAGAACAAAACCAGGACAAATAGCCTGAAATCAAGCTGCATCATGGCTGTACACTTTTGCTGTGCACATAGCAGTAACAACCCCTGACTAATATTTCTCATCTTGCTGGGAGTTAAGGTTCTAAATGCAGGGCTCTAAATAAGGGATCTGACACATGCAGGATCTGCTACTGCCAGCCACACTCAATGAGAAGAGCTGATGCCTCGTGTCTTACCAAATCAGGGCAGTTAAGTTCAAAGTACTCTGTGAACATCCAACCTATACTTCTTGGCTTTAGTTTCCTCACAGGGGAGATGAGGCTGATGGGAGAAGATATGTGAACTCTCTCCATCAACTCTGATGTGTCACCATCAAACGAGATGGCATCAAGGAGAGTGAACTCTCTTCAGCAAATCTGTGTCCCAGTCCTTCACTGGGATCTGATCATGGGGGTCCCCATGCCTCTGCCAAGAATAATGGGGATCCATGAGGACTGGCTGAGTCCTCTGCCAGGAACAGGCATGGACATCCACCCCAGGGAAACACACTTTTAGGTGCTTACATGAAAAACAGTAATTTCTTTGCTTTCAGAGAAAAGCCTGCTGGACTTCAGTTAAAATATTACTTCTGTCTAACAAGTTGCCACTTTCATGGCTGACATGTCTCCAGGAAAGAAGAATTTGCTCAGAGGTCAGGGACAGGTTCTGCAGCAGGATTTTGAGCAGGCAGCATTTGTGACTGCTTTGGGAAGTCAATAAAGCAGCTGAACATGGTGTATAGGTAAAGGCATACAGATATTGCAGCAAACCTGGGGCAGTTATCACTCCTCTGACTCCAGCCAAGGCTGATAAGCACTGGAGGGTGGAATAGAAAGGCAGAGAACATGGGGACAGAGTGAACCTCCACATCCATGGCTGCTCCACCACAGATCCTTCCCACTAGCAGGTCATGGCAGATGTTCCTTAATAAGCTGTGAAGGGAAACAAAGCATGCTCTTTAAAATGGGATGTCAACCTCTGCCCATGCACAATGGGAATGAGACAGGTGAGACACAGAAGACAGCCAGTGCACCAGGCTGAGCAGGAACTGGGCTCTTTAAGGAAGGACAGTGGCCCTCATGCAACATACCATCTCTGCTTCTGTAATTCACAAAGTACCAGCATGGGGAGGCAGCACCTGCTACAGGGAGGCATCCAGAAACAGAGACAAACTCACCAGTAAGAGCTCCTGCTTTGAATGGCTTCTCCATAGCACCCAGAGGAAGACATGCACCTCCAAACACCCTTCATATTTAAAATGCAGAGGAGTGATACATCTTTCCTCCAGGTCCAATCTCCATAGGTTCCATCCATCGGAACGTCCTTTTGTGGTAAAGACTTCCCAGACACCTGGCTCTAGAGGGACTTATTTCCAGCAAAACATTTGCCTCGGGCCCTTATTCTTCCCTTACAAGAGCTTCTTGCAATTGGCCAGCCTGCTATGATTTACCCTGCCTGCCAATTTAGCCCCTCAAAGTCCTTCTCTGATAAAAGAGATTTGGAGATTTCTTTTTGAGAAAAAAAATTTTCCTTTTATAATATATATGCATAAGTGACAGGGAATTGGATCCATGTTATTGCATTGCATTGCTTTCTCTGCTGCTTTGTTCTGCTCTCCAAGTCAGGTGCCATGTGGGATGATTCCACACAACCACTTTGTGTTTGAAACATTAGCATATCACCATTTCCCTTGAAAAAAACTCATAACCAGAGGAAGCCCCAGCCCCTGTCGGGTGAGCAGTTTTGGAAGGAGTCAGCAGCAGCATCTCATCTCCACCTCAGAGCTGAGACTTCAGCAAGAGCCAGAAGCCTCTGCCTCTCCCGGGAACAAGATAGATCCAACTGCCTGCAAAGGACAGGGCCACCTGATGCACTTCAAACTGGATCCCCATTGTTTTCATGGATTTGTACAAAGAGGGAGATTTTATAATCAAGGTGTTTGCCAGTTTTTCCCAACTGTCAATGTCTTTTGAATCCAGTGTATATTTTCTACACAGCATAGAAGAGGGGTAGGAATCTCACAAAAATCAAGAAAACTGGCAGCTAGATGGAGAAGAGTCCCCTTTCTCTTCCCATACCTCACACCACAGTCAGGAGAACATCTGCTATTTAGTGATGACACATTTTCTTTGGTTGCAGTGGGATGGTCAGCCAGCCCATGCATTAGACACAGTAAGTGCTGTTTATCTCTGATATGGCTGTCATAGGGAGGTTGAACACATCTTAGGGGTGATAGGCAGAACAAGGGTAGCCCTGTAGGAGGCAAGGCTTCACTAATTCTGCCATTCATGGGACAACTTGGTATTTTCTTAATTTTGAGCATCATCAAATTCTGAAAATGCTTCTGTTTTTCTCTTTCCCTTTGTATCTGAGCCTCATGGGGGAAAAAAAAAAAAAAAAAAAAAAAAAAAAAAAAAAAAAAGAAGTGATTCCAAAATGGGAATGGAAATCTGGTATGTTTGAACACTGTCAGGCAGGTGAGATAACAAGAGCTGTGAAAATGTAATGTCTAGGGAGAAAAGGAAGAATTATGATAGAGACATCATCATTCCAAATAAAAAGAAAATTATTTTCCCTTAATTTCTGTGATTTTCTCCCTCCATTCCCGTGTTTTTCAGTCACTTGCTGTAAAGCATTGGCTCTTCTTCATTGGCTCTTGGGCCCTGGAAATGGCCTAAGCAGTTCAAAGAGAGGGAGAGATCCTGGGGACTTGAGGATAAGACTCTTACAAGTAACTTTCAAGGAAAACGTTACAGTTTTAACAGTTACAAAGGGCAGACATCCATTGCATCTAGGAGAGTGCCCTGGAATGTTGCCAGGAGCAAGTTGCTGATAAGCGCTGCAAATATGTCTGTTACTGAAATGTTAAGCTCTTTTACAGAGATTTTGGGGTTTTCAGTGACACTTTTCCATTAAAATTTACATCATAAGAATCTGAGTTGGGGCAAAATTGGAACCATTTATTGACTGAATTTGGCAATTAATTGAAGAAGAGCACAGGACTGAAAAAATCATGCTTACAAATTGAAGCATTTAAAATCCAACTAAATGTCATCCAATTCAGCTTCAACAGAACAAAGTACCCGGCCATGAGGGTGTCCTCAGGATCAAGATTTGCAAAAAGAGATCTACAGCCCCTCATCCCTGCATCTCTCAGGAACAAGATAATAGCACAGAGTATTTTGAAATAACTAAAATTCCTGGCAAATCTAGTTCACAGCAAAAGGAACAGAAATTAGACCAAATCAGATCTTTGTTTTTCTTTCCAGGTTGTGGGGATTTCCCATCTATCTCACAACCTCTTTCTTCCATTGTTCCTACTGCTTTACCTACCAAATCATCTGCACAGGGAAGAGAGAAGAAGAGATAAATGTAGCTTAAGGAGAATTACTTAAAAAAAAAAAAAAATTAAAAAAAGGGTGAATGTGCAGGTTGCATTCATAAACACTGAAATACAAAGAAGCAATGTACATTCCTGGGGGAAAGATTCTGGTCACATGAACCCTGTTGGCAAAGCTCCTCCTAATTTCAGTGGGTGTGGACTTGGTTCTCTGTTTTAGGTATCCTCTGAAGAGCACAGCAAGTCTGCATGCAGACCTAAGGGTCTTGAGAGGCGTTAAGTAAGGTGTGAGAGCTAATTGCAAAAATAGCAGCTCTAGGAGTTTTCCTGACCACAGCTTTACTCATTCCTACCAAATATCTTCTTGGGACCTAAAGCTGTGAAAGACTACACACAAGGTTAACTTCAGGGGTGTGTGTATAGTGCCATATCACATAGATATTGGAATAGGTGGGACCTCGGACAGTTTTGGTGTTATGAAGGGTGCTTGTTCCAAGTGTCTGTCTAGCAGAAGGTTCTTCAGGTTCACACTGTAGAGCAAAGATTTCAAAATCACAGGTGAAGAAGATAGCAAAATCTTTACTTCAGAGAACCAGCTGAATGAGAGACTGATCTCTTAAACTTGGCTTTGCTTAGATTTACAAGCCACAGCTTATTAAATGCTCACACATGAAACATGACTTCAACTTTAACAGCTTCTAAACATTATGATCTTAAATGACAGCAACTTCTAGACCTGACATCAGAAAGCAGCATGCTGCCAGCTATTCTAAATGAAGCTTACTTTTTATTAGGGAAGAGTTATTCATTAAAGCTCAAATTCATGGAAATGATAATCCTCAGACTTATCTGAACGTTAGTGTAACTAAAACACATGCGTAAAATAAAGCATATCAATGTTTACAAGCTCTCCTGAATCAGGACCTGAACGAGTTGTTTTTGCTGAATAAGCATAGAAGGACTTCAGGTCTCCAAACAAATTAATTTTAACTATTTCTAGTAAATATTTTCATTTTACCTTGTGTATCCCTGTCAACTATGATGACTTGAAGCCAGATTCTTGCAGGAAGGAAAAATGAATGCACAACAGTATTGGAAAGTGATCTTTGCTGTGTTGCCTTTCTGCTTGTAGAAACCAAAACAACCAAACAAGTATTTTAGCATTTTTATGCAAAAAACAATGAACAGCATGTTAAAAATTGCATTTTACAGTTTTGTACAAGTTAACAATTTAAAAGTTACAACTCAGCAGTTGTTTATGTCATGTGACTGGACTATCAATCTTAATAATAATAAACCAGGAGATTTTTAAGCTAGCACACTTCTGAGTATTCAACAAAAATGGAGAAAAATGGTGAAAACACATAATATATCTTAGGAGTAGTAATGTCCTGTTATTGTTAAAAAACTGCTGGGACCTCATTAGTGACTATGAAAACATCATCTGTGAACACTGTGAGGCAATAAATCTACAGTGTCCAAGGAAGAGGGGGGGAAGAGAGCAGGCACAATGTGTGCATTTGCTGTTTTTTCTTACCCAGCTGTGAGTTAGTAATTTCCATCTCTGCCTGCCAAACAGCTTCCAGAAACTATTACTGATTATGTGAATTCAATGGGCTGCTAATGAACGATAAGATAATGGGTCTATGCTCAAGACTGCAGGAGACAACTAGTTGTTTACATGTCAAAAATTCCTTTTCCACTTGGGCAATTTTACACACACGCTTTTGAGGACACGTTTTATAGCAGTGTCACTCCAAACCAGGGATGATGATGCTCCAGGTATGGCCCTCTCATCCCCAAATGCAATACTAGTTTTGGTAGTATACCACTGATGAACAGTTTTCCATCGTTTTTAATACAGAAACCCGTGCTTTAAAAATAATGAACTCCCAGGTTTTTGGAGGCAAGAATGGGCTGAATGAAGAATGAAAGGCAAATAACTTATGGATGAACTCTGAAGTACATTTGTGTAAATACCTGGTACTTTGCAAGATTTAGCATGAGACTCTTAAACAGTTTGGAGATAGAACTTACTTACCATTGCTATGTCAACAATACTTTATAATGCTTTTTACCCCAGACAATTTTATCACCTGTCAGCCTCACACAGCCATAGTGTGACCAGGCACAAATCCATTGCTGTCATAAATACATGCCCTTGCAGTACTGTGGAATTTGGCTCTGTATTTGCAGAGCTCGTGTCACCTGTCATTGAAGTGTGGCAACTTCTACTGAGGAAAAGCAGCAGTGCCAGCAAGACCGTTTTCAGCAGGGGAAGCAAAGGATAATGTAGCCAACAGAAACTGCTTGAGAGTTTATGTAGGAAGAACACAAGGTAATGACCTTGGAGTCATTAACTGGAATTCCTTTAGGGCACTGGGTCTATCCACTCATGTATGTCTGAGAAAGGATATGTGGTCCCTAATGGCCATAAGTATAGCAGAGACTGAACAAATTTGAACTATTAGCTGAGTTGAAAACTGTAGATTGGTTTTTGCACAGAACCCCAATTTTTTTTTTGCTGCAAACTTTTACTTTAGATCCATTTCTTCCATTTGTTTTCAGTGCAATTGACCCTTGCTAGGGGATAGTCTGTAACTGGATGACTCATTCATGCCATGTACCTTCAAAGGCACAGAGAAAGCGAACAGAGAGTGATTTACCTTCCAGGATACTGGATATCTTGTCTCTGTGTGTGAAAATAAACTGCTGGGAAGTAAATATCACTTAAATAATCTAACATTCACAATACGTCTCTCAGGAATCAGCAAAGTCAGCAGGTGTCTAGCACAGTGCCCTGCCAGGACAGTAAAACAGCTGTTTCCAGTGGTTTGTTTATGTTAGAGTTTTGGACAGGGAGGCTTACATATGTGAGAAAGACTGGATGTAGGTGATGCTGGGAAACGCCAATCTCCTTCAGATGGCAGGAAGAGAGGGAAGCCCATTCCCCCAAAACTGTCTCCCAGAACTCCCCTTCTCAGCCTTACTTTTCTCCTTTTACTGTGGAAGGAGCAGACTGGTACCACATCAGTCCTGAGGTCTGGAATAGCTGAGCTTTGCTTGGTTTCAGAAAAAACTTCAGCCAGGTTTGTGCAATCCCAGGATGCAAAATCAGAGATTGAAATACACAGAAGGTTACTTGTTTGCTTCAGAAAGCCCTTACTTATTTGTTGTACTATATGAAATACACTGAAATTCACTCGCTAAAACACAGCCTCCACAGCCTGAGTGCTTGTTGGACAAACAGTAAGTTACTTTCTGAAACCAGTTTAATGAGGTTAAAATTAGACAAAAAAAAAAAAAAAAACAACCAGAAACAGAAACAAAAACCCCAAACAAACAAACAAACCAACCAAAACAAACCAAAAACCCCCACAAACACACAAGAAAAAAAAGGAAAAAAAAGACCAAAAAACCCCCACCCAAAAACACCATCAAAAACCAACAAACCCTCAAAACCAGAACAAGGTCAATGTTGCACGCAGTGTAGCCGTGCATGAGTCATTCTTTAGGGGTAAAGACTCACAAGCACTCATTCTGTTTAATCCATGCATTAACAAAAAAAGGCCTCCTGTGTTCTTATCATGATCACAATCCATGTTAGAGTTCAGAGTCCATACATACCCAATCTCTTTTCCATGCTGTCTCTGCTTGTGACACTCACAAATATAAAACTACCCTCAGAGGCCTTTTCACATAGTGAATGTGAATGTGAAGACTTGTCTACTCAGTCTTAGGGTACTTCTTGGACTCTAAGGATTAGCTAAGACCTTTGCCTCTGACTGCAGACTCCATGGTTTTAAGGAGTTATTTAGGACTTGTCTCATACTATAGCAAACAAAATGTGACCCCGCAGAAGAAAACTGAAATTCTGTGGTTATCTTTAGAAATCTTGAGCACTAAGTGATGTTGGTAGAAGCTGGAAATTGGACAGAGTTGAAAATCAAGTGTTTGCACTGTTGGGTTGAGTCTTGTCCATCAGCTTTATTGCTACTTCTCTGAAAGCTACTTGTTGCACTTTCATCTCTTGAGATCATACCCTTTTGCATGGTCTCACCTCCTGACAGTGGAACAGCAGCTTTTAAAGGACCATGGAAGCATAAGAGATGAAAGCATTTTTCACAGAAGCTCACAGCACTGTTGGTTCTTGCTGCAAAGAGAGCCAACTGCAGCAAAAGTCAATCTAAAGATCTAACCATGTCCAAACAAAGGTCATCCCTCCTGCATCACATCCCTTAGGCAAAAGGCAAAACAGGTCAGTCATGATTTACAGTAATCTCAAATAAAGCATTAGTTCTTGTCTTGGAGGGAATTCCAGGTTTTGTAGTAGATCTAGCAGAACTGTGTGTTAATGTCTGTATTAATTTATGTTTTATAAATGTAGAAAAACTAATGGAAAAGCAATCAGTCCCTGCTGAGCTATAGCTCTTGGAAGAAAAATCTAAAAGGAAGTAGGGGAAAGAGAGTATTGCTATTCATTTGCAAGAGTTGGGTAATTTCTTCCTCCTGGGCAGCGGGTGCATAAACACATATGGTCAATTCAGGCATAGGCACGCATGTAGTCAGTGATTTGCAACCTATGTACTATATGCATAGTGCACAGGCAAAGGACTTTCATGGACAAATGTGGAAATGGCTATTAATCTGGATAAAAGTTGGAATCACCAGATAACAGACCCTTCTGTGCCCTGCACAGGGTGCAACCATGTGGAGAAAGCTTGCAAGATGACTTTTCAAAATTTTGACAGAGAAATATTTTGTCTTTTTGTTCTGCCCAGGAGCTTGCAGTACTTTAGATTAGGAGTGATGTTTTCATGGACATCTTGGTCTACCCGATAGGAAAGAAATGGTAGATGAGAAGAAACTATATGACAGTTCTGTGTCAATGTATGTATATAAACGTTTAGCTTCTGATTGCTTAAATCTATACTAAGACTTGTCACTTGCCAGTAAAGTAAAAAAAGGTGAAAGAAAATTTGTGTTTCTGTGAAATTCAGAAGGACACTACCCCCCACCCCCCAAATTACTGTTTCTGCTACTCCTCCTTCTTACTGACTGTATCTGTGTAGCATTACATTACTGTGTGAGCTGCTTGGCCTGTCTGGATAGCAGAGTACTTGAAGAAGGATTTTCAGTTCCATTGGGGGAAATTCAAACATTCAGCTCCAAATAAAAGTCATAGGAATGTGCACACACATCATTTAAGAAGCTTTAAAAAAAAAAAAAAATCACCGTTTTCTTATGTGACGTTCTGCAATAGAAGCATTAGATGAATGTATGCCAGCACTGGACCTGGATTCAAATTTTCCCCTCTCCTGGCCTCACGAACTTGGTTTACTAGATTGAAATTTCCAGATTTTGCTTTCTGATTTCTCTTAATTCTTTTCATTTTTTCTTTCACTCTTTTGAGGTTTTATTCTCTTCTCAATACCATGGTACTTTCCACACTTTAACAGTTGCCTTCTTTGATTTGATCTCCTCCTTGTTGGTGAAGAGTGACCTGATTGCTTCATATGTGCATCTCAAGTTATGAACTGCACTCTCAGCTAAGTTGCCAATGATTTAGTAACTATTAGTAACAATTATCTCTGTTTCAGAGGAAGTGTATCTTAAATTTTGAATATTTTTGCCAGAAGTCTGTTAAGAAAATCCAGACCCTTCAGAGTAGAGCTTGAAAAATCCACCCAATAATGGGGCATATTAATTGGACCTTCATGCTAGTTAACTTATCTGTCAATTGTGGTTCTTGGAGCCTGGAGCTACTCCTGAAGGTTGCCAGGGCTTTCAGTCCACTCCCTGATTACCCATGGGTGCATGCATTTTGCCAGACCTTCAACTTTGACATTTTGGCCTCAAGTTCAAAGACATTCAGATGCATCTGGCAGGTTATTCTTGTTTTATACCATTGACAATGCTAATGGTAAGAGCAGATTTGGGCCTCCTCTTTTGTGAGTCAGATTGGGTTTAGCTGAAGTCGGTGCAAAAGGAGCAGAGGGGAGATCACTCTCTAGCTTGATGGCCACTGAGGGAAGCCCAGATGAATTCTGTGAGTTTCACTCATTGACAAAATGACAAGATTGATTCACAAAAACTGTTAATTTCTGTGAAGATTACCACTATGGAAATGAAAGAGGTGGCTCATGAGAACTATGTGGTTACTGTACAGGCAGGTGATAATTGTTTTCAAATCCCATGAAAGAGCAACATGAGCCACATTCACGTGAGCTGCATTTGTAGTGGTATGCCCTGAGTTGAAAGATTAGTGCTCTTCATAACCTTATTCCATACATCTGTTGTGTCCCAGGAGGCAGCACAGTGTTGATCAGTGATTGACATTTCATCTTATATTCTGCTCTGCCCACGCAGCTCCTGGCTATTAATGCTCGTGCCGAGTGCCATCCAGGAGCAAGAGAGAGAGATTGGCCACTGGCTGGAAAACAAAAAACATATGCAATCCTTCAGGTTTTGACCATACTTTATTCAATTCAAGACACTAATGTAGACAGGGAGGAACTCAGAGCTCAGCCATTTATACCCATTATTAACCCCAAAATTCTTTCCTGTTTGAGAGATTACTCATACTGAACTCTGGAAAATCAAACAGCATTGCCAGAGAGAAGGCAAAGGCTTCAAATAATGTGCATGGGCATTCACTTCAGTAAAACTCAGGAAAATAAGATGAATCATATTCCTTTTGCATTTGCTTTCCAATTCATGTTTGTGAACATATTTGTCAGTAGAAAATTAATAGAAGGAAGATTCTCACACGAATCTTCTGAGCCATAATATATATTTTTCAAATGCTTTTTAAAGGCCATTTTGAAAGCTCTGCATTTGTTAGTTTTAAGAGTTGCTTAATTGAGGGCCCAAGAATTTCTGTGAAAATGAGGTGATCAACAAAGCTGTACAAACAGGTATTTCCAAGCAGCATTCATTACAAGCAAACAATTAACATTTTAAAATTTAGAGGTCAAATGACATCTCAAAAATTTTATGAGCTCTAATTTTATCTATTATCACCAACTCTTCTCCAGGTTTTTCTGATGCCTGTGTTGTCAATAGCATCAGTCTACAAGCCTCAGCAAATTAAAACACTTACATGACTTCATTCTTTTTTTCATGTGCCTCATTGCACAACAGCAGAAGGTACCTGATTGTGGGCCTACCATGTAATAATGTACTAAAGTATGATGTGAACACTGGGTATGAATTGTACAAAACTACTCCACTTTCAGTTGCAATTCACTTTTCTCACTAAAGTTGATTCACTGGTAGCACAAGGACGTGTCATTGGTCTAAGCGAACTCTATCCGTATCACATAATGTATATGACCCATTCTATTTTCTTCCTGTTTTCATTAAAATTACACCAAGAGTTAAGAAAAGAAAAGAAAAGAAAAGAAAAGAAAAGAAAAGAAAAGAAAAGAAAAGAAAAGAAAAGAAAAGAAAAGA
>JAWWEU010000081.1:68506511-68550759 GCA_035583155.1 Acropternis orthonyx | reverse complement strand
GAAAAGAAAAGAAAAGAAAAGAAAAGAAAAGAAAAGAAAAGAAAAGAAAAGAAAAGAAAAGAAAAGAAAAGAAAAGGCCAACCCAGTGAATTTCTCCCACTCATTTCCTGTACTTTATATTCCTGACTCAAAAAAAACAGTGAAGCACCAATACGTAGAAGAACTAATATTAAGTTCATCTAAACATTTCCATTCTGAAGGCCCAGCTTCAGTTATTTATTATTTTCATAAACTTTAGCCTTCTTGGCTGAACTTTTTTCAGGATTGTTCTCTTTCCAAGAGTGACTATTTTAGGAAAGTTTGAGCATGAATCAAACAAAACCAAAACTTAACAAAAAAATACACTTTTCCCACCCTTTCTCCCAAATCTTACAGTTTCTTTGGAATAGGTATAAATATTTTCAGACAAAAAGCTGATATGTTGCAGACAACAGTCTGTAAAACAGAAAGTCCTTTGAAACAGATTCAGGTTTACCCAAATCATATGGATCCAAAGGTTAATTTCTGCTTACATATAGCTGTTATGTCATATGAAATTAGACATATTGTTTGATTTTTTTACATTAAGACTCAAAGGCAGTTGGTATCATTGTTCCCCTTTTCTCAAGTGAAGAGACTGAGACATGGGACTGGTGACTGGATCTATTTTCCTATGTCTTCTCTTGGTATTCTTTTGATTAATTTCTACTTTAATTAGAGTATACTCCATGTTCTAAATGACAGCAACATGCATTCCTTGTGCAGATGGTGCTGTGCAAAGAAAAGAGAACAAGTGATGGCAAAAACCTGTGTGTGCAGTCTAGGTGTAAACAGAATAATTGTGCAAAAAACATAGATAAACTCGGAATGAACCGCCAGTTTACGACTAAGTGAATACTCAAAGAACTTGCATGCAGGATTTTTTTCTTCTCTTTTTGGAAGTCATGACAAATAAATGTCAGGTCTGCCTCATTCACAACTGTCATCAGATCTGACCACTGAATCATAGTGTACTGACATGGAATTGAAAATTCTCTCTTGGGCCTCAGCCCAATGTTGCAGTGGTTTTTAAAAGAGTTTAGGAGAGAGTTTTGGTAGTCAGATTCCCAGCTCCCACTGGCTTTTAGTAGAGTTTTCAGCCCTTCTCCACTGGGCTCCTTTGTCAATTCCTCCCACCTAATGTAAGTACCGTTAGCTGTGAACACTGAGTAGCTTTACGGAAGCTTGGCATTAAGCATGTGCTTAGGTGCTGTTGGGTGCATTCTGTTCACACTTCATACCACAAACAAGGAAGTCCAGAAGTTTTGGGAAAAAAAAACAACAAAAAACCCCCAAAAAACTTCCCAGCTATGCTAAAACACCTGATAAAAATATATATGTTTTCTAAAATGTTTGGGAGACCAAGACAAAAATGGAAGACAGGATTGCTTGACATGAATCCCCAGTCCCTATTAATGAAGGAGCTCAGAGCTCAGGTGCTCTTGTCACTGAAGAAGACAGGATTTTTGTGCAATCATCTGCCTCTGATGCACTATTTCAGAAAACATGCCTTCCTGCTCTTTGTTCTTTGTTCTGAGGGGCCTTCAAGGTACAATGCATTAAATTAGTTCAGAACAGTTTTTGTCAAAAATCAACTCTTTACAGAGGCACTCACATGGAGATTTTTTTTTCCTCACTGAATTCCTCCCTCATTCATTGCACAGGTTAACACCTACACCCAAAGAAATACTCACTGTGCAGAAAATGAAGTTCTGGAATGGAAACTTTACTTTCTGAAGAAGATAGGGGGTTTATACCCCAGAATCATAGAATCATTAAGGTTGGAAAAGACCTCCAAGATGATCAAGTCCAGTGCAATTAAAGGCCCTATCATAATCCATTCATGTGAGCAAGGGTGTGAGTGTAGTCTGCATGGCAATTTCCTTGCTTCTGATTACTTCCCTTCAAAACTCAGGAATGTCCTTTTAGATGATGGGGTGTTTTTGTATAAGTTTCCCTGTGCATACTGGCAAGCTGTGTTAAGGGTGAATAGAGTCACTATGACAGAGATGTATAGCAAGGATGTTGGTGCAGGTCAAAGAGAATCAGAGATTTTTTTTATGTGGGTTTCACAGTATTTGCTGTCAATCAGAGGAATGATCAGGAATCCTGGGTTCCAGCCAAGACTTTTGAAGACAGGATGCTTTAGAGGCATCTAGAGGATGCCCATTTCACCACCTCATTCTTGTCTTTTGTTTCCCCTAACCTCTTTTTCTCAGACCCAGCTGCTTCTGGCCTGATCTTTCCAGGATGTTCCTCTTCCCAGAATTGCTTAAACAAAGGCAGGGCTCTACTCAAGCCCATTTAAACTTCAAGGCTTCCAGAGACCACTGACTGATTGTTTTGTCCCTTGATGAATCCCCTGAACTGACCTAAGGCATGCTCTTCTTGGTGAAGATGTTTCACAAGATACTCCTAAGATTTCAAAACTCCTCAGAAACAGCTCTACTGTCACAGGCCAAACTATGGGTCACTTGGTACCAGTAGATGCCAGAAGCTGCAGCCCCTGAGCAGTTTTACTCTGGTTTGTGCCTAACACATGGCCTGTCTTTTTCCAGTTCATGCTCCTGTTGCTCCTTGGCTCCTCCTTGGCTCCTCCTCTCCACCACAGTCTTCTTGACAAGATTAATCAGACTACTTTGGTCTTTTTCTACAAAGAAGAGGGAGGGGTCATTTGTTGAACAGATACAGGGTATTGTTATTTGGTATTGACCACAGTCAACTTGTTATTTAGTTATTTTCTAAAAAAAAGAAAACAAGAAGTCCACGTATGAGGCAAACAGAGTTCCTAGTCTAACCCACTGCTAACATACCACAGTCAGATCACTAGCCTGATGATCACAGAATCATAAAATCATAAAATCATAGAAGGTTTTGGATTCAAAAGGACCCTAAAGATCATGTAGTTCCAAACCCCCTGCCATGGGTAGTGACATCTTTCAGCAGACCAGGTTGCTCAAAGCTCCATCCTACCTGGCTGTGAACACTTCCAAGGATGGGACATCCACAACTTTTCTGGGTAATTTGTTCCAGTGCTTCACCGTCGCAGTAAAGAATATTTTTCTGATATCTAATCTAAACCTACCATTTTTCAGTTTGACGTCATTCCCCCTTGTGCTGTCACTATGTGCTCTGGTAAAATCTCTTTTGATCTTTTAAATAATCTCTTTAATTATCCACTTACTACCATCCTTGCCTTGTACAGATTCCAGGACAAGCTAGATGTGTTGAAAGGAACAGGGCTAGAATTATCTTATTGCCACTTATATAATCTATTAGACCACTCATCTAAGCCTGATGTGGATACACAGCCCTTGTGTCCATACTCCCCATTCAGTGAAACTTTTTCTAGTTCAGTCTCTCTCCAGGTTTGGTTGTGTAAAGTCTTGCCCAACAAATGTATTCCCTCAGTGCAGGGCTTAGAAAAGAGAGAACTGGCACTTTCCATGCCACACCTGTTCAACAGAGAGAGCATTTTGATCTCTATGGCTACCCATCTGACAGCCCCATACAGCAATAAATCCATACACTTTTTTTTCTTTTTTTTTCTTCTTTTTCATATATCTGCCAAAAAAAGGGGGGGGGGGGAAAGGCAAAAGGAAAAAGTAGTAATTCCAGAAAGGAGCTGAAGTCTATAAAGTGATCATTCACTCTCTATTGCAAAGCTTTCTAGTCAGCACCACCACAGATCTATCAGAATATTTTTGGTAACAAGCTTTTGAAAAGCTGAATTTAAAATAAGAAGTGGGAAGTGGGAAGGGAGGCAGGGGGAGTGTCTTCAAATTAAATGCCACGACTGTTATGAGGCACTCTATAATTCAAAACTGGGTACCCTCAGGCATGCATTTATATTTTCAAGAGAACAGCCCCACAATGCAAACACTGTGAGTGGTTTTGCCTAAAGGATTCTGTAGGAAGGGCGCTTGTCACTTGTAAGAAGAGGTCAGGAACCTGCCTGGGTGGAGAAGGCAGAGTCGGTGCTTTCCTGAAATCCCTCCTTGTGCCAGGAAATAATCACCGCACCCACAGCTACTACATTTGAGCCAAGGTGTTTCAGGGACACAGTCTGTCAAATAGGGCAAGGCCGTGGAAAAAAAAGTTACTGAAAGAAATTTAAAAAGTAAATAAAAAAAACGAAGGTAGTTGCTTCTGAGAGAAAAGAAAAGGAGTTTCTGTTCTATATCCTAAAATAAAAGCAAACTTCGATTTTTCACATATTCCAGATTGCTCAAGACAGGGTTTATTTCCACTGGGCTAAATAGCAGGCGATGAAATTTTGACCATGGTGGCATAAATCAAGTCTTTTGAGGGAGTGAAGAGGTAAGAAGGAGAACAAAGAACATGCAGAGAGGCTAAAATATCAAGTGTTACTTATAAAAATATAGAACTGGTATTTGCTTCTGGTAGGTATCTTAATCTGTGATTTATTGTTAATTCAAGAACTACACAATTTTTTATTAGGGTTGGATGGATTTGAAATTACTATTGCTACATAAAAAGGCTAATTGTGTTTTACTGCTTCATTTCAGTACAATTCGATCTTGGTGCCAAAGATCAGACTGAGAAAAAAATGATGCAGTTTATTCAAAATAATTGCAATGAAAAAATGTGTGGTTTTCTTTTGGCTGTAGTTATATTACTCAGCATTCTATTATGAATGAAAATTCTAAATAGATATTTCTTGTCAATAGGATCTCTCTTGCACCTTCTTGGCTCAGAAAATGCCTGGATTTGGTTTATTTTATAGCTTATAAATTCTCTTGAATTCCCAGACTTTTCATTTTCATTTTAAAAACTCCAAGTCTGACATTTTTGTCATGCATATTTAAACATCACATCTCTCATTTCATGTGCAGGACAGTGCTATCTGAGAATGAATAGGTAAAGCAGATGCACACAGAAGTCATCAGAGCCAGCGTGAAGAAGTGAGTGAAGATCACACCAGCATTTCCCTAACTGCAAATGGCAGGAAAATCAACATGCTGCAATCAAAATTACTCTCTTAAAAAAAAAAAAAAAAAAGCCCACAGGCATTCAATGACCTAAATATATAGAATTATGATTAGACCTCAGCTTTAAACATATGGATTTGTCACTTTATGGTGTGGCCACATATCCTGTAGGGAAAGGAACAGGACTCCTCTCATCCTTTCTTATAGCACAGCCATCAAGGGACACCACCATTAATCACAGGAACCAGTGGGCAGCGCCTTGTCACATCTAGAAAAGAGTTCATCCAGTAGGTCTCAGGTTCAGAGGACTGAAAGTCCCAGAGAAACTCCGAAAAGAAACAATTTGCTATAGTGTGGACTCAGTACAGATTGGCTTCTTGATGCTGTATTTGTTCTCCTGGGAACATAAACAAACAGGACAGGCAAACAGCAGTCTTTGTGCACGTGTGTGAGTGGAGCATGTGCGTGTAGGTGTGATGTTTTTTTGAGGGGTGCCAGACAGCTGAGAAAGGAGGAGTACTTGCTTGGCCAGAGGCAGAGCTGAGGGGACAGTCAGTGCTGCGGGGACAATACAACAGACCTCACAACCAATCAAGCATGAGAACAGGGCTGCAAAACTTCCAGACCTGTGGGACCGGGTGTCACAGACTTAACTTATCCCAACCGCTTCCTCATTTGCCAAGAAATGCAACTTGAAATCTTAGCCTGACTTTGTTGCATCCTCCTGCAGTTGTTTGTGATACAGCTCTCACCTACAGGATATAGGACCTGACAGTTGCATTTCCTGAGCTTGAGCACTGAAGGCTTTTGTTCCAGACCTGTCAGTCTCAGAGACTTTTCTGATCATTTTAATTTTAAGGTGTTGTGCACAAACAGCTGTTTCTAACCATAGGAGATGTGATCTGTAGTAAGAGACATTGCTTCATTCTACAAGGCTGTGCACAAGAGTCAGCTGAAAGCAATAGGCAATACTGTGGAAGAAAAGAGCAATAATCAATACCATTACAGACCCCACACCTGGTTTTGCTTATCAAACGTGGCAAGTTTCTCAACAGAGTAAACACTTCACTTTACTCTGTGGACAGTGGAAGCAATGAGAGAATACTTCAAGGTCGTTCTTATTTATAAAGTATTTCAAGATCCCTAGATGACAAGATATTACATAGATCATGGTATTTTATTTTCGAATGTGCTAGTTGGGATAGCAGGTTGGTGAGTAATTTATATTTTGCTGTGTTGCCTGGAAAAATCAAACTATGCTAAACAGCAGTAGTTTTTTTAAACAGTACTGTAGCCAGAATTCATATATTTCTGCCGCCATCCCTCTAGTAGAAGTATGTAACTATAACTAAACAATGTTGTTCTTTAAAACAGATGTAAGCAATAGTCTTCTGGGTGGATGTTACCTTGACTCTGCTGTTATTCCTAAAACTAGGTAGCACCATCTCTGAGTTTTGTGAGTAATTCACAGTGTCTGAGTGTTTGAACATGGAGCTGTAATGTTCAGTGCGAAGCACAGAGACAGCTCCAAAATCCATTGGAGCCCTTTCACTTTCTTTGCTGTCCATTGAATAAGACCAGTAAAATTTAGTTTATTGTGTACACTGCAATTTTCACATTCTCTGAGTTAACATTGATGGCAAACAGCTAAGGTAACTTCTGTTTTGGTGGAACTGCTTTCCAGCTATTCTTTTATTCCTTGAAAATAACTATTACCATTTTTCACTGGACTTCATACGTGTATGAACAAAGTGTTAGGGACACTATATTGCCAGAATCTAGTGAACTGTTTTTCTTCAGGCACTGATACAGAAACATCATATGGTTTTATTTTAGTCAGTAATGAAGTTAGGATGAGTTAGTGTTTATGCCTTTGGCTTGCAAGATACTTTCCTCTTGACATGTCATATGCAGGAAACTAATTTGATGCTGTTCCTCTTTAAGGTGATCCATTAGATGGGGTGGGGGGTACGATTTTGAGGGTTTTTTTGAAAACAAACAAAAAACAAAAACCCCAAACCTCTCCCCCACCCCCCAGTAAATTAGTTACCAACTGACTGATAAAAATCCAGTCTCCTAAAATGAGGATTATGAAATGAAAATAGCGCAGTTCAAAGAACACAGAAAATCCAGCTTCTAAAAAAGAACTGCTCCAGTTCAGACATTTTGCTGTAATGTTACATTTTCCACAAGATTTATAATGAGCACTTTGTAAGGCTCTGGCACCTGAACTGAATACTAAGCATTTACAAAGTCCTCCCTGAGGATTTTTTTGGTCAGCCTTAGGGTCCAGGAGCACGAGGTCCAAGCTGCTGTTCCCGTTCCACACTGAGCTCTGTGCACAGTGGCTGAACCTGAGCAGAACTGCAGTCACTGGGTGTCTTGAAAAATGGGGCCACAAAAAGTAAACATGGGATAAAATATAGCGTTGGATTTGCAATGCTACTTTAAGGCTGGTTTCTTATTACTCTCTGAATTACACCTGTTCAGCTGTGTTGCCCTAGCAGAATTCTGTGGGTACAGCCCAGATGAGAATTTGGCCTCATCCGACTCACACCATGACTTGAGCTAAACTCGCACATGAGTTCCATGGGGTGGGTCCCAGTGAAATGGCAGAAACAAAGGCTTATCTTGACCACAGTGCAAAAATGCTGGATGTTTCCATATTTCAAATAGTGTTTTGCATCAGCTGCACAGAAGGTCTGCTGTGGCAAACCAATCTCCGGGAGGGTAGTGTCCCTGGCTTCGACAGGGGTGTTTCCAGCCAATTCCCCACTACAGTGCTGGATATTCTACTAACACTGCCTGAAATCAAAGCCAGATGAGATGCACAACTTATTCCACCCCTTAGGTGAGAAAAAAATGAGCACTTAAAGCTTTCAAGTTTTAGAGGCACTTGAGAGAAGGCTGAAGGCTTAGCATTATACGGCATATCAGCACATGCCCCAGTTCAGCCAGTGTCAAGTTCTGAATGAAAACAACTGTGCTCCTGCTCACAGCATGGATTTAGGATGATCCCTGACAAATTAAAAATATTTGGAAGTCATCACTTTCTTCCAACAGATTTCCTAAAATTTGAAGGAATTACGCCTGGCATTGTTTTGAAGCCAGCAGCCTTTGAAGTGATCAAAAAATTTGAGGAATAAAATCAGAAATACAGATAGATGAATAATACTCAGGCTTCTTTGCCCTGTTCTCAGACATCATTTGGATACCACAGTGCAGTGCACTAACACTAGGCTCAGCGCAGGAGGCACCTGTCACTGCAGTGGTCTGTGCCACTGTGTGGCAGCTCAGCGCTGGCTTTCCACAGCCGCAAAACATGTGTGTGACATGCAGATTGGCTGGATACACACAGGCCATTTCAAACTGGGCAGAATCTAATGTTTTCCTTTACCACAAACTAACTTCCTGAGTCCAAAGCATTGCCTCAGGATCCAAGCAGAGTAGCTGCATTGCATTTTTGTAGGAGGTTGCCTGAGAGCAGAATCAACACAACCTTTTCTTGCCGTAGATCTGAATTAACACACTTCAGTTAAAAGAACAATTAAAATTACACCTCTGACCAGGGAGTCACTCAAACTTCTCCCATTAATATCACTGAGTTGTCAGCACTTGCATAAAAGGTTTTAGTATCCTGATTTTGGCATCTGTCTTCTCTGGCAGAGAGGAGAAAAAAGGAGAGAAAACTTGAGCACACTTGTCCGTAGAGTAAGCCAGAGAGGCAGCAGCCTCTCTGAAATTTATGTGTCTGCCAGTGTCAGAGCTGCAAAATATTATTTTGCATATTGTGGATGCAAATAAAAAATAGGTGTCTTTATAATAGGACAAAATTTACTGTATTTTCTGTGCTGGTTCTCTTTCTACATTCAGAGAAAGAAAAAAAATCCCACATTCAGGACACAAAAAAACCCAATAGGTGTATGGAAGCAACAGTTTGCTGGAGGTTTAGGAGTGGAACTGTTATTTGTGCTTTTTATAAATTGCCTGATAAAAGCACTGCCCTGTACTATCTGTTTTTAGTAGAGACTGTTTGGTATCCTCTTAGATAATGCTTTGCCTAACTAAGAGGGAATTGTGTGAAATAACATGGCCATGATGACATGGGATGCTATAATGCAGCTATTGATAAGAGTCTGGAATTTGTAATCTAATGACTCATAATGATCTTCCCAAAGACTTGATATGTAATAAGAAGCAATGATTTAAGCAAATGTACAAGTTAGTTGGGCTTATTCTTCTGGGGCTAAACATCTCATGTTATGCACAGCCTTGCCCTAAGCCTTGTGTTTCGTGCTGTGCATGTGAACTACTTCAGTTGTGATGCCTGAGGGAGGCAGGATGTCTCCTACCATTCTCTTGAGTATACTCCTTGGAAAAAGACTCAAGCAGGTCAGCTGGACATTGTGCCTGGAAGGAAACAACACTGTATTCTTCCTTCCTCATTGTTGTACTGCTCAAGGAGTGACGCCCATGCATCCTTATGAACATCAGAAATGCAGTTCTGCCCCATCCTGGCATCAGCTGCTAAAGGTGGTCTGCCTGTGCCTCACCCCCACTGGCCAAGGGGCCCACTGCGTGTCAAGGCTCAGTGTTTCACTTCAGATATTTCTACTTTAAAATGCCTTCTTAAAACAGCACACACTTGTTAGGGCTTTGTTGTTCAGTGTGCTAGCCTGTGCTAATTCTCTTCAGATGGAGAACAGCTCAGACCTTCGCCATTGCCTTCATTTGTATTAGGTGTAGATGTAACCTGCAAAGACTAAATTTAACTGTTCGTATTACTACCAATAGTTATCTCTCATAATAGGGGCCCTTGTTAAGTACCCAGGTACTTCTTAATGCTTGGTGCTGTCAATACCTTTTTTTCCAACTTCTGAGTAGCAGCAAGTGAAGCAGAACTTTTTGAGTCAGTTTTTCAATTTTTGGCAAAGTAGAAGATGAACACTGAGAATGGGGTTTGGATGACTCTATCACAGGTTTATCTATGTACAAGTATTAAGTATGGTCTTTATCTCAAATGGGGCTCTGTAAAAATGATATGTTCTTACTCAGAGGTTTGCTTAAGGCACGTTTTCAGTCCCACCTTTCCAACTTAGTACAGCTAAGGAAAAACACCTTTTTCTTTTTTTCTCTTTTTTTTCTGTGAGCTGTGAGAGAGGTGGATTAATTTCCTTTCGTTAGTACAATGGCTTGCTAAGATATATTACCGTACTTTAGTACTGTTGATGTGACTGAAATATTTAAGCTTGATAGATCACTTTTAGTCTTGCATTAAATGCACTGTCTGTCTCTCTAATATGAATATGTATTTTTTTCTCAGGAAAAAAAAAAGTCTTTATAAGGTTATTATTGTGATTTTTACTACCTACAGAATTGTTCTATGTCTCTGGAATCCCTTACTCTGTGAGGCACAGAACAGAGCCTTGACTGGATCAAAGGTATTTCAAGCTCTGCACTGATGAGGAAAAGTTGGAAACAAAATAAGACTGGGAGTGATAATGATTGACTTATGAAATACATGAAGATTAATTACCTCAGGAAGAAGTCATTCACTTCTTGATAGAGGCTGAAAAGCAAGAGCTATGTAAAATTAAGATTGCAATGAGTCAAAATTCAAAAAAATACCTGGAACTTGTTTTATAAGGATAAAAGTAGGAGAGGACTATGTAGAAAGGAACTAACTGAAAATCCACCTTAAAAATCACATGGATGATAACAGAGAGCCTAAAAAGAAGGAGAAGAAGTCTAGTAAGCTGAGAAAGCAGCATCTTAAGAGGTCAAAGTGCAGAAATAAAGTACAAATTGCCAAAAGTCAAGTTGTGTTAGACCTTACAGAGGAAATAAAAGAAATAGCAAAAAAATTGTCATCCATGTAAAAAGGAATTGAGCACAAAAGAAGCAAGGGAACAGCCATGCACTAGGCCAGGGTGGAGAATAATAATGATTTTTCCTGAAACTGACACACTGTGCCTTTTGTTTCCCTTTATGCACAATGACAGTGAAAATGAAGAGAGACACAGTATGTCAATAGGGGCTTAGTCTTATGGTGATAGAAACAGAACGCAGAGTGTCACAACAAATTTGTTTTGGAGATCATGGGTTACTCTCCACTCCAGAAATTTTGGGGAAGCAGCACATGAAATCATCAACTCATTAGAAATTTCCCCTCAGGGACACTTGAGACAGAGAAGATGGCTAAAGACCCAAAGCCACATACCCAAATGTCAAAATGAAATAAGGAGAAGGTGATTTGGTTGTCTTGGAGTCATTTAGTTTGCAACAATATGTAAGGCTGGAGAACAGATTTTGTAGAAAAGAGGAAAGATAAGCAGGAAAATGGAAAATGCCATTTTCAGTCTGGTTTGGTCATAGTCTGGTCATGCCAGACTAACATAATAGCTTTCTTTAGGATGAATGTTTTCCCTAGACAAAGGAAATACAGTGTTCTGGATTCAGTAAAGCAGTTGGTTTGGTGCCATGTGAGAACGTGTCTGTGTAGGTAAGGAAGAGGGGGATTAGGAGACAAACTGTAAGATGCCTAGAAAACAGGTTAAAGCAGAGATGACAGCAGACTGTCTCAAGAGAGAGAGTACTGAGCTGAGATAGGCTATTAATGGAGTTCCTCAAGGAGTGGTTTTTGGCTCAAAAAGTATGAGTGGGCTTATGAAATATGTTGATGACATGAAGTTGGAAGGCACTGTCAATTCAGAGGAGGACTAGAATACCAAGCAGAGAGAGCTGGATGAGCTTGAGGACAGAAGTAATGGAAATGGAATGAAAGTGAATAGCACTGCAAAATCTAGGCCTTCAGGATGAATAACAATAATTTCTATTTGAGAAACACAGCGGGAAACAACTGAGGAGAAGGAGACATGCCTGGATATACCACTGATATGTAGAACGATGATGATCCCAAGCTGGATGTAATTGTGATTTTAGGATGTAGCAGGTGAAATATTTCTATGGCAGCTGTAAGACAATTTCAAGGCTTCATGTGAAAAGTAATTTTTGATTCTGATTACTTGTGTTCAAGAAAAAAGGTATTTAAGCTGGAACAGGGTTGTGAAAACAGACAAGAGGGTAGAGTACCTATTTCAAAGAGATGATTGTGGCCACAAACAGAAATTGTGGCACAATAGGTCACTAGACTAACCTAGTTTGAGAACTGAAAGCTGTGCAGTCACATCAACAGCATGCTCAGGCTGCTGAAATAGATTGTCAGAGCCAAACGCGTCTTAATTTCTCCAGGGCTCCAGCTACTGGTGTCACAGTGTGACTCTGCTGCTTGGAGGACACAGCCTAAATGACATGAATCTATTCAATCCAGTAACTCAAGTACTAGGAGCAGTTTTGTTACTTCTTTATCTGCACCAGTTAGTAGAAAACTAAAGTGAAGAGACTAGCCACAAGAGACATTAGAGAAAACATGGAGATAACACCCATCAATTTAGACTGCAAATAAGATTTCTAATGATCAGGACAGTCAGGCACTGGAGTAAGAAATGGGGGGGAAAAAATCCACATACCTATACATTTAGGCTGCTTGGTAAATTGGTGAGACTGTGAAAGAGAAATAGTAGGGTCTGGATCCAGTTACCTGTGAGGATTTTCTCCCTTCTGACCGCTACCCAAAACAGTTCAGGCCAGAACATTCTCAAGCATGGAATTAAGCCTCCCAAACAGAAGAGGGGAAAAAATATGGGAAGAGGTGTTCAACCCTAACTCAGACAAGCACACTGGGTCAAATAACAAATTATAAACCCAGCATAATTCATCAGAAGCATTCCCTCTGGAAGGCTCCTCTAAGACTGCCAAGGAACATGTCATGCTGCAGAGGAATCAGTTTATCCATTCTCAGGACCAGCATCTTTCCCAAGGCATCTTTTTTACCACAAAACCAAAATGCAGTCCAAAGCCTCATAATGTAAAGAAGCAGGACTTCAGGAGAAGCATCCCCAAACTCCTGCTCGAGATGTACCTCTTCTGGGTGCTGCTTCTGAGAGGCAATGGTGCTGTTGCTATTCCTCTTGGCCACCTACCTGTTGAGGGAACACTTGACTGGTTGGCTTCATCCTCCCAACCCCTTAGCACTGAGGGGATGAATGGAGAACGGGGAAAAGAAAATAACTTCTGCCATGGTTCCTGCCAGATTCTGATTTAGCTCCCAACCTCATGAGAGCTGGTGAAGAGGAGGATAGCCAGCAGCACCTCAATGGCACTGAATTCATGTCAATGCACTCACTGTTGACTTCTGTATAATCAGCTCAGCAGGGACAGCAGTCGGTCCTCAACAGAGCCATCCTCTGCTCAAGAATTATAATGAGGTCAGAATCACACTCAGTGAAGAGGTTAAACATTAGCCAGCTCCTCAATCTGTCTTTTTTCTTTCATGACCTGCACTTCTGGAGGCAGAAAGAAGGTGCTGAAAGTGTTATTTTCATTTGGTCTGGTTAACTACCAGTTTTGTAGGACTGTTATCTAGTAATACTTTTGGACAGAAAGGTAGGATAACTCTGAAGAAGAGTCCCCTGCAGTTCTGGAAATAGCATCAGAGGACCTCAAAGTCTTTTAAGATTCTTGCCCACATGTCAGTGAGAAATGGAAAATACCCTTTAACAAAGGAAAAGCAGATATTTTACTGTCTACCTAATAGTAGCAGAACTATGGTGATATATGATAAATGTCAAGAACAATTAAAGCTCTGGGTCCAGCCCATTTATACAGAGTGTCTAAGAGGAGGGAATTGAACTCCTGCCATGTGTTGACAGATCCCACAGGACTATCCTTCACCCCCTGAGGAAAGTTTTTTCAACTGTTCTGTGAAAGTATTTCATTGTTCTGTGTGGCAAGATGCTTTCTTTACAGCTGCAGTGAAATCCCTGAATACAGACTTTTTCATGCCCAATTATGCTCTCATTCTATGACTTTATAGTTTAGTTTCCAAAGTGCAACACATGCTAGGAGAATTGGCACAGCTTCTCTGCCTTCAGACAATAGGTGGATGTTCAAGTTTACAGTTAATTATACAGACTCTGTTCCCTATCTATCTATTAATGAAATTACTTAAAATTAAATCATGGTTGACATTGTGTTACTGAGCAATGATTTCATTGCTTCTTTAACTATGAGCATCTGAGATAACTAAACCAATGCATAGGGAGAAAAGAATCCCAGATTCAGTCCACTTGGGACATGATCCTTGCTAGACAATTCAGCATCTATCTGGATATATAATTATTGCTCTCCAGAGTTTTTCTAGCAATACTTATCTATGAGTGAAGATTGTCCTGTCATTCTATATAAACAGAAATTACAATAGGGGAAGCTCAATTCTACAAAGAAACTGGCAATCACCAGAGCAATAATGATCTGTGCCTGGCTTTCATGACCATCCTCAGATCTTATGCCTCTATCTGATATAGATCTATGTCTCATTGCATCTGTTTGGAAAACAACATTTTAGTCAGCCTAATAGTAGCACAACTGTGGTGCAATATATCAAGAAATAGGAAAAAAAAAAGATTAAGAACTAAGCAGAACCTCCAAGTCTCTAGCTGACACCTTGTTCCCATTATACAGTATTTATGTGTAGCATTTATGAAGGGAGGCAGCATTTTGGCTTTGAAAAAGGCTAGAATTTGTGCCACAAAATAAATACTTGGTGCTGATTTCCAGTTTGCCTTTTAACATGGTGCAGATTTTACATATTATGCCTCTCTGGAGCTTTACAGTGAGTAATGGTGTTACAGTATCATTTCAATTGTAAATCACCATGAGGTACATCCAAATGGCAAATGAAGTCCATTCAAAGTATTCAGACCTTGACCAGACAGAAGTTATCAGCCCAAGAAAATACCACACCACATCCTCGATTTTACTTCTGTCTGGGCTGTGAATGCATGTTCTGCTTTCCATAACACTGCACTGACAGATCTTTTTTCACCTCTATGGTTTTTCACAGAGCCTTGAGATATAGCAGGGAAAGCCATGTGCTCAACCTCCTTTCTGCCCAGGGTAAATTTCGTCAGAGAGATGCCCCTTTCCTTTCAGAAGAACTTGGAGTCTAAGAGAAGGAGAAAATAAATGAGCAGGAAAAACTTAGTATTTAGTTTAGTAATTCACTGTGGATTAGTTGCATATGTAGCAAACTGAGCACTCAGTTTTAGGATTTAAAATATTTGCATATTGGATGAAGTCTCAGGATAAAGGGGTTAGAATAGCCTTGTTGGGGTGCTTTACTCCACTGCCTCCTTGGCAGGGGCAGGAGTCCTGGGCAATGGGGCTGTGTGGTCAGCTGGATGTTGCAAGGTCTTAAATTGTCTCCAGTGCATTAACAAGAGCTCTTCTGTGATCCACAGGGTAGCACTGCTGTACAAGGCATGGTCTTCCACTGAAAGAAATAAATATGAGCTATATATTCTTATCTTTTACTATCTATGTAGCAAATAGGAAGATTGTTTCAAATCACTTTGCTCCAACGATACAATGTGCCCTAGGCTCACTGTGTGTCCTAATACAATTCAGAGGAGATTTTAAGCAGCTGTGGAGCTATTCTAAGCAACCCATCTGCACCCTGTTTATAGGTTTGGGAGCTGAAAGTCTACAAGAAGCAGCACTTTCCTCTCTGCTCCTGCATAAGTGTAACAGCTACCCAAAATTTTCTAACTTTCAAATATCTTTTTCTTACAGTTCAAGGAATTATGGTGCTGGCTCTGTCACGTCTACCAACTCTGAGGATTTACCAGATCTCAACAATCCACCATTCTGCTGTTTGAATGGTTAGTGGAGGGGCAAATGTGGATTAGAGGAAAGGGAAACTTGAGTGTTACAGCCAGTGAGTATAAATCAATGTGAGTATAGTATATATTAACGAATTTTATTGTGGATCTAGATTCTAAGCATCCCAAAGTTTGAAGAGTTTTAGGCAAGGATGTTAGTTCTGATCATTCAAGCTATTGTGGAAGACTCATTTCCAGAAGGAGATCTGAATACAGATCATAAATACAGCCAGTTTTGGAGAGAAGAAAATATACTGAGGTGACTCTAGTAATTGTTTAATTAGATGGTAACCACTGAATTCAGAATACTTGGGTCAGGGTGAGCTTGGCCTAAGGTTCAGATCAAATCAGAACTAGCAAGGAGTTGTCAGTGCTCCCAATTCACTGCAGGTGGGAAGGTCGGTTTGGATCTAAAGTCTCAGTTTTGACTGTTAAAGTAATTCAGTGCATTAGCAAAATCTAAGTTGAATTATTCATCACACAACTAGCTCCAAGATGTGTTTCCCAGTGGATCCCCAAGTCTTTTTTCTATTCCTCTTTGTTGTTTCACATGACCATAGAAAGCCCAACTTCAACTGATAGGAAGGCTCTTAAAATTATCATGCTTTTGTTGTAATTACCATTGCTTGCTTTAATGAGTATGTATTGTGGTACTGCAATATATTGCATTGTCACAGCCCTTCTGTGAAAATGGCCAAGGAGTTTGCCTCTGAAGACCATTAGCTGGTAATATATTATGAATAAATAAACATACAAATAGGTAGTTCTGCAGTTTCTCACTCTCAAAGTTGACTATTTCAGCCTATGTTTCTTAAATGACTACTCTTAGCTGTTACATGGGTGGGTAGACAGGTGTTTGCAATTTTGTCCATATATGTGGTCCACAGGTATGCTAGAGCTGAGGAATCTGGTGCTTTGTTAAATATTTTCAAGTAACCAGCTGCCACATTTCTCCATGCAGCCAAACCACACCAAATGGAAATGTACTAAAAGAGAAGGGCAAAGTGAAGTACTTTTTTTAAAAACAGAAAAGTGACTCATGCTCATAAAATATAATTACTGTAGTAATTCTTCAAATATACTGACCAATGACTGGGGGAAATTTCAATTGACTGTTCGTTCATTAGAGGAATTCATCCCCCCCACCCCCTAAGTCCCCCTCAAACTTCTATACCTGTGATTGCTTCAGCATACCAGCAGGCTGCAACTAGAAAGAGAGATGAAAAGAACCTATACATCCATGAACAAGGGAAGTATAGCCTGTAGCAGAGTGCTTCAAGTACACTCTGCATGTTGACAGGTCATGCACCAAGTTGGCAATCACCTTTGAGCAGCAGTGTGCTGGGATTGAACTTTCTTGCGCTAAATGCACCTCAACAAGTTGTGGTGTTTGGTGTTCAGTCATGAGGTGCTCAGAAAGACAAATATGTTATGAAATACAGAAAGTGGAAATTCCCAGATTTTATAAATATCTACTAAATATACACTGATGACATGCTTTCAGTTTTGCTGGCATCACAAGAAGCTACGTAATTTTTTTTCCAGTATCTTGTAATTGCTCATAATTCCACAAGCTATTTTTGGGAAACTACTTCAGAAAACATGGGATATAAGTCCTAAATACTGAAAAGTAACTTTGTTATTTTTTGCTACTCTAGGCATCATTTGCCCCTTTGTCTACCCCAGCACCCTAAGCACAAAGCACTGGAACAGGCTGCCTAGAGAGCTTGTGGAGGCTCCTTTTCTGGAGATAATCAAAACTTGCCTGGACCTGATCCTCTGCAACCTCTCTAGATGGACAAGCTTTAACAGGCAGGTTGGACTAGGTGAACTCCAGAGGTCCCTTCCAACCCCAACCATTTTGTGATTCTGTGATAAAGGAGGTGCAAAGCAAGTGTAGAAAATGCAACTAGACAGAAATGCAAAGGTATGATGCAAGCACAAGCAATCAATGGAAGTTGAGATACTTTCATGTCTTGCATATGTGCATGCATACATGAGAACACATGGGCTGTTTGTGTTATACCAGGCTTTCCAAAGAGCCCAGAGTCCTACAGTTGTTACTGAGCCTCCAGAGAGCAGTACATTGTGTTTGTGGTTGAGAAGAACTCTAGACAGAGTGTGTATTTGTTATATTTCTTGCTATGAAAAAATGTATTTTTAGAGCACTGTCTATTCAACAAATAGTTCCAGAACCAAACTTCAGCTTGGCAGGCACTGGGTGACATATTTGTTTTCTTACTTTTCAAACTAAGTATTGAGAAAGACATTTAGGAAATTATCTGGTGCTTTTAAAGTAATGTAAAGAATTTAACATCAAGAGAAGACAACTGAGATAGCAGTAGTGCACAAGGCTGACATATCCAGAAGGGAAAGACTAGCATTCTGTACTTGGCTCCCTCTGGCTGTACACCTAGAGGTCAAATACACAGGCAATCAGGAGACACAGCCTGCAGATTTGTACAGTCTGTACACCTAGCTGAAGCAAGATCCATTATTTTTTTTTTACTTCTTAATTTTTTTCCGTGACTGACTTTAGTGGATGCCTAAGTTCCCAGCCCCAAGAGAAAGCTCCCTAGTTGAGCTCCATTTGTTCAACTTTTACTTCTAAGCCATGACATCTTGTGTAGGAGGTTTTGTACTATTTCTATAAGTGGTATCATTCTCAATAGCATGAGTGAGCCCTTTAGGTCACTCTGAAGAGGGTCTGAGAATCTAAAGTCACCTTGTCAACATCAGTAGGAAATTTCAAAAGTGATTTTACCAGAAAGGGGATTCATTCCACTCTGACAACAGGATTTTATCTTATTAAGAGGTACAGGCCTTTGTAATTAGAGTGATCATAGAATGATGTTCATATTTAAATCTGGTAAGAGTTTAAAGAAATAATCAATATTTCCAAATATTTCTTATTCAAATTCTGCACTATAAATGAGCCATAGAGGGATACGACTACTGAATTTGTGTGTTCTCCAAGCAACTTGGTCTTCAAAATATGGAGACAGAGTGTTCTCTTAAAATTAAGCCTTGTCACGTTGTCTAGCCAGCCACCTGAACACTGCTACTCTAAAAGCTGAGCCAAACCTACCATAACTAAAAACAAAAAACATCGGAATTACCTAACTTCTGAAGGCTTTATAATGCTTTGGTAAGCAACTTGTGTTACCTTTAAGCAACTCATGTAATTACGTAAGACATCTGCAAGTGTTCAGGTTATAACAATGTAAAATGAATAGAATTACTTACCATCTATTAAAGCCTGGTAAAATTACAAACTCTTCCACTGGATAGTCCAGAGTGTGCAGAAACTACAGATGCTGCTAAAAGGACTTGAGGGAAAAGGCTTTGCAATAAAACAATGACAGAATGGCAAAAAACTCACCCATGCCATAGAACTACAATAAAGTGATTTAACAGTGTAAGCAGGTGGAGGCAACATTTTGTGGTGAAGAAGAAAATCTCCATTCCACACTTTCTGCCCACTCTTCTGTTTCTGGTGTTTTCTTGTCAGTTGGAAAGAAGATCCCTTTGGTTTTAGTTTTTAAAACCATTTAATTTTCATAAAGGTCAAAGAACCAAGTAAAAACTACAGCTTTTCAAAGGTTGCCTCAAGAGACTGGCACTGACTGTTACAAATACCTAGCAGACACATCACATTGCAGTATTTGCCATGTTTTATCAGTATTTACAAAATTGTACACACTTTGCTACCTCTGGTAATGGCAGCCTTGCATCCTAACATAAAACTCTCAGTGGTTTTGTTCCATTTGGGGTTCCCTAATGAGCCCAAACACTGATAACATTTCAGCTGAAACATGAGATATAAACCCAAACAACAAATAATTGCATTTGATTTTCCTAATTTCATCCCAATTGATATTTTCATAAGCTCTTAAAAAAACTGCTTTAAAAAAGCAAATGAAACCTGACTAACAGAAGCCTCATCAAAGAGTTATCCTCTAAAAGATTTCCATTTGGCAGACCTTCTGATAGCAAAATCGTTCTTAATTGGTTTTTCCACACATACCATAAAAGGTGCTTGAGGTTGCCTCGCTGAACTCACGTTACACCAGAGGGGAAGTTCTGATCCATATGCAGCTCCACTAGGACCAAGAGGTCTGTGTTCGTTGCTGTGAAACCACAGGCAGCGTGGCAATAGGACATGTATGCACACAGCTTTACTCAGCCCCTTGGTGTCCGGCCTGTGAAATGGGAACCTCCTGATGTGATGAAGGTGTTATGGGAATGAGAATCCACCAGCATTCCTCAGTTGTGGTAACGAGAGATGACATTTAGGCAACTATGGACAAACACCACCATTGAAGTTGCCCAGCATTTCAGCTGTCTCCATTTAAGCTGAATTTTCTTTAGCAGGTGAAATCTCTCTTTTTACACTGCCAAAGGCATGGGTGAATTTTGTAGGGACAAGTTAATGACATGCCTCCCAGAGGCTTACTCAGGTGGACGATCCTGCTTTGGTTTTAGGGATTTTGGTTATCTCACAAAGGGTCTTTCCTCTTCAGGTGGTTGCAGAAGGTGTGGGTTTCAAATGGCATTGCCTGCATATCGGGTTTTCACTTGCTTATTTTCTCAAATGCTTGAGAAACATCTGAAGGGTGCCATCTTAGAAGAAGCTATTTTGCATTGCCATTACCATGGTATAGTGCCAATTCAGCTGTTGCAGTAATAAAAAGACAAAGGAGGGAGAGAATTTTAAATAGAGGGCAGCAAACAAGGAGTCCAGAAGACAGAGGTAAGCAAAAGCCCAGCTATTCCAAACTGAACCAGCAAGCTCTGCACTCTAATCACTGCCTCTGGGAGCTGGTTACCCTCTTGGCAAATACCTCTCTGGCCTAGGTCAACTGGGTGAGGAAAAACACATGCTAAGATGGCTGAGACCCCTTGAACAAAGAAGGGGGAGGATACCCAAGAAAACAATCAACTAACCTCCTTTTTGGACAGCTTTTTGGAAAGCCATAAAATCAAATGCAGTTCATAATACAAGCTGTGTGATCAAGTAGAGCTTTCCCTTGCCTGCCAGAACTCTGCCCAGGGACCAAGAGTTCTTTTAAAAACTGCCTGTGGCATTCTAATGTTTGCTTTCCTAAGAATTGGAATAGATTATTCTGAGGAAATGTACCCAAAACATGTATGTGTTTTATTATATTCCCAATAATTGATATTTACACTAGATTGCTAAGAAGATTCTCCTCCCTCTTTTATTTATCAGACACTTTACGCAAAATCCTGCATTTTTTCAATGACCCATTTCCTCAACAAAACCTTGACAGTCTCAAATGAATACAGCACCACAGCCTTCTCAAAGAAGGCTGCCAGCCAGCACAGCAATTAGTTAACCTTGTTGATCAGCCATGCCCTTTTAAATGTTTCTTCCATTCAAAAGCTATCTTATATATAACATAAATAGCTGATGACATGTTGTGGAAATTGAAATTTGCATTATTGCCTGCATTAGTCAGCAACTTGTAAGCTTTACTGCTTTACTCATTTGGCAAAGTAGTAAAACAAATGGAAGCTCATATCTAAATAAATAAATCAACCCTGTGCTTGCAAGGGAGTAGTAGGAACGAGGGTTAGTTGGACCACTAATTGATGCCTTTTCCACAAGGAGCACTTCCTCTGGTAGAACATCCTGTCCAGAGAGCAAATATCATGGGAAAACAGGACCACTGTCAAAGATGCAGAGGCTCAGGAAAACCCAAGCCTAGAATGTCCATGAACAAACACAACTGACCTGTACTGCCCTGACAAGAAAATGCAGTGATATATATAGCTCTCTTTGCTCTGGGGTCCACCAGCAATTATAATTCAATCTGATCTACGATTGTTTACAATATAAGTGAACCTGCTTATTTGGGTGACTGACCTTGGAAGGCATCTCACCACGACAGCCAGGGAAGGAGATTTAGGAGGTCATTAAAACCTTTTACACCTTTGTCAATTTGACAAATGAGCCCTTGCAGATGCCCGCACCCATAAAACTTGACATATCCTGTCTAGAAATAATACCCAGTGTTTGTTTACCGAAAAGTGATGTACATCCTTGTCAGATTCAAGACTAAACAATTGCATATGTGTCAGTTCCAGCTATTAACTTTACTGTCTCTAGTATTTTTTAACTAATTTAACATTTTTAAAGAATATAGGCAGTCAAAGTTGCCGGATTTAGAAGTGCAAAGATTTAAAATAAAGAATAGGATTTATAAATCTGGGTTTTTCCCCTCTGGGTTGCTTTAGCATTTCAATGGCAACTTCCTACCTCCAGATAGCACCAGTAATTATACCTAAAATCCAAAATGAAAAATGTAGTGAGTTAAATTCACTGAAACCAAGAGATATGAAAATAAAGAAAATGCAGTCAGTCTTTAAAAATCACTGTATTTTATCTAGAACCTCAAGTGCATCAATTATTCCAAAAAGCCAAGGAATATTTAAGCCAAAGTTGTTTGTGACCCATAACTGTGCATGCTTGTACTGTAAAGTCTGGATTTCCTTGAGTCGGGAAACTTTTTCCTGGGTTTTGGCAGTTAAATGCAAAAACCCTTGTGGTTTCACTAAGAAAAGTTTATGGTGGAATATGCACATCTCTATATACATTTTTTTTTTCAAAGTTCTGAGCTAAAAGCTTGTACAGCAGAAGAGTATGGAGGCCAACTTTACAGCAGCAGTCCATGCTTAGGGCTTTTAATATGTTTCTTTGAACAAGAGAACGTTGCTTCTTCCTTCTGAAAAACACCAGGGATTCCCTTTCAATTGGGCCAGAAATAGTGGAGTTTTGCACAGCACCAAAAAACTAGCTGATGAAAGTGAGCCTCAAATTGGAATCAGGGCTAAGTTTGAAGGACATTTCTGGTTAAGAAATGTGTATGTCCAGGGGTCTACCTGCTTCAGAAGAAAGTGTGCTAGGAAATTAATTTGGATTGGACAGCATGACTGATTTCATTTTCTTACACAGTTTGGAATTAATCTTACCATGATAAATCTCATATATATAAACATTGCTAACCAATATTTTATTAATACAGCTGGAAGACTATCCAAGAAAACAAAATATTTTGCCTTCAACATACCTTTCATCCTGGAGCACTTTACAACCCACATGCTATTCCTACAATCTCCCTGCTCTTTGGGCGGCCTCAGCAGATGGAACCCACAGCACCCAGTAGGGATGAAGAGTTACACACACTTCATACAAACTGGCAGACTTACCAACACCAACAGAGGTGAGCAAAGTCTAGCTTGTTGAGAAGGCTGAATACTTTTATTTTATGATTATTTTTTAATGTTCAATCAAGAGATTTTTGGTGGAACCATAATACCACTTGTATCAGGCCACTAAAAGACTGATGCCGAAGAAGTTACTGAAGGCAGCAAGGATGTGAAAGAACAGTTCACGTCACTGTTGCATCAGAACAAAATTAATACTTTAGCAAGAAGCCATACTATCACAGCATAGACAATTGTGAGCTGATATCTCCTCTTTTGTAAAAGGGGAAATAAGAGATAAGTCCATGTGAGGCTGTGACATTGTACCTGCATGAGCATTGGCACCAAAGGCACTTGCATTTTGGCAAGCAGTGTGGAAGCCTGTGCACCCCTGAGAGCTCCCTGCAGCATGTGTGGGTCCTCAGTTCCTACAACTGGCAGTGGGAAGCTAGGATGGATGAATGTCACATCCTGCTTGTGGTGTTTATTCAGCACATCGAAAACAAAACCAGGACTTTGGAGGAGGCAGGAGCAAAGCAGCCTGCTTGTTCTAGCCAGTGAGTCAGTGCAGTTCCATGGGAAATAGGGGGTTAGAAAACGGGCATGACAAATTTCAAAGCACATCAGAAAAGCCCACACATAGTGAATTGTAGACAGTATAACCTGGCCAAAATGTGGATCTTCACAATTCTGGCAGTCAAAGCTAGCATTTAGGAAAACCCCAAGGTAAAGGAGATGGGGAGGTATGCAGAAGCCCCACTATCTCTTAGCACTGGATGTAAACCTTATTTATGATATGGAGGCCTCTTTTTTGGTGTCTTTAGAGTAAGAACTCCAGTCAGGCAATGAAAAACACTGAGCTGCCCAAACCTGATGGATGTATATCCCAGAGAAGTGAAACAGGGAGGTTCTCCTGAAAACCCCAGTCAATGGTCTTTTGTGCATTTAGATGCTTAAATGACATTAGAAATCTGGTTCTTAGGTGATTAATTCGACTTCTACAGGCACTTAAGTATTCTAAATGAAATAGTTTATTAGGCAGCAGCACTCTGCTCTGAGTTCATGTTCATTAACCAAAGCATGGCTGGTTTCACGCAACTGGTTATTAAGGTCTCTGGAAATGTGCTTCCTGGCTGGGAGGGGAGTGGCACAGTCCAAAGGATCAGCCACAAGTCTGAGACTGAGCTGTGGGTTCAGTTGCTGGTTTGGCTCTGGCTGCAACACAAATCTGGGCAAGTCATTTCATCCCCATGTGCTTCCTGGTTGGAGCCCATAGGCACTAATGTCACACAAATAATCATGGAGAGCCATTTATAGTAGTTACTTTTAAAATACAAATAAGAGATTAGGAGAGTTTTTTTAAATTATATTTCTGTTTCTCCTCTCCCATTTCTAGCGATAATTTTTAATTTTGTAAGAGTTACAAAAATGAGGAAATAAAAGAGTAAAAATAGTTGAAATGCTTTGAGGCAAAATACTGTGTTTCCCTCATATATCTCAGTATTTTTACCAGCTTTCACATAAAAGAAGAAAATCAAAACACAGAAGAACTGCTGTATGCAAAAAATAAGACCAGTACATAGGAAGGTGTGTGGGAGATATCCTAAATATGTCAGGATCACTTGGCAAAATGGATTTCTGCTGAGCTGAGCTTCTTAGGAATTACACATTGTCTTGCAGCTGGAACAACTAGCACCATTATGGATGTGCAAGAGTGCCAAACAGATGATTCTGAGGGAACTGGAGCAAATAATTTCTGTGGGGCCTTAAAGTATATATAGCACACATTTGCATTTTCAGGTGTCTACTTGCAAAACAAAACAAAATCACAGAGGTCAATTAAGTAAATAAGATTGCTTGGAGTCAGCATCCAGGCATCCTTTCTCTGGCAGGGTGTGTTCAGAGTTGAAAATGATCCTTAAGAACAAATGAGAGCCCTGTAGTATCATGAACCAAGAAACACCAGGATCCTGACTGTCACTGTGCTGATAAATCAATTCCCAAAATTATACTGTTTATCTTACTTACAGTGAGTGACAAGCAGAATTTTGAGTACAATGGAGTGATTTTGAAAAAAATGATCTAAAGAGTGATTTGTCATATTTTGAAGACATTGTCAGTTCTATCAGAATGCAGTGATTGGGTATAAGCTGCTCCACTCACAGCAGCAAGACACCTCATGTTATTTCACAAATGTCAGAAAAGAATAAGTATGTCTTTCTGAGGATGTGTATTTTCCAACACTATGCCTTTGCTGGCACACTTATTTCTATCTGTGTGATTCTGTAGAAGATTTGATGGACAAAAGGAGCTTCAATATGAGAAGGAAAAGAAAAATAGGAAAAGAAATATGTAAAGGAAAAGAGACAAAGAGAAACAGAGAAAGGAAAAAACACACAAGAAAACACACAAGAAAACACAAAAGAAAACAAGAGAAATTTTTTAAAACGTGAAAAAGGGGAAGAAAAGAGGAAAAAAAAAAAAGAGGAAAAAGGATAAAACTTGCTTAGATGAGACCAGTAGGTGGGAGTGTTGACTTTATCCCAGAGCACTCACAAACCATAACATGAACTTTACTTGTCTATGAAAGGGTAATTCCCAATAAATGAGCAAATTAATCTTATCTTGTTTTGCTGCTTTCAGAGACATTGTCCTTCATGTCACATACCAACGTGTGCCCTCTTTTAGAAGTACTGCATTGTCCATTTATTGCCTTTGGCATTGTGTCTTGTTTGGGAGGTAGAAGGAAATTCTCTGATTTGTCAGTGTTTCATTAAGCCAGTTTTGATACTCACCGTTCCCATAGGTGATGAGGAAACTACTGTTCACCCTGGAAAATGCCATTTACTTATAAGACATAAGAATCATGGCAGAAAAGGGAAGAACATGAAAACACCTGTACTTACACAGCGGAAGCTGGGGAGGAGAAAAATGAAGCTTTAGAAGTAAATATGTTCATACTGGGTTTTAGATTTTATTATATTTTGGAAAGCTCGGGACCATTTCAAACATGTAATACAATGAAAGTGGGGAAGAAATATGGGAAGGAGAGCTATTTCTATGCCAGAATGGAAGAGTGTGTCTCAGTAATCTGTAATGTCAATGTCTCTAGTTTACCCTTCCTTTGGTCATCAGGACATCTAGCACCCAGGTTTGCCACTGTGACCATTAGTTTGTCCTGCCTCTGTATTTAGGGTGTCCATATTTAGGTAGCTGTGAGCTGTAATGGGATTATGTGAAAGTTGAATACTGCTCACTGTGTCTCTGTGAGCCAGAATTTAGTCCTTACCCTGCTTTTGCAAAGCATGACATTGTAAGCATATCCTAGTTCTGTACCCCTGCCCAGGCACCAACAAGCCTTTATAGCCCTGACCAGCTCCCACACAGGACCTCCACACATACCTCTGCCTGTGGTACAAGAGACACATTTCTGCTCAGGCCTGAGCACCCAGGTCCTGCCTGAGTGGCATCATGGATATGTCAGGCTCGTCTTGCTTCCGGATGTCTCTGGATGCACCTTGGACTTTTGCTATAGGCAGCTTGTCTTCTGAATGGGACTCTCAGACCTGTGTTGCGCCCAGCTCTGCCTCTGGCCCTGTCTCTTACTGCTTTTGACTGGATGTCCAGGATGGACCCTGGATCTGATCCATTACTGCCCACTGAGATAATGTACACATCCACAGCTGCTGTTACATCTTTGGATGCAGTACATGCTGCCTCAGGGGTGAGCCCCAATGGCTGGCTAGTGACAAACCGAGTGTATGGTCCCTCCTTTAGCCACTAAACTCCTGCTTGTTTATAAATTTTAGCACTGGCCAAGCTGCTATCCACCCAAAATTAAACTGTGTTATGAAACTGAACTGTTTTCTGGGAAGGCAAGGGGCAGGAATATATAGCTGACTCTTCATGAAGGACTGCAAGGAAGGAGCATGGAAATGTGTGCACACTCAAACTTGTGCTCAAAAGGATATAGGTATTGGAAGCAAATCATTACAGCAGTATGTAAAATATAAAAAGGTAATATAAACTAAAACCTGAAATATCACCTCAAAAAGCTTCCTATTAGTACAAGGTTGAATGGCTCTTGGTCTGGATTTCTTTATAGTTTTTTGGGTTTGTGGGTTTTTGTTGTTGTGGTTTCTGTTTGTTTGTTTTTGGTTTTTGTTTGTTTTTTTTAATTATTATTCTACAGAGATCTACTCATGGTACTAATGTCAACACCACCAAAAACTGAAACAAAATATAAGATGGTAATTTACACCACTGAGAGACAATTCTCTCCACACAGGTCCTCTCCTGTACTAGCTACAAACCCATTAAATACAGCCCTGTTAAGTGAGAGAGATCTGTACATACCTGTCATGTGGCATCCCTTGAAGCTGACCAACAAAAGGATGTTTCCCTCTAGAGAAGGAGAACTTCTTTTAATGCCTGCCAACAATATCTCCTACCAACTCTGCATCTTTAGACAAACAGAGATACAGATGAAACACCAAAGTATGAGGTGAGAGCTGTTGTTTTCCTGCCATGAAGCCAGTTCAGATATTACCTCTGCAATGAGTCTACTTCCAAGAGCAAAGGATCTGCAGTTTGGCAGGATGGCAGTAATGAAGCTGGAAGCCTCTTATGTCTCCTGTTTACTGAGTGGGATGAGTCCTTTCTTGGAAATTGCGCTTCGCAGTCTTGTTTTCCTCTGGGGTCGTTGATGGATGCAGTACCTGCAGGAGCAGAGTGAGATCAGAACTCCTGACCAGTTTGCAATTTCAATCTTCTCTCCCAGGTTACCCTACCAGAAATTTTGCACGAAGAAGATTTAGAGCATAACATTTCCATTTGCACTAAAGACATGTAAAGAAATAAATACCAGGACCTGTGAGTCACGAAAAGGAAGAGAGCAGAGAACTGAAGTGAGAAGCTCTGTGGGCAATGAATCATGGTGGCAGTTTTGCATGATAAACAACAGGAGCCTTCAAAGGACTAGTTTTTTTCTCTGGAAACCTCCCACTAATAAGGACAAACCTGCTTCTTTTTGAAATCTAACCTGTCTACTCCTTCAAAGAACAAAACTTTAGCATTTTCCCCAGGATTTCGTGGTGCCGGGATTCCTGAAAACCTGTGCATTGCATACTCATGGCATATCACAATTCCAAGGAGGTTGGGGGCTGGTAATACCTCTGCACACCATTAAAGAGCTACAGTTTATCCCTTAAAACCTTGGGAAGACAGTGGCAGAAGCAAAAATCAACTCATAATCTCTGTATAAAACAGTTCAAATCTTTGCTACAAAAATACTACACTTTCCACAGTCAGTCCTATAGATAGAACAGTAACTAAAACCTTTTCACTATATAGAAAAGACTGTTGCTGCAATGAAAAGAAAATAGAGCTTGTAGTTCTTTTTGTCTATATTTAAGAATTTGTTTAGGCCCAAATCTATTTATGTCTTAACTAAGTATGCAGTGCTTTTTAAGAACTATCAAAATTATAGCCATTTTCAAAGGCCCTTTAGGGCTCTAACACCACTAACCTTACAGCTCCTAGCCTCACAAGGAGCTGTTTTACTGAAACACATTAAACATATGCTCCTAATTAATTTGCACCATTCAGAAGATGCTTACACACATTGTCTCTGTCTGGGATAAGGCTTTATCCTACACTGGTCACCACAGCATCTCAGTAGTTTCCACCTAATCTGCTTCACAGAAAAAATACTGCTGGGGACTTCAGGTAAAGATCACCTATTCAATGCAACTGAACCATCTGGGTTATTTTCCAATCTTTCCAGTGCAGTTTACTTTAACTCCTAAAAAAATTACTAATCCCATTTTTAATGCTTGCACCTGTAGTATTATTATTTCACTTTGCTGTACCATTCTCTTCATTGTTTTTAAAACTGTCCATAGATGAAGGCTGTAAGGAATGATGTTGCTGGACAGTGTTTCTTAATAGGCAATGCATATTGTGAGGGGGGAAAAATCTGCTTATGAAGGTTTTAAGCCTGACACATTGTTCTGTAATGAAATTCAGATTCAAACAGCATATATTATCTCAGTAATATTCACAAGAGTGAATGGAAAGGGCTATGCACAACAACATGTGGTTTTTAAATTAAGGATAAAATATATTTCTGCACATATATCAAGAGCTATTTTTTAACATATATCGAAGCTGCTACATACTTTTTCCAAATGTTATGGGTAAAACTCTATTAATGTTTAATGACACTGTGAGTCGGATTTTTAACAGAATATAGGTCTTTTACTTTCACATTTTTTTCAGTCTCAGTAGTAATCTTGAAAATCAGGTCTCTAGCTTATCCTCTGAGCACTCTTAAAAATGAAATAATTAGTCACATGTCTCAGTCACATGTTATTTATCCACATTGCAAATTACATATATGCCATTTCTTGTAGACCAGTAACCCACAAACCTCAGTGAAGCTCTGAGGCTCCTCAACAACTTTGCCAAATAACATCTGAAGTTAAACTGGCATTAGTTTAAATATTTAATGTATTATCAGCTGGCTTTGAACTGAGTATTGTTGGCAGTTTCTTGAAAGTAAATACAAGTTTTGCTTTTAGAGTAAAACTGCAATTACGGTTGTCTCAAATATCTGTAAAAATGACCTGCGAAGGTCAGTAGACTAGCACAGAAGGTTCACTAATAGAAAACTACACTTAGAGAGTAGTTTTAAAAGTCTGACTATCAAAATTAGAATGAGGTACTGAATGGGCTTTGTCAGAGATCTGCCCTGGAACCAGAACTATTCAATATATTCCTAAGCAGTTTGCAAGATTAAAAAGTATGTGTTCAAGTGAAAGCAGGCTGTCAGCTGGGTTAGAGGATGTGTGTTGCTGGGGAGGCTAAACAAGTCCAACAAATTGCAGAAATGGCCTAGAAAAAATGGGATGATATTTGGTGGGTCAAGTGAAAGATGAAATGTTATGCAGGATCCATCAGACACATACATACAGGATAAAGAGCAACTGAAAAGCGCCATTTCTTTAGAAAAGAGATGAAGAGTACCTGTGGATGATAAATCAAATGAAAAATCAACATTTCATGTTGTTGCCAAGCAGGAAAACATGGTGCTGGATTGCAGAAATATAGGTACAATTTTTCATATACATAAGGCAATCTTTTGCTCTCCTCAGCATTAAGCCTGGTCTGCGTTTAATTTTGGGTTTTAGTACTTGAGTACTAAGTAGTACATGAGGTCGCTGCAATGAGGAAGGGAATAATCTCTCAGGTCTCTCCACGGCAATTAGAAATGGAAACACTGAACTTAAACAGCAACACAGCATTCAGGTTAGGCATTAGGTAAACCTCTACTAACATAAAGTAGCACTGGAGACCACAGCACAAAACAGGATGCAATTCCCCATGTAGAAATAGGCAAGCTAGTCATGACAGGAATGTTGTATCTGCCCTGGGCAAGGAAGATGGACTTAATGAACAGTAAAAGCAGTACTGTTAAGACAGATTTTCTCACAAAGAATAGGGGATGGTAGTCACTTAAATGGGGAAGTACAAATGTAGCTATCCAACTCAGTGGGCAGACTGCAGAAGTAGGTGTCTCATTCATGACAAAGGAAGAAGAGTGCAGAAAGGGCGATGTGCCATTTGCTGGAATAGAAGAAGTACCAGTGCAAGAGGGAATAAAGATAGTCTGGAGATGAAAACGTGGGAATGGAAGGATATTTCCTACTTACTGCTACTCAGTAATGAAGAAGATAATGAAATGGCTTGCACCTGTCTTTCCACTCAGTGCACTAATCGGTATGGTGCAGCCAGGATGTGAGCACATATCCAGACTAGTAATTTTTGCAAGTAATCGAAATACCTAAACTTCCCAAACTTCAGCTTTTCTATGCCATGGCTTCCAGTTCTTTTCCTCTATGAGTTAATATTCAGAACACTGAACGTTTCAGCAAGCCCTTAATACTAAAAATTACTGCTGCTTTATCTCTCTGGCAGATCTTGTATGTTTTCCAAGTGCTCTTTATTCCCACCTGGAGAAAAGCAAAAAAGCAAATGCAAGATATTCTGCATGAATCACAGGTCTCAGTCCTGAAGGGAGATCTGATAATTTCAGGGAACATTTTAAAAACATGACCTGGCCCTGATTTTAGAATGAAGTCCGGGCTGAAGGAAGCATTAGGTGTTGCGTCTGTCATCCTCAATATGCTGTGGTAGTAGTTTTAACACAGAAGTTTTCAAAGTAGAATATTCTGTAGAGAACATGTATTGGCAAGAGTGGTGGATAACAAGTCTTCAATTATTTTCTTCACTTACTTGTTGCTAAGTAAGTGGAACTGTCATGAATGAGTAGCTCCATAAATAAAGTCTTCCATTAACTTCTGAGAAGGCTTTATATTGGGCTAATACATATGGCCAAGTTAGATGCTTAATGATTGTTACGTAGGAAGTCCTTCTCAGTCTTTGAGTGAAGTAATTGGAAATAAGACTTCAAGAGGTGACTAGACCCAGGTAAGAAGCTGGCTTCTGATGGCTACTTAAAAATCCAAATCCATTATTGTCAGGGCCCTGCTCTGTCAGTTTGACCTTGAGGATACACTTAGAACTACAACAGTGTGAATTTCAATATCCTCTTTGATATATTTTCATGTTCTTTTCTACAGGGAGCTTCTCTGTAATACCTCTCAGGTCTCACTCCTGAGTCAGCACATAAAAGTGATTAAGCAATAGCACAGCTGTCTGGCAAAAGTTACTTGGAAATAATTATTAACTTTCTTGACTGGAGGTACTGAGTCAGATTATTATACCAAAGAATTTCTGGATGCATCTTGCATGCTTCTTATGTACTGGGCTCTTTGGTTAGTGAATGGTTTTGCAACACTGCCCACAAAGCCAGGAATTCTGCAAGCTGAATCCTGGGTTATATTTGTTTCAACATAAGGAAGGATAGGAAGTGGAAATTAATTCTGGGCCAATTTGTATTTGGACTGGATATCCAACCATCTCAAAAATGAAGCCAAAAGCAATGCAGAAAGGGCAGTCTTTTACCCAACAAAAATACAGCCATTCATGCACACCTACGTGTGGCTGAAGCTAGATAGGGCCCTCCAGTCTCACCAATGTTCTAATTAAAAAAAAAAAGAAAAAAAAAAAGGCAGCGCTTAAGTTCCATTTACATTTGTGGAATTGGAGGCCAAAAGGGACTAGATCACATGGTGTAACCTCTAAGTCACAGGTCATTAAATTTTACTCAGTTGCCCTGTTGAGCACAGTAACTTTTATTTGACTAAAGCTCAGTTTCTGTTTTGGCTTCCAGTAAGACAAGCAATCTTTTATTTGAACAAAGCAGCAGAAAGCTATCTTTTTTTTTTATGCTATGGAGGGCATACGTTGGTACATGCATGTTCTTTTTTTCAGCCGCTGAGATCTAGGTTTTAGCTTGGAGGACAGGCTCCTGCAAGGGAGCGAGGATGTAACCTGTCACTCAGCTGTCACCCACAAAGCTCACAACATGGCCCATGTCTTGCTGAGGAGAAGGATATGGGAGAAAGGAGGGAGAAGAATACAAACAGACCCACACCATCCTGGTTCAGTTCTGTCTCATGCATGCATACTCCTTTCAAGGTCTACACTTAAAAACAAAGAAAACAGGTCTTGTTATTAATCTCCTAATTTGCACAAGTACCTCAGATATGTAATGTTTTCCAAACCATGTTGAAGGCTCACATAATTAACACAGCAGTATAAACCACTGCTAGTCTAGCTGAAAAAAAAGACGTGGCCAATGCTAAAACAAGATTTGAACTCAACAGACTGAAAGAGTCAATCACTCACACTTAGACGTTGAGCAAGCTGATTTGAATGCTTTGTGTTTTATTAACACAATAAATTACGTTATTTAATAAATTAACTAGAAATATGTGATGTGCTGATATCCAGATTCAAAAGTAGAAACAATGTCTTTTTGGCAGGCTAATTGACTGCTTTTTTTAAAACATTAAAAATAAAGACTCTCCTTTTAACAGAAATGGGATGCCTTATGCTTCATACTTTAAATCTTTTTAGAACTCCAGCTTTAATTTGCTATTTTACCAATACCTCACCTAGGATTGATTTTAAATTATTTTTAGGAAATGCTATGCAGAAACCCTGCAGAATTTCCATGCAGAGTTATGAATCAATACAACTGAACAACCACTGGAGAGCACTCATCAAGCTACAGTTAAGCATACTGGTCATACTTGGGCTATATACCAATGAGATATTAACTCGCTGCATTTCAGTTGCCCATATTTGTGTATCTTCTCTTGGTCTGACCAGCTATTGTTTTCTAGTTTCCTTCCCTACAGCTTGGCTAGACTAAAATTGCCTGCAGAACTTTTGGAGGAAATATTTTACAGCTCTATCCAGTAAAAGCTTGATACAAAGCCATTTAGCTCAGTGAATGTATTTCCATTGACTGGAGTAGTTTGCTTCCAACCTTATGGTTCACAGACTCAGTTTTGAAATGACTACACTGAAGTTAGGGTTGATTAAATTAGGTGACTATGTTACTTATTACTTCTAATTCAGCCTGCCAAACAGTGTTTTGGTTACTGTAGTTTTTGTTGATCACTGTTCTGATGCACTTGAAAGAGAATCTGATTCAAAGCCCATGGAGCTCAGGAAGTGATAAATCTGGACCACTGCATTTGCTACAGCAGGTGTGATACAGAGTCCAGACCTGCAATTCTTCCCTAAGCATCTACAGCCTCCAGAATCCAAAGAGCAAGCCTGACTGTTCCAGCTCTGCCAAGGACTGAGACACCTGGAAATGAATCTAAAGGGAGACACCTTGCTGTCTTACAATAAAAAAGATGTTGGGCATAACCTCATTGTTTGTATTTGATTGAATCGGTAATTTGATTCCTAATTTTTAAACGAGGTCTCCATTTCCCTGGGTGAAGTTTGCACCTGCCAGAAATTTGCCAAAAGAAAAACATGGTAAAAATGTGTGTGTGAAATCCTGTTTGGAAAAATGGAGACCACCAAAAAAATCTAAATACCCTTTTCTGTAGAGATCCTGCCCTTTACAGTCTTACACTGTGCACTGCTGGCCATCTCATCCTGGTCAATGGGAAGTTTGGTTGGATAACAGGATAAGGACTTTAGTAGACAAGTAATGCAGACTAACAGGAAAAGTCTAACAACTTAGAAATACAGTAACAATTTGGCTAAAAGTTGCAGGAGCCTCCTACAGGCTTTGTCAGACCTCTGTGGTCTCTGTTTGAAATTACAGCAGATTTTTTCCAGTGGAGCGTAGCAGCTGAATATGTGCTCCATGTGCAGAGTGGGAGGTTTCTCACATTCCCACCTTGCAGTCAAAATGTTTTCTGACAGCAAGAAGTGCTAATTTAACAAATTTATTTGCAGTGCCATTTTGCCAGCAGGCAATCAGAAACATCCCTAGGTGTTCAAAGTAGAGGTGATATTGAAAATGGAAAAAAGCAAACTTTATCCTACATAGCTTGATGTCACTCCAGAGGCTCTGTCCTGGGAGTCTCTGCCTAATTCTGCAGAAAGCCAGTATCTGACCTGATATAAGTTTGCATTTAAAAGAATCTTTTTTCATTTGTCATCAGGGAGAATAAAGCATATGTGTAATTTAGGATGAAGTCCCTGCATGTGTGACACAGAACCCCATCTTCATTAATCAGTTTTCTCCTGTATATCTTCCTTTTCCTTCTTTCTGTCCCTCTGTCCTTGTTCTCCCAGGGGCCAAAACAGTGCTCATCCTGATATGGTTACAGGGACTTCCTTTAAGTCTGACAAAATATCTCCCTGTTCGACTCAGTGAGTTTAATAGCCCGGTGTGAAAGGTAAAGCATGACCACAAAACCATGCCCTTCTACCCAAGCATAGGGATTTCTGTACAACTGTTCTTTGCCTGGCCAGACACAACTCTTCAGAAACATCCTTGAAGGAACAGAAAACAGGCTGTGTGATGAGCAGAGTGGTATTCAAAGAGATGAACCACCAGAATTAAGCAAATACTTTTACTAACCCTCTGGCTCCGTCACCCCAATGGCTAATTTGATTCGGAAGGCAGAGACACTACCTCATAGTCTGTAATGCATGAGTCAGTGAAAGCATCTGACAAAGATGATCAAGTAAGTATAGTCTCCAAAACTGTAAGACTTGTTGGTAGGCTCAGTGGTAGAACTTAGCTGATGCTGTCACTTCCTTGCACATATGGGCCAATTGTGTCACCAGGGCTAGAGTCACATACTTCAGCTCAATGGCTCGAGTGCTGCCAAACAAATCTTTCCTTACAGTTAAACAGAGAAAATGCTTTTGTTTCAATAATCATGTAGTGACTGTAAAACACAAATAAAATACTGAACATTTTGGGCCAGATTCTTTGATGGTTCATTGCTGCTGGAGATTCTAATGAGGGCAAGGGACTGCAGCAATAAAAAGTGGTAACAAACTCAGTTACACTCAAGGAGGTTATGGGTGTAGCACTGGATTCTACAACACAGCAAATATTTTGGATGGAGAGTTGTCATTAGCAGATCCCATCTCTGGAGCCTACAGAAGCCAGAAATGAGAGTATCAGAAATGTCACTGCTAATCTGCCCTTTAAAACACAACAAAACAAAAAACAAACAAATAAAAATCCAAAACAAAACAAATAACGTACCCCCATTTCTTATGGCAATAGCCTTAAGAGTATGACTTGGTTAAAACTAGTCAACGAGGTTGAAAATATGTACCTGGGATTTTTTTTCCCCTAGGGCTGTGGCTTATCAGCGGCCTTTCTTACATCAGCAGGTGGCTGTCCTTTAAAATGCCATATGGTGTTGTCTTTCTGGAGGAGTACTGGGGAATTTGCTCTTTTGGTGCTGTGGCAAATGTTTGGATTGTAAAGGCACTGCCCTATCCAGCCGTTTAGCAGCTGGTGCTTAAGGGCAGCTCAGATCTGGTGCCATTGCAGAATCCTGCTGGGAACTCTGCTGGGGAAAGAAAGGGGTGAGAAATAGCTGTGGGAAGTGGGGGTCTGGTCCCTTCGCTTAGGAGCTCTGTTCAAGCTGAGGCACTCACCCATTGTTCCTATGCCTGGCCATGTGCCTCACTGAACTGGACACTGGTTCTGGCTTGCAGACTTGATATCTTGGCTTGACCTTGGCTTTGCCTCATCACTACAGACTGGACTAACCCTGGTTGCTGCCTCAGGGCCTGCTTTGCTCTTTGTGTTTTTGGGTGCTGTAGCACTGCACCCTTTGTCAGTGAGGTTGCTGCCTGGACAGCCTGGCTGTCACCCTCACCTCCCAGCCTCACCCCTGCTGCTCCCTGAAACTGGGGCTGTCACAAGTGTTTGTTCAGCTGTCAACTTTATGGCTGAAAAAACACTGTGGTGTCAAGCAATAGGGAAACCATGAACTGGATGAGATAAATGTAATCTATGGGACTCAGTCTCTCCCACTCTCTGATTGCAGCTCTGCTAGCTATATGTAACTCCAGAGTCCACTAAGAGCAGGAGAGCAAAATAAACCTTTGGCTGCTGTAGCATTAGCTAGTGCCATTTATGAGAGTCTGCCAGCCACTTGGAGACTTGTGGGAATTCAGTGGGATTCTTTGGTACTGGCCCTGAGGAGGTCAAGATCCCACACCTATCAAAATACTGCAAGGTTGGAGGCATCCTTGAAGCATCAAGTGGAATGTCACTCATCCAGTGCAAGGTTGGCTGTTGCAGGTCATTCCTGATGAATATTCACCTAGTCTGTTATCAGAGAACTAAATTGTGAAGCTGCCACAAGCTGCCTATGCAAATCTGTTCCAGGGTGTAGATTCTTAACATTAAAATTCTACTATATCTTGCCCCATCCATAAGGCGCACAGAGAATAGATTATTCCCTAACTCTTTGTAGCATCTTTTTATGTATTTGGAGACTGTCATGGTCCTTCCTTTCTGGACAATATTATTCTCTCTTATGCTAAAAGATCCCACTTTTTTCCTACCTTTGCTTTCATGATTTTTAGAATTTTGATAGTTTTCATAGATTTGCTCAAACCTCTCAACATCCTGCAACAAACACAGTGCCCATTTGAGACTCTAATGTTAAACAATGCATCAGTATTAGTTCATGTATTTACACGTTATACACCTGTATCTATACCATATTTTCCCAGTTCAGCAACAATACATTATCCTTGGTTCCATTATAAGCTTTGTATTCCTTTCTACATCAGATTTCCTTATCCTGTGTTTTTTAAACTGATGAGTTTCCCTCTCACCCCCAATGCAGTATTTTGAATTTGTCAATGGAATTAACATGATTTTCCCCACAGACCAGTTCTTTATTTTATCTAGAACATAATTGGAGATAAATTTTATTTCTAATCTAACTCATTTGCATGTCCCCTCAGCTTCACAGAAATCTCTCTATTCCATCTTCCAGATTGCTTAAGAAAACACCAGCTTGCATAGACCCATTCTTTTGTGATGGATCTTAACTGTCAATCACATTTTAGCAAAAACCATTAAATTTGTCTTTCAATGTCATCTGCTAATAGTTATTCTTCAATTGACTAGTTCACTAACCTTGTTTTTCCTATTATTGGTGCACTGACAGAGGGATTTCACAAACAGTGGTCGATAGGACTAACTTTCTGGTGTTGCTTCTGTGTGCAGTTGAAAATAAGTCTTTAGTACTCTGATACAGTTTCTACCTCCTGTATAACTTCCTCCTGTGTTTGGGATCAAAGGGATATAAACAAGCTGATCATTTACTCTCCTTCCTGACCATCTTCTGCACTTGGAAAGTTTGCAGTTGCACCTTTAATATATTTTCTTTCATTTTTTTAAATTCTTTTTAAAACTTGGATCAGCCTTCCAGGAAATGTTACCTAATGACTCGCTGGATAACCGAAATCTGCCTTCCTGAAATCCTGTTGACTTTTACTGTAGTATTGCCTCTTTCAAGTCCCAAGCAAATGTGAATTCTGTCATTTCCCTGTCACAGGCACCCATGTTCTTCTTTGACCAGCTCCAGCATGCTGCGTTCTTTGGTTGAAAGCTGGCACTCTTTTTGACAAACCAAAAGAGGCGTTGCCAAGGTCTGACTGTCAGCACCTAGCAAACACTTAATGCATTGTAATAGCAGTAATAAAGGTGTAATTTTATGTATCATTATTCTGGGTTTGGTCACAACTAATCACAGAACAAGCCATCCCAGGCACATGAGACTGTGGGACAGCCTTTACCCATTTAAAATATGCACATTAAAAGCAACAGTATTAATTCTTACCTTACATTTAGCCACAAATAAAATGCAAATGCATATAAAAAGAGAGTGAATAGCATATATCTAGCTAAATATATGTGCTGTTACAAAAAAAAAAATAAAAATACAGTGCCAGAAAAGCTAAAAGTCCCCTTTGATCCATATCTTGGGTCTCCTGTGTTCTGCTACTCATGCGTTCTGTGACTCAGGAGAAAACCTGGGAAAGGAACCACAGGTATTTTGACCCACCTTCTAAGAGAATAATCCAGACTGGGGGACAGTGAAGTGATTTCTTTTTATTTTCCTGCTCAAAGTTTTATAACTCACTTCTTTCTCTGTTCTCTGCTATTGCCCTGAGTTCAGTGACAAGGAACAGATGCTGACTTAATATGCCATTTCAGTTAATTCTTTGAATAGCTAACACTGGAACTCTTAACAGACACCACACCACTCTGTGAGTGCATTGTTTTTTTCCCAAGGTGGTCTTTTTCACAGTGTGAGAAATACAGAGTTGCTGTTTTCTTTTCTGATTAGAAGTCTTTTGGACAAGATTTATGTAAGGATGTGGGTGTATATTAGACTATATTTGTGTAAGGCCATATGAAAGAAGAGAACCCTAGTATTGTATTCTGATGGCTTTCCAAAGCAGCAGCCCTCACTGTCCTCATTCGTGTTAGTGAGTGGACTAAACAATTTCAATAGGTGTTCTACCTCTGCATTGTTGAAATTTACTCCCCATAAAGAAAATGTCTGTACTAAAAAGATGAAACTTGGCACATGTCAGGGCCATAGATAGAGATACATGAGTGTGACTGTGTACATACAATATGAGTACTGGCATTTGAAGAACATAGCTGAGCAGTAGTTACTCTTTTCTTCTTTCTTTCTTTCTTTAGATAGACTTTCAAGGCTTATTGCATACCTTTTAGTTCCTTGTCTGATACCATCTTCAGGGAAAAAGAAACCAAGTCCAAGAAGTAAGATTTTAATTGTCACATTGTTATATTGAGGTTTCTATTCTCATCACACCCAGTGATTTCTTATTGTTGTTTTCAAACCTATTAATTAAATTTTGACAGCATTTATTCTGTAAGGTGTGTTTTCATGCCACTGCTATCCTGCTGGAAGCACTTCATGTGAAGACCCTCATAAGGAGGTGGATTTTTGGGATTCAGCTTCTCTCTTTGGCAAGCTTCTCTAAAATATGGAAAAATGTTTGACAGCGCTAGCAAAATTACATTTTTATAGTGTTTTTGAACTTGGATCCCTAAAAGCAGCCAACATCTCCCTTAAAAGTCTCATGACTCCTTGTACATACTGAAATAATCATATTGGGTAAAAGTGTTTCTAATCAGTCATGTACAGAGAATTCTCCTTTTCTTTCCAGTTAGAAACTTGTTTCTTCTCTCAGGTGTTTTAACTCCATTGGCTCCAGTCCAGTTAGGACCAGCTTACAAAGCTGTAAGGGACAACTGCAAATGTTAACACATTGCTGGGCCTGATGCTTTTTGTATTCATGGCTCTTTACTTCCTTCTGGGAATGAAAAGGGACATTTATTTGGTGTTTCTTACAGAAACAATATCCACAATTAGGTACCTCCAGTGCTGGCTGAGATACAAAGGAACATTTGTTAATTATTTCCGTGTGCTTGAGGAACATATTACATCGAGGGCTGGCTTGTTGGAGGACCACAAGCAGTGAGGTGTGACACTGTCAGTGCCATGCTGCTTTTTAACAAAACAACATTTCTTTTAGAGTCACGGCTTGGCTTGGATCCCTGGCTGCTCTGTCCTAGCTCCAAAGGTATCCACAGTCCTGGCTGTCCCTTGCTGCCAACAGCTTCCTTTGACCCTGCTCATGTCCCAGAATCCCATGTCAGACCTCCCGGTGCCATCAATCCCTGCCCAGAGATGCTCTAGAAGGGCCAGGCTCAGGCTCATCATAGCTCTGCCCCTATGTGCCTGAGGCTACCAGACATAGCTGGCCACTGCTGCACAAAGCTCTGCCAGCATCCCCATTTCTTCACGCCCATGCTGTTCCTGCACCAAGTGCAGAAGGGATTGAGATTTGTGTGCCCAGTCATGGTGCTGTTCCAGTCTTGAGTCTTCCAGGCCCAGACCTTTAGGATGGATACAAACAGTTGCACAAAGCTCAGTCTGAATCCTGCTCTTCCATCAGTTTTACTGCAGGGTAGCACCATTTCTCTGTGGTGTTGGAGATTGACATGAGAGAACATTATGGCACTGGCACTGCCTTTGAAACATCATGCTGCAGAGTGCTGCAGAAGTCACATCATGACAGCACCAACAGGAACTGGATCTCTGCCTTTCAAAGGGTGCCTCTCTGCCAAGAAGTCAGCAAATTTGGCCAGTCTTATCCAACCCTTCAAAAGTAAGCAGGCAAGCCTTTCTAAAGAGGAAAAGGAGGCTGTTAGCACTTTTTTTTAGCTGGGCACAGGCCACAAATGCTGAACACAAAGAGTTCCAGCTGGGAGCCAGTACTACCAGGAATTATTCCCCCCTCTGTAATGCTAAGTAGAAGCACTGATGACTCAACTTCTCAGGACTGCCCTTTCCACTGACAATATCCTATTGGAAAGAAATTCAACAACCTGTAGGGACAAATGCAAGATTTGTCAGGTGCACAAGAGTCACCTGAAAGGCAAGGGATTTCAAAGCACTGCTTATCTCCAGGCTCTGGCCTTGAGGCTGACTGCCCAGAACCATCCCTAAATCCTCCTGTTTCAGGTCCACTTGCTAGTCATCATGTTAGGGCACTGATGTTTTGGGTCACTCCACATGCCCTCAAATCTTTAAGTCATCAATAGAAAAACAACTATGAGACTTTCCCTCCTTTCATCCTCTTGTCCCTGCTCGCTCTTCACTTCTCTTTATTTCCTCATGAGCTCTTTTCTTTGTGACTGCTTATTCTCACTCCAACATCTGCACTTCCTTCCACATTACAATGGATGTCTTCTGGACTCACCCTTCCCTTCTTCTTCCACATCCTTTCCCCAGCCCCCTAGCTCTGTAAACTCAATGAATAAAATTCTCTTCTGCCATTACTTTAAAACAACAAAGTAGAAGAAGAAACTCTTTGTACAGTACTTTATTCTAGGCTTACCAGTCCCCTTGCTTGCCTGCCTATATAAACAAAAAGCTCCTCAGAAAGGAAAGTGCACTCCATCCTCCACTGGCTCCATATCTGCAGTCCCCAAAACACTCCTGACTGGGGTTTTGAACAACACCTAGATGCCATCATGGACTTCATAGGTGGGGACAGGATCCAAAGTATTTGGTAGCTGCACATAAGCAAAGCGCAATGTATTCTGGACAGCACCTTCCTGTGATCCCTGGGCACTGCTCTCGTGGAGGTCACAGCAGAATGATGGAGAAGTTGTTTTGGATGTGGATCATTCAGGAGAACCTCAGAAAAACAAAAATAATGAGTTTTCCCCTTTGTTGCACTGAGTGACAAAGAGAAAGAGGGCTCCACTTGGTTCGGTGTAAAATAGGATACAGTGATATCATATCAACTTTTACTGCAGCTATAGTATGGGTGATGGTATTATTGTAATAAAATCAGGGATGCCTTTGTCCCACAGTGAATAAAACCTGCATTTTAAATCAGCTATTTCTTTTGAAGTTCAATTAAGGTTACTTGTTTCCTGAAAGCACTTACAATCAATTCACATGAGATTCTTAAACCACATGGAGTTACTTTTTCAAATTTCAAAGGCAATGCAGCCACATTCCCTTTTAAACACTGAGATCATCAGGATTGCAATATACGTGATACTTAAGTGTAATAAAGTTTCAGTGTAATGGATGTTCTCCCTCTTTTTAACCTTCCCTTAACATGTAAGATTCTAATTTTTGTAATCTAATATACTTCAGAGTACACTACACTTTTCCTCCTATTACTCCTTTCTTCCTTACTTTCAATGACATTTATTTTCTCTCCAATTTTCCCTCTCTGCTTCCTCCTCTCTCATTTTACATTGTTTCCTGGTTTATGCCCTCCATCCTTCTTTCTTCCCTGTGATACATGTTTTCATCCACCACCACCAAGCAAATTTCTTCACACCTGTCCTATCTCTTTCTCACTAATTCTTGTGGTGGCAGTTTTAAAGGTAATGCTAATTTTTGTCTCCACAGACCTGGTCAGACTGTGTACCTGCTGGGCACAAAACTATTACTGGACACCCATGCTCACACAAACATTTCTTCTTACAGGGATTCAAGAGGGCTGGAGGTGCAGATGTGCACCAGTCTGCTGTCTCCTCTTTACATGAGGGCCTTGCCAGTTTTAGAGGACAGAGCCAGGTCCACAGAGACGTGTGAGAAAGTGCTCATGGTGTGGGCAGACATAAGCTTTAAGTAAGGTAGCACATGCAATGGTACTGGTGCTGGAAGCAGCAAGGAGTCATCAGTGCAGTCTAGTGCTGAGTGAATTTTAATCCTGGAGTCTCTGGGGGATGCTGGTCCAGTCTTCAGTTGCAGTCTGACATAAATTGCTGTCAACACCAGAGCAACTTAGGTAAAATCTAGTACCTGGGCCACAATTGAGCCTTCAGTCTCTCCTGTAAATGTGCTTTGGAAGACTTTGGTAACAGAACAGTCTTTGTGCATTAAACCTGGAATGTGCCTGTGCTTGCCAGGGGCAGACCTAGAAGGATTATGGTAGCTGGCCAACAGTGTCTACTTTACTACTCCCAGACTTATAAATGGGTCAGAAATTAAAATAAGTTAAAGGAGGGGTAGGGGGTGTGTGTTTGGTAGAGTTGGTTTTTTATTTCCTTTAGTTAGCTGGAAACTGAACTGGCCTATCTCCTCTCTGGCTTCACCTGCCTGTTTAGTATTAGTATTGACCACAAATACAAGTATGAACCCTGCTGAAGTGTTCTCAGCTAAGTCTGAGCTAAGGCTGTGATGCTTTTCTTACAAAAGTGACACAGATTGCAGTCTTTTGTTCTGAATCACTCAACATGCACACACCGAGTAGGAAGGAAAGCTACTGCTGTGACCAGGGGACGAGCTAGAGGTGCCTGCCACATGGAAGTAAAACCACACAGAAGGTCATCATTCAGCTGGTGTACTTCATTAATCAGGCAGTTTAGGAAAGGTGTGAACCAGCTTCTCCCCTCAGTGGAGTGCCTCTGGGAATAACAGTCAAGGAAAATGCTACATCTGAAAAAGAGTTCTTGTGGGATGTGGTACAACTGGGGTAATAGAAGTTCTGTTTGGAGAAAGTAACAAAAAAAAAGGCTCCAGGGATGTGGGCTCCTCTAGCCCAGCTTCAGGACTTGCATTGTGAGCCCTACTCACTGTTTTCTTGAGCAGAGCAAGAAAGAAGGCAAGCTTGACTTTGCAGTACATTTAATGGACTGCCAATGAAAGCTAGAAATGACAAGCTTATCTGGCCAGATAATTTTTAAGGCTGTAGCTCATGCATTGCTTTATGCAGCTCAGACCTAAGGAGAGGGAATGATGTATATAAATAAGTAGAGAAAGAAAACGTGCTCCTAACTCCCTCTAGCCTCAAATCGGAGGCTTTCAAATAAAGTTTTGTGCCTTATTGCTGGTAAATGGAATCCTGAAACTGTCAGAATTTGATACCCTTTTATTTCTCCAGTGTCATTTAGGAACCGAGAGGGTGGCATTCTTGTTATTTTATGATGTTCCTCCTCTTTGAATCTGAGATTCAAAAGGAATAAAGCAATAATTAGAAGACTGAAATCAGTTTGCACAGATAGTAGCCAATGTTGCCAACTTTATAAAACTGCATGTGCTCGGGAAAAGGTTTCAGAAACAGGATGCTGGGGTGGTACAATTGGGATGACACCTTGCAACGGAGTAACTGTGACATCACACAGTTTCTCCGTGGCATCACAAACATCGAGGCTGCAAAAACGGGGAATTTAAACTGAGAGCGCGGGGGGAGCTGCGTGCGAAGGGGAAAAAAAAAAAAAAGCATTCAGAGCTTGGGAGCAGAAAGGCCAGCGTGCCCCCGGTGTGTCCTCCG
>JAWWEU010000081.1:68490375-68505418 GCA_035583155.1 Acropternis orthonyx | reverse complement strand
GGAGCGGCTCCTGGCGCGCTCCCGGGCCGGCCGTCGGGGGCGCGCCCGCGGCGGGGCCGTACCTGCGGGCGGGCGGGCGGGGCGCAGCGGGAGCGCGGAAATGCTGCGGGAGGGGCGGCCGGGGCAGCGCAGGTAGTGCCCGCCTGACCGCGGGCATCCCCCGCTCCGGACCCGGCCCCCTGAGCTCCGCGGGACACCCCGCACCCGGGAGGGGGGATGGCACAGCCGGCGGCGGAGGGGGCGTGTGACTGCGCCGCGGCGGCACCAGGGGACTGCGGCGAGGAGGTGAACGGCAGGAGGGTGGCTCTCATCACCGGCATCACCGGGCAGGTAACCCTCGCTGTCTCACTCCCTTCCCGGCCCCCGGGGGGTGCATCCCCGCGGGTGCGTTCCCAGCGCCGTGAGTAGTGCTGGTTTCCCCCCCGGGGGTCTGGAGTGTTCTTCCCCCGGTGTGAGCGAAGGGGAGATGCAGAGCTTTTGTGTCTTTCCCTGTGCCGGGAAGTGCTGAGAAATCAGCTAAACCTGTGCTGAGGTGAGGTGTGAAGGGAGCATCACTTGAGAAAGGGGTAGCACCTAGAAAAGGCAGTATAAGGATCCAGTGCTGGGAGCCTTCATCCCGACGGTCTGCGTTGGGTAAGGTACCAGTGCACTTGTGAGGCATCCTGCCACTGGGTTTGATACGAGCACGATAGTCACTCGGAAGGACTGTTTGTCACCTGTCACTTCGACACGCTGGACAGCCATGCATTTATAGTCAGTACCTGCTTTATACCTAAAAAGCATCTCCTCAGGCCACTTGTTTTTTATTCATGTATGTTCATCGCAGTCTCCAGTTTTTTTGGCTATAATACTCATAGGGATAATGATAATGATGCTCTCAGAGTCCTAGGGCTTTGAGCAGAAGGTGCAAGAGAAAGGTGACATGGAAAATAAAAAAAAGAAATCACAGATTCCCGTGGAGCAACTTGGTGAAAAAAGATGTGCTGGTGGTGAGTTTTAACCCTGGTGAGACTTGCAGGAGAGTTGATATCTGCAGTTTGTGGCTTGCGATGCTACGCTTCCAATAGCCAGCTTGAATAGTTGGTTGGATTTTGCACACATTGCTCTGTGTTTGCTGACAAGTGAAATGAAAGTTGTCCTGGACATGCTTAGTCATATTTGAGGAACACCTTATTTGCCATGTAGGTACTGCCCACTGCCTGGAAAGCTTTGCTCTCCTTGCATGTTGCTTATCTCTTGGAACATGCTGGCACTGAATGACTTCTGCTTGAAGGGTGTAAATCCTGTGATTGGTATAACCTGTTAAGTAAGTAATGTATAGCAACCATTAATGCTCATTTTGGAATCCCAGTGGAACAGCATTTTTCATATATGGCTTGCATTTAATCAGTGACAGCTTCATACATGGAAGAACTTCTTCCTCTTCAACTGTGACTTGTCCTGGTACACATGCAGATCCACCGTGAGGTGCTGGTGTGGACTGTTTAAAAGTCCATGAGCGTTATGAAAACATACATGTCAAAACAAACATGTTGCTCTTTCACTCTGTTAGTCAGTGCTCTCTCTTTTTCTTTTTAATTTCTTTTTAATAGTAGAAGAGCCATGGGGCCTTTTGTGAGTCAGAAAATCCAGAGGCAATTTAGTGTCATAGCAGTTTTTGTCTGTTATCTGAGGGAACCTGCACTATGCTTTGAACATTCACCTGCTGTTTGTGTTTCTCCTCATTATGCTTGTTCTCATCAGGTGTTCTTACCACATTTTCTGGTGCACACTTTTCCCATGGGTTAGCAGCTCTCTGCCACTAGCGGGGCTGAGGAAAGTCCTCCAAACAGCTGTCTGACAAGATTGTAACTGAGAAGAGGAAAAACTAATGATCTCTGTACACTAACACTTTTGCTTGATGTTTATTTTTAGCAAGGGCACAGTCAGAGCTTTCCCAAGGACTACTTTGGTGCTGTGTGAAAAGTCTTCCAGGTTGTTGACGGAAGTACGTTTCCTTTCATCAAAGATAGTAAGTTAGAGGCCTCTAGCTACAAGGCCATGATTTGTTCAGTGCTATCTTCTCTATGTTACTTTCTCTGGTTTCAAAGCAGCTCTTCCTTCTTTGCTTAACCTTTGACAGGAATATTATTTAGCATTGGAATATGTGGAGAACCAGAGCTAGTAAAGGCCTGGGATACCTGCCAGTTAGCCTGAAAGTGGGCTACCTTAGTAACAAGACTGTTGCAACTCTGTTAAGATGAAAGTTGTATGTTGAGGATGACCTCTTTTGGGGTCCTGTAGCTTTCCATAATTTTGCGATGTGCTGCCAAAAATCTTTGTCCCTCTTTTCTTAGATGAACTTTGAAGAAAGTCACCATAGTACTTGTTCCTTACACTCTTTCCTTATTTTTACACAATAACTTCTGTTTTATTTGGAGAGGCCTCACCCATAAATAGGACACTTGGATTTTGTTTCTTACCTGTGAATAGGCAGACTTGCATGTCCCCCTCCCTGGAGAAAATCCTAGTGCTGCATTTTTTTAAACTTAATTACCTTGTAAAATGTACACATATGCTGAAGTGAAAGCTAGAATTCAGGCTTTGTCTTTCACAGGCACTTACTTCAACTACTGGGCTAAAGAGAGTTGGTCTGTTTTACATTCTTCCTTGAAACTGGTGCTCTTTCAAGGCAGGAGATAAAGGCTAAGATCTCTTCAGACTGAAGATGGTATAGAGCAAAATCAGATGGTAAACTCCCCTTACTTAAACTAGGCCAGCAAAAAGTGAGTTGGCACAGTTGCATTGTATAAGGGATCTGCTTTTGTTTATGTGTGGCCAGTGTACTCTGATAATATTTGCTGAACTAAGACCCCGTGATGTCCTGGTACCTGAAATAAGGATAAGTGGGAGGTAAGTACTGAGCTAACTCAACCATGACAATTTTATGCAAGTGGAGTTGTGCTTTTTTTTCACTGAGTATTCTTGGGCCAAGGACTGTGTCACTTGAACTGCAGCAGCTCTTCCTGAGTTAGCATGATGTTACAGCAAGTGTGCCTAATCATAGTGTTAAAATCAGACAACTCACTATTTTTCAGAACTTCTGTGTAGCCATGAACATCTGGATTGTCCATCTTTTCTACTGACCAAAGATGGAATTTTCTTTCTGTGATGGCAAAAGAGTTGAGCTCAGGGAGGGTTATATTTTGATAATGGGGCATTTGACTGATAGTGCAGCTTTTAACTGAAACATAACAGGGAGGTATGGTACAACTGTAACTTCTGATTAATGGACTTTTAATGGGATTCATAGGACTTTGCAGCATGCCAGAAGAGAATGGGCTTTCTGCACAGTTCCTCTGTATAGTGAGTGACTGGTGATATGTACTGTTTGCCAGCTTACTGCACCAGTTAACAAAACCGGTTCTGGTGACCTGCTTTTGTTCTAGATATAATATGTTAAAAGGACAGGTATCTGCAAGGACAAAAGTGTTGCTGATAGAAAGATGAGTTTGTGACCTTTGGCCACCTAACAGGAAGAGTTTACAATATATGCCTGGTGAAGCCAAAAAGGGAAGTAAATTTCATAATTTTATGGTCGGGACTCAAATGCCTTTCTGGCTGCAAGGGCTGAACCTTGGTTTCTATGAAATCAAAGCAGATGTATGAACCTCTACAAATCCTGCATTTGCCCATGGAGTTACAGTGAAATCAGTATCATTCTGCCACTTGCATTACTGGTAAGAGACTCTAAGCATGTGGGCAGTGATGTTATATATTCCTTCTGCAGTATTGAGATTTCCCTTATCTCCTTTCTCACACTACAGCAGTGGGATGAACCACACTTCACTTTTTTTTTTTACATTTTTTTAAATGACTTCCAGAGTGAGGCAGTTGCTCTGGTTAGCTGCATAAAACACTTCTGAAATGTCACAGAGGTATTGGTCTGTTGACAGACTACTTGTTGGTAATGCATAGCACTTTTTTCTTCTTTTCAAGAAAAGTATTTCAAATGAAACAGGCCTGTTGTGTGTATTTAAAAAAAACCCAAAAAACTTGAATTTTACTCTTATTGGAAGAATGCTTTCACAATGCAAAATAGATGTACTAGACTTTTCAAACCTTGGTACTTTGAAAAATGACTCTGTAAAAATGGGAGTTTTGAATCAAATACTGGTATTACTAACAATGTAATTCTAGATATGCAAATATGGTTATCTCCTACTTCTCAAAACTACTAAAGCAGTACTTTTTGGCAACATTGTTTTCTAGATATTGTGTCTAAATGCCTATTAAAATTACAGTTAAATATCTTTTCAGAATATCTGTTTGCACTGCAATCAGTCTCATTGTCTTTTTATGCACTGATGCTTGTAGAAGTATTTAGATATTTGACTTCTTGGGAAAATACCAAGAAATAATCTGTTTGAGCCTAATGATGAGGCTGTATGTTGATGCTTCCATTTTCCCCTCTCAGTCCCTGGATTATGAGCGGTAAATGTCTATCTTGTCCCTGGTGCTGTCCTGATTTACTTGGAGACACAGGAAGGTAAGAGTTTGTAGACCAAGATAATTCAACAGTCTCTTACAAAGCTCAGTTTTGAATGAAGCAATGCATTAAAGCTCGGTATCAGTATATGCCCAGAGGCTATTGCAAATTGTAGATGAAGAATGCAGTCCTGCTTCTGCCTGGTGAGAGTTCTTAGAGCAGCTGTACTAGAACCAACTTCTGCTCCCGTGCCTGCAGTTCTGTCAAATACAACTTCCATTTGGCAAAACCTAAGGTAGCAACATCAGAACTTCCAACCAAACCCTAAGATAGTGTAAATACAACTGGCAGAGGAGAGTGCATGAAGAAATGCAAGAATGTTCTTTTGAATGGGGTGATGCAGGTAAAGTGTGGGGTCTGTCTCTGTATTTCTGGTATGGGAAGTTCAGCTGCTTTGCTATTCCTGTAACACAGCAAACCCCCATACATGTGTACTGCAAATTTCATGCAGGTGTGGCAGTTCATAGTTTGAGAAAGGTTAACTGTATGAAGAGAGGGGGGGAAAGATACTGAGAAAGCAAGATTTGCTGTTGTGAATTGAGGTGAGGTTGTTTTTTTAAAATTTGCCTGTTGAGGTGAAACCAAGCAAGGCAGATTCTGTGGGGTAAGGCACCAATAATAAGAGAACATGAGTAATTTCTTCGTGTTAAAAAAAAAAAAGGGGGGGGGGGGAAGAAGAAAAAAGAAACATAGGTGATACAAAGTGTGTCAGTAAAACTCTTTGATATACTGTGGCTAAAATAAATTTGTGTCTTGGAGAGGAATTGTGGAGGGAACCGTTAAACAACTTTTTCTGAAAGCATCTTTCAGTGTTGTGATCAAGCGGTGGGGTGGGAATCTCTCACTGGGGAATATGTATATACCTGAAAAACAGACGTAGAGAAACGTAGCCTTTTGTACTAGAGACAGTACATTGGTTTGCCAGGTGAAGGATAAAATCCAAACGATTGCTTTTTCTGCATAGAAATAGGAGGATAATTTTTGCTGAAACTGGCTAAACCTAAATATTAGCATTACTACTTTTTCGTTAAAACAAATAGTCTTGGTTTCTGGCTAAAGCTGAATATAAGTATTGCTGCCTTTTGATTTAAACAAATACTGTCTTGGTTGAAACCAGGTACTCTATTTCAGTTTCTGTCTGATTAGCCAAGAGTTGTCTTGTGTATTGAACATCCTTACAATTTGAGGATGCAGAGAAGTAGGAACACTTAATTTGGGCACAAACTGAAATATAAGAAACTTTTAAACTTGAGAGGGTGTGCGTTGTTTGGGATTGGTGGATTTTTTTGTGGTTTGGGGTTTTTTTGTTTGTTTTGTTTGTTTTTTGTTTGTTTGTTTTTGTTTTGTTTTTTGTTTTGTTTTGGTGGGTGTGGGGTTGTTTTTTTTTTTTTCTGTTGTAAATGTGAGGGGGCCAAACACTGGAAGAAACTGCCTGGAGAAATTGAGTGTCTATCCCTGGAGGTATCCAAAACCAAGCTGGACATGGCTTTAAGCAACCTACATTAGCTGACCCTGTCTTGAGCAGGGACCTTGGACTATGTGTTCCACAGAGGTCCCTTTCAACATAAACTTGTATGATTCTATGATTTTTACAGTACTGGAAGATGAACACCTGCAGTTTGTGACAAGATAGCATAAAGTGGCTCATTGAAACTTTACAACAAATGAATAGTGGCTCTGGTGTGAAACCTAAGCTTGCCTAAAATCTAATTCCAGGTCTTTTCCTTTTACAGGATAGAAATAAGAAGTGCTGCTATTGACTTTAGTCCAGAACTCTTGAGAAAAAGGTATTTTATTGAAAAGTAGTATAACAAATGATGAAATGGGAGATTAGATTATTATCTGAAAATAGAGGTCCTATTTGCAGAAAGATGCCTGAATTTTGAGTCCCCTTTGAAAAGAGGAGGGCTACCAGATAGTCTAATTCAACTAATAGCAATCTATAAATACATGCTTCAATGCCTTACTCTTTCATATGTGTTTTATACTCTATAACATGTGCAGAGGGATGAGGCTTTTGTCTTCTCCAATAACTGTGAGTCCAGGCCCTTGGGCGCTCTGTCTGCCCAGGGAAGCCCAGCTGTATTCTGTTCCCTTTCAGAATAGTGCAGTTAGTGATGGTGTTTGAACATAAGTAAGCTAGAAGATATTCATGATAAAAAGTATAGCTGGTGCAGGATTAGTTCATGTCTCTCTTGGTGATTTGACTTCTACCTTTGCACAAATTTGCTTGGTGTTTGTGACTTCCAGTGAAGTCTATTCTTTACTTGTATACTGGAAAAAGAAGTTCTGGTAGCCTGGCTCAGCTTCCAGACTTTTAAGTTGAGGACGAGTGCAAGCAATCTGATTCCTTGTGTTCAAACATGATATATACAGGGTGTGGATCAAAAAACATTGTGAACAGCAAGTGAATTTTAAAGTACTGAATACTGTGATGTGTACCTGTTGTGAATGTAGATGAAATAGTGAAAATATTCCAGGAAAAATAAAATATTAAGGTTTATGTTAAAGGTGCTTATATATGAAACAGATAGACACATGGTTACCAAATTGGGTTTGGAAAGATGACTTCCTGCAAGCAACGTTTCTTATGGAGTTTTTTGATGCTGTGAATAGTGGGACTATTGCCACTGCTGCTTGGACTGAAAAGGAGAACAGAATATGCCATTGCCAGCAGCATGCCGCTTGGTTAGGCTTTATTTATTATTTTTAATTTAATGAAGCTTGATGACAGTTGTCATAGACAGAACCTGTATTTTTTTATTTCCTGAAGTTTTAGAGCTGAAGCATCCTGTTCTCTATATACCTACAGCCAATCGCATCTGAATAGAGAACTCCTGTAAAAATATTTTCCTTATGACATCATCTTCTTCCACTAACTTTTGAAAAGTCTTTTTTTTTCCCCCCTCTGATTGTCTCTTTCAGATGCTTTTGACTGTTGAGCTTTCTGCACAAGAGAGTTGGTTTCTTAGAAAATAGGTAGCTATGCAGAAGGGCAAGGAAAATGGAGTACTTGAACCTGGGGATGTGAGAAACACTGTGAAGGCTACTACTCTGATTCCTATAAGTAATAAATAAAAGCTTGAATAAAAGGGTTCTCAGTGCATTTGTGATACTGGTATTCATTCTAGTGATGCTTCTTGTTGCCCTCACCTTACATCTTTGAGGAGTACCAAGGCTGTGTTTCTTTGCTCTTACCTATGCTTTAATTTAGTATGGGGGGCAGGATGTACTTTCTCTCTCTTGGCATTTTCTAGCCACTTCATCCCAACTTCTTCAGACTTCCGAGTTTGGAGTAGTGTCCTGATTAAGTAACTGTTCTTACAAACTTGTCAACTCAGTTTCTCCTACACTGTTGCAGCACAACTCAGGTTTATTTTGGAGAGTGTGGTTTCCTTGAAACACTAAGTGAATAACGGCACAAGAGCAGGTCTTCAGCGTGGTAGATGTACAATTTCCTCTTTCACAAGTGTATGATCTCTTTTTCTCTAAATCTCTTCTTACTATTTTGGTTGCTTTTTGGCCAAGTTAGCAAAATAAAAGATTTTTTTTAATATATATATTTTTGTCACCTTCTTCCTCTTTCATGAGTCACGGATTGTTTTTTCAGAACCTCAGTTAAGGAATTACTTTGGACCATATATATATGAACTGGATAATGCAGTTAGGTCCAAAACTTTCAACTAAGCAAAGATATAGAAGGTGAGGTTAAAGAGTAGAATTCTCTCCAGTTGCCTTTTACTATTACTGGAAAGTCCTTATAGCTTGTTCCTTTCTAGGGTGTGCACAGGCTTTACAATCTAAATCCACAATGAAGCTTTTGTAAAGCCTGCCAAACAAGTTGATGTAAACTAGCTTATCTTTTATCACCCATGCTTTTTACATGTGTTATTAAGCAACTTAACTTCCTCAATGTAAATGTTGTAACAATTTTTATTTAGTCACAAATATGCACAAAGCAGTATACCTAAGGCAAGCTTCCCTCTTCAGGAGTATTTCCTGTTAAAAGTCTCCCTTTTCCTTTTTTTTTTTTCCTCTTTTTTAATGGGAAAACGAACTTTGATTTGTAACTCAACAGTGTCATCTGACAGTAATCAAATTAAGTCTAAGAAGACATCCATTGACTTCGATCTGGTTGCACTCAGTTCAGTGGATTGGTATCATGGAAGAGCATTTGATAACTGTACCCCGAGACAGCTCTACTTTTTTGAATAATGGTACAGCTTGCATTGTCCAGTCAAATTGGTCAGTAGGTGTTATGATATTGACAGCTACTTTATCGTGGTGTTCAGAAGCACAGTGATCCAACAGGTATGTCAGCTGCAAAGATGTACTTGCCTTGGGTGTGGAATTACATATATCTTGGTGTTTTGAAAAGAGTTTCCAAGTAGATAAACCAGCTAGTGCTGGATCTGGCATGCTTGAAGACCTTTGAAATCACAGAAAAAAGATGTGCTTTCTTTAGAAAACTGTGGCTAACTAATAAATGTAGTAAGATATAGCCAAATTTTATGATATTTTTCTGCTTTAGCTGTCATCTGACAAATTTACTGCTGCTTGGAAATTCTTAAAGGAGAATTCTTACAGCCTATGGGGTGAATTTTAATGCAGAAGGAAAAAAATCTGCCATCTTAAGTATCTAGCTGAGTGCTTTTGCTATAATGAGAAGATGCCTTGTTTCTGCTGCATGTCTGACACCTGCATAGCTATAAAGACGTGCTTCTTGGTTATGCTCTCAGGGATCCTGTAACTGTTCCTGTGTATTCACAGGCAATTTGAGGTAGCATGTCACCATACTGCAATGGAAGCCTTAACTCGCCCAACTCTCCACTTAGAAAACAGTAGACAGTTCTTTTATTTGTATTCTGTGATGTCTGAATCCATGCCAGAAGCAGCTTGAAGATATTTACCACTTTATGAATGGAAATAAGCCTTTTCCAAGGCATATAGATTGGCATATATGTCTTACAGAAAATAAAACTTGAAGTCAAGCAGGAAGTACTCCTGACTGTTCCTGTACATACCTTTTTTCTGATTTTTATGCTTCTAGTTTGGTATCCAGTCCCTTCTGACTGCTACTCTAGGTCTTACCTGTAAACTTCTGCTGGTGCTATTCTGAACTAGGGAGCAGTATCTGTTTAGGTTGCTCCTTATCTAATGGCAGGCACACTGTCATGGAATGTGGTTATTTTATTTATTTTTTTCCCCTAACATTTGCATGGTGCATGTGGAATCTGTTTAGGTGCATTAGTGATGGCTGGCTTAATCAGTGGTACTGGTGATGACCCATAGCTTCCTTTTAATTGAGATTTCTCTTTTTGGAAGATACAGAACAGCCACTCTATCTTTGCATATCAGTGTGCTTGCCCTTTTTAGCACTGATACCACTTTCTTAAGAGCATAAACATTACTGTGGAGCAGGTTTGGTTTTGTAAGCTGAAATTTCTGGCTATGCTTGCTGGATTTCATATAACTAAATAATTGTGGTTTTGATGTCTGTAATTCTTTCCATGAGTACACATTAATAGTCTGTCAATGTATTCCTGCCAAAATTTACCATTCTGTTTGCCTCTAAAATTAAATACTATTAAAATACTACAAGATAAATGGTATAGAAGGCATACAGAACTTTCGGCCTGCATGCAAAATATTATATTCTTCCATCTTTTAGGTGTGTTTTGGAAGCAACTGTGTTGCATGGGAATGCTGAAGAAGGTACTTCTGAGAGGCTTCTTTGCTGGTGCTGGTGTGGCTGTTACTGGTCAGTGTTGTTCTGCTGAAATCCAGGCCTGCTCTGTATCAGCAGACCTTTACAAACTCTTCGTTAATAAGTCTGGTTTTTAACCTCTACTGTTTGCAATTATACTGGAAGTTGTTCCAGAATCTGACTGGCCTTTGAATAGCAGTGAGAATTCTGTGATTGTAGGTCTGAAGGCTTAGTAGCACATGTACTGTTATTTTTGAAGGCAAAATGAAGTTGAAGAATTGTTCTTGATACACGAAGGCAAGGAAGTTACAAAGACTAAAAGTGAAACTTTGCTTTATGCCCTTGCCAGTCCATTTTAAGATAATAGTTATATTTCCAGCTGGTCTGACACTGAAAACTTCCAACTGTGTGGTTTTGCTTCATGTATTTGGGATCTTAAAATTCTTAAGGTCACCTGATATGCATTAAATGTTTCTGTGTTTGTATTGCAGCACTTTATATTTGAATGTATAGTGCAACTATATAGTCCTTTTTTGGCATTTTAAAATGAGAAGAGGATTTTTTCCCTAATTTGAGAGTTTTTTTGTTATTCCTGAATAAAATAAGTGTCTTAAGACTGACTGTGTCTCCAAAATGACACTTATTGTATTTTCATTGTTATTATCCTTGTATTTTCACACTCTTCTGTTTATGCTGGCTCACTGTTTAGTCATGTTATAAAAACCATCTTTGTGGAAATGCACTATTATGCTGGTATTTTTGATTTTTAAAGTCTAGGTAGTATATCAAATATTTACATTGTCTGTTGCTGTGCTTGTTTGACCATTATGAGTGATCAGACTGTCTTAAAATTGGACAGTAGCTCAAATGGAGAAATACCGACTGCTAATTCCTTTTAGAGTGCAATTCAGCTCTGTCACATGGAAACTCTGTCAGTTTTAATCATAGCCAAGGATCTCTCATCTGTCTGTTGTCTTGATGAGTTCAAGGAAAGTGTAACACAGACTTGGCAAACTGAAAACAAATTTTAGACTACTAAAATTTCCTAAGCAATGATGCTGTGATTTTGATTTTGATAAATTGAAAGAACTGTAAAATGATGGTTTAAATTATTTTTAGTGAACATGAAAGCGTGTAAAGCAGGAAATGAGTGTGCACATGTATTTGAAATAAATTGACTGATGGGGAGGCTGTGTAGTAGAGTACTTGCAGTGGTGGACATACAGCTGGCACTGGTTAAGTAGGTTGAGTTTCTCAGAATTACTCAATGTGACTTCAAAATATGATAGTGAACTTTCATTAATTATTTGAATCCATTTCATTTCCTTTGTACAAGCAGGTGTTACTGGTGATGGATTCTGTCATCTTGGGTGGGAACTTTCTTGCTCAACTGTTTCAAAACCTGAGAAGACTGTCTAGGCATCTGTTTCAGTGAGTGAGAACCCTCTAGCTGATTGAGAGCCCAGACATATTTAAGCAAATGCAGGTGCCTGCCTTAGGAAACCTAGTGTGGGGAATTGTATTGGCTAGAAGCCTGTCTCCTCTGCTGGGTGTGAAAGGTGCTTAGGGTGGCTACCTGATGGGGCTTATGCTTGTATTGTCCTGAGCAGCAATTCATCTTGTTATGAGGAAGCATTTATTCTATCCAAAGCACTTTATAGAATTAACAAAGGTGATAGAATTTGATTACTTGTACTTTTTCTTGTAGTAAAAAGAGCATATTGTTCAGTACATGTGTTTATATGCAATTAAAGAAATGTTGGCTAAGTCCTTTTACAGGTACTGCTGCTGTGAGGGTGCTGCTTTGGTGTTGATCTGAGGAGGAACTGTGCTCCCAAATCCCTACTTGCCTCCTGAGCACCCTCTGCACAGCACTGCAGCTGCATTGTCACTGCTGTCCTCTCTGTCCCTCATCCTCTTTCTGCTTGAGGGACTGACCACTGTGTTGGATTTTCAGCTTGCCTGGCCTCAGTAACATGTCTTACGTCGCTCCGTAGCACATGTGCACTGGGACTTTGATGTTAAACCATGCTTCCAGGCAAAAAGGAATGGTTTTGCTTCCAAAAATCCAAAAGTTTCTGGAGAGTTTGGTTATTTTTGTCTATTTGTTCACTGAGACTGTGGCACTTTGGTGTAAACTAACAACTGCCCATCTTCCCCTTGTAAGACCTCCCTATAATCACTTACAAATGTTTATAAATCTACAGAATTTGTCAGATGCATTGCCTTCGAGTTTCCTAGTGCAACATGTTCTTCTGATTGTCTAAGTTTTAATATGGGGTAAGGGGAAAAATGTAGGAAAGGCCAGGAGGAAAAATACTTTTGTTTCTATCTTTATAGTAGGTCTGTATTGCCTTTGGCATTATGTATGTGGAGGAAATATAGCTCATAGTTTGTATATGAGTGTATGGGGGAAGCAGACTGTTAAAATTCAGTGTTTAATAAATTATCTTACTATTGTAACTGAGACATTACTACTTTTCCATACTCAGGCAGTCAATGGCACCAGCCTTCTAAAATAATCTGTAATGTGTGTTGTAATTTAAATTTAATAGCTTAACATAATAAAATCCAGAGTGCTGGCAGTGTGCCTGATGCATCAAAACACATTGGGAAGAAGTTCTTTTGGGTTCTGCTCACATTCTGTTTGTAGTTTGACTGTTTATTATTTAAAAGAAGATGCTATTTTATTGCAAGACTTCTTCAGCAATACATCCCTAACATGTGTTTGATTGAAATGCTGCATTTTTCTTGCTTTTTTGGGTCAGATGGGGGGCCTGTGTCAGCATAAATGGGGCTTTTAATTTTGTGCATGCACAGGGCTAATCACTGCTCATTATTTGGTTGTGGATTTCCTGCTTGAAGGATCTCAAATGATGCCTTTTCACACATAAATCTGTTAATGTCGTTCTGTGTCTAAACAAATGTTGGCCAAGGTACGAAGATCTGTATCTTTGAACTGTGTATTAGCAGGCAATTTCTTTGGTATAACTTTAATTCTTGAAGAATATATGCCAAATCAGAAAATCACACATTCTTATTTCTCAGTTTCTTGTGCTCTACCAAGTTTTTGTCTTGCTATATTTGTCAAACTGTCATTTAAGGTGCAGTCCTGTTTGCCAATGATTATTTCCCAAAACAATTTGCAAAATCTAGATCTTACTTTTGGAGATTATGTATTAAAATGTAGTTGACTCTTGCATTTTACCCAGTGAAAACAGAAACCATGCTCCTGTGGATACAGACACAATACTCTTGCTTCTACTGCAGGCCATTTTTACAGCTGGGTATTAAAGTAATGAAAATCAAACTGCTGACACAGCCTTAATCACAGTGCCACAAGTAGCACTTCTTTGTTTTTGTTTGACAGTTTCATTGGTGCTATTAATAGCTGACTCCTCACAGGTGTACCCGTATAATAATTCTTGTAAGACAACACTTGTTAAGTTTTCAAATGAATCACATTAATTCCAGAATTAATTTTTGCAGAGAGATCTTTTGACTCTTTCCTTTTGAGGTTTTTGGTAATAAAAATCCGTATGTTGTAAGTGCTCATTACTTTTAATTTTTCAAATGCAGCTCTGTGTTAGGGGGGAAAGCAGTGAGAAGCTGGTTTGCCTGTGACAGTGGGCAGCCCCACTCATATCTGATGTTTCTGTTTTCAGTCTTCTTGGAAGAAACTTTTACTGCTCTGCTGTTGCTGCTTGGCTGGCAGGAGAGTGTAGGAGGTGTAGCTGCAGCATTACACTCTTTGAGGGAATACCAGGTATAGCAGAACTGTGAAGAAAAACCCGTATGCTTCTGTTTCTGACACCGTCAAGGAAAACTGAATACAGTAGTAAAGTATTTCCTCAGTTCTTGCTCTGTATATATAGGAATGCCTTGTCCTTTTGACAGAGCAGATGACAGAAAACAGAGTTCACCTTGCAGGGCTTTCTGTTGCTCCAGCTTAGGTCTGGTGTATGTGGTGGGGTTAGGAGGACAAAGGAGTGACTGTGTACAGAACGTGAATGTGGAATAGCTTAGGTGCCTATAGTCACTCTTCAGACAGCTTAGAGAAACACCCTCTGTGGAGTCAACTGTAAAACCTGTTGTTCCCTCCTGAGGTTATCACTGAGCCTCATTTTAAAGCAGCTGAGGACTGGCAAGTTGCCTCTACCAGGTAGTGCCGGTTAATGCAATAATACACCAGGACATAATTATCTTGACCTCTGGAGAAACTGAACTGTGAGTAATTTGTTTCAGAAGTGAGCAATTTTCTCTGTGTGGCTCCTGGCATCTATAAAGCAAATAAGTCAGTGTTCAGCTCCAGTTACAACCTCTTTGGGACTGCTGTTGAAACATGGCTAGCAGACGTGGTGGTGTACGGACACACTTCTCTCTCCCTCACTTCTGCCTGAGCTTGTTGACATTTGAAAAATGCATGTGATGTTTTTGTGCACTTGATAACACTGTGATATAGATTTCAAAATTATATCAGATGTGCATGGGTATATAGCTGCACGTTTAAACAGTTAGGTAATGAAATAGTTGATCTGGATTTAGCTGAAAGTTATTAGGCTTTTAAGAGATTTTGTAGAAGGAATGTATAGCGGGTGGTGGGGTTCCCCCTGGCACGGCTGCTGCGATCCTTACCAGGGGACAAGCTCTCCGCCCGTCCCCCCTCCACGTGGTTCCCAGGGGACCGGGAACGGCAGCACGGGTCTCACGGAGAGAGGGAGGCAAAGGGACTTTATTTCCAGTGCTACCGGGCTTTTCAAGGGAGAGGGTCATTTTACTATGAAAGGGGACCCAGGTTAGGACCAATG
>JAWWEU010000081.1:68322008-68483207 GCA_035583155.1 Acropternis orthonyx | reverse complement strand
CCCTTCCACTCCAGGCTTCACTCCCAGTCCAGGCGGGTGAGGGAAAGAGAAAATTCTCCAACCTTAAACCCATAACAATGTGCTACAGTGATAACCTTCCTTCAGTTCTGTATTGGTGTATTATGACAAATGAAGTCTTTGTGCTGTAGTACAATGACTGACATCTTGTGTGTTTGAGTTCTTAGTACTAACCTTTTCAGTTTTGAACGCAAGTAGATTGGAAATGTTTGATTTCTTCAAAGTGTAATAAACATGTACTCCTCCTGAGTATCTTCTCTTTGAATTTCAAGAATGCAAAATCATTCATTCTTACATATCATAAACATTAAAGATAGGAAAAGTCTCCAGTTTTGATGTAATTAAATCTGGAAATTACTCTTAAAATGCTAGATAAATACCAACAGTGAGTACCTATTTATTAGCTATTTAAATCCACTGCACTGGTGCTTGTGGTGGGTGAGAAGCTGAGCAGGGACCATTTGGAAACAAATGTGAGAAGAGTAGCAAGACACTGCACTTCTTTTTCTCTGTCTCCAAAAATTGAGGACCCTCTTTTCTGGCAGTTTCCAACTGAGGTGGGAAGGAAAGAAAGGGAGATAGGGAGGACTTCTTCCTCAATAGGGTGGATATTGAATCCAGCTGAAGCTTTCTCTCTCAACTTGGCTGTCTGCATTCTCATCCTCTTAACAATGAGGGAGGTATTAAATACATCTTGATGCATGCGCTTTGTTCTTTCATTTTTTTGAGAAAAGAAATCATAGCCTTTGTTAACTCTTCCTTGAAGAGCCTTGTTCTAGGAGACAGTTATGGTTTGGGGGAAGTGACCTGCAGGGCTTTCTCCCCTTGCATGTCATCATCTGGTATCTGTTTCCCATGAGGTTGTAGCCTACAGCGTTATTTGGGTTGCAAATACAATGCTTTGTTCCAGAGCACTATAAGACAAATACCCCCTGTCTGAAACTTTCCATGCTGTAAGTGGATGGAGCTGTTGTTGCTCTGTTTTGACTACTGGGCCAATGTGAAGAGGTTGGAGAGAGCCCGTAGGGATCAACATCAATGAAGCATGAGGTGTGGACTTGGGCATACTTGTGGGCGATGCCAACATTCAGTTGAATCATTGAGCTGTCATCTTAGTAACAAAACAAAAACTTACTTTTCTAGGTTAAATTTGACATATGTGGTGGTCATCGCTTATTTCACTGTAACTGTGTGCAGATGGAGGTTGGGATTTGAACCCCTGTTGGCAATTGCTGCAGGCTGACAAATATGAACTAGAGAACTCATGCTAATGAAAAAGGTGTAAGTCAAAAACAATCTTGTTTTAAATAAGCACAGATTTTTAGCCACACAAATATTTGAGGGCTCTGGACTGCTACAGGCATTTCTAACCTAAATGAAATGAGGTGTGCGTACAGGTGTCTAATCAGTTTTGATACTGTTCAGAAATTTCTTGTAGATTTACAATGTTGAACCAAGTGACTGCAATATGTTGAATGTGAGTAAGACTTTGTTTAACCACAGAAAATGCCTTCACTCTAAATCTTGATTCTCAGTTTAAGATTGAGGTTGAAAACTCTCCACTGAACTAATAAACTTGAACAGCTTTTTCATAGGAAATGATCTCAGTACTTTAATTGTAATTAAGATGACCTCTTTATACTAAAACTTATGCACATATTAAAGTTACTGATTATTTTTCACTTTTAGTAGGAGTCAGAATTCTAGCTATTTAGATATATAGCAAGTCTTTTTTTTTTTTTTTTTTTTGTGGGGAGGGAGCTTCATACAAAGGCTTTGTTAATTCAGGTCTTAAGTGATTCTTACACATGGTATACAAACAGTCCTCCTTCAACAATACTCCATTTTCCTCATTTAATGTTGCAGGATTCCTCTCAAAAACCTGGATGAATCTGCTTAATGAACCACATGAAAACACAGTTGAGTTTAAAAGGAGTAAGAAGAACATTAAAGAGAAAACATTAAGAAGAGGTTACCTTTTTTTATAATAGTAATGTCTTAGGCCTATGGCTGTTTGCAGTTTCTTTTAAAGGCTAGTAATTTTCAAAATCAGTTAAGTACATTCCTCTTAGCTTGGTAACTTGCACCAGGTATGTGTATGGTGCTCTAACTACAAGGACTCTTAGCAGAAGAGCTGCATCTTCAATAAGGACTGTCCCTGACCTTCCTTGACCTTCTTTGAACATCCCTGTCCTTCTGTTCTTTTCTCTGTTCTTTTACCTCTGCCCATCTCCACTCTTCTTTTCTGCTTTTCTCTTCTGTCATTCTCTTCCTCTCTTTATGACCCTTCTTTGCTCATTTCCACACCCCCCCCCGTCTGCCCCCCCCTTCTTTTTTCTCCTCTGCTCTGTTATGCCCTTTTTTGCAATATTGAGAGAATCAGGAGTGTGGATTGTTTTGCTTCCTGTTGTTTGGTTGGGTTTTGTGGGCTTTCTTGTTTTTGCTTTAACAGAGAAATAATTTTGGCTTTATTAAAAGGAAAGAAAAAAATTTAACCTTCTCTGGTAGACTTTTCTTCCAGCTGTTGCTGGAACTGCTGTGCCTGTGGCTCATTAGGCTGCACAGCCGAGGCTGTGGCACTTACTGGAAAGCAGGGCATTTGTGATTGAGTTCCTGTTTTTGACTGGCTATAGAGAAAAATGCTACCAGACAATACAGTACCAGTGCGTCCACTGTGGCAGACTTGTGCAAATGCTGTTGTGATGTGTGCTTTTGTTGTTGTTGTTGTTGTTGTTTTTAGAATGGGATTCTATTTATTTATTTATTGGGTTATTTTCTTGACAATTGTTTTCCAGGCTCTTAAGTTTCCAAGCAGTTCAGAAAATGACCAGCCTTAAAAAAATGTCTGGACAAGCCTGAGTAATGTGGCACAAGAAAGGCATTTGGAAGTCTTTGCAACCATATTTTGAGATATGTCAGCTCTCTTCCTTTTTTCTACACTGAAGATGTGTGTGTCAGATGAGTGGATTCTTAGTTCTTTGGCCTTGGTTTTGGTAATACTGGTGCAGTTCTAAAAAGGTGGTCTGCAGTATAATCAAAATGCAGTATAAAAGCAAAGTACATTTGCTGCAGGTTTGTGATGTTCATTTAATTACCACAGGTTATAAAAATAATTTAAACATTTGTGGATGGGCAAAACCACATATACATTAAAGATAAAATCTGTGGCTTTTCAGAAAGTGCTAAAGAGTTCCTTCACTCAAATACTTTCCCATCATGCAGAAAGCATTTCATTTATCTTCGAATACTACTTTGAAATCCATTAAAGCTGGAATTGTTCCTGAGTGAACTAAAATGTGTTTCGCTCAGTTTCTCCATGTGAGAAAAATTTATAGGTGTGGTGAACTAAGAGTCCTATTATGGGCAAAAATATCTCTGTTTATGGTCATTCTTTTTTCCAAATATAAATACCAACGGGTCCTTCTGTGCTGTCTGTAAAAAGTGAAGTAAAAGTAAAAAAAGTTTCCAACTGCTGGTACTTCAGTCACTTTAACTGAGCAGAAGTTGGTCCCAGTCACAGAAAAATATTATCATGCAGTAAAAAAGGAAGGGACTAGTATCCACAATGGTGAATATTTGGGAGGCAAACTGGAATCTCTGTTCCTTAAAATCTGGGGTGTTAAGGGGCCTTGATTTTTAAGCCAGATTCTTTTTCTTGTTGGCTTTTATTGGTATTTCTATACACTTCATTCCTTTAGAAAATTAGTGAATTTTCAAAAGCCTGCACATTATGAAACACGCTGACTATTAAATATAAATGTACCTTGGGTAGTACTTTTCTTAACCAAGAGAATGTTACTCTTCTAGAACAATTTATATATAAATATGTGTGTGTGTTGGTATATTTATTAGGCTTTATTCTTCTTAGCATTGTGGATACTAGTCCCTTCCTTTTTTACTGCATGATAATATTTTTCTGTGGCTGGAACCAACTTGTCCTCAGTTAAAGTGACTGAAGCACCAGCAGTTGGAAACTTTTTTTACTTTAAGCAGTTTTAACTCTCCTTTTCAAAGCAGTGAGGAGTGAAGATAGGATTTTCAGCCTGAGACCTGGGCTACAACCCAAAACAACACAAAGCAAAGGTACCGCTCATCAGACAATTATCAGTGGTTTTAAGTAAGATGGGCAGGGGCTTCTTTCATGGCTTGCTTCCTTTACTGCACCTTTTAAAGGTATACAGAGTGGTAATCTTCCTGCCATCAGGTGCAAGATCATCTCTAGTTGTGTTTTATAGATTAGAAAGCTTAACTTTCCCTCCGCCCCTTCCCCAATTTTCTATTTAAAGTTGCTTTCAGCTTTGAAAGAACTTGATATTACATTTTACAAGTTGAGTAAATTCAAGTGAAGAAATTATTCTCTGTGCACCTGTCAAAGAAGCTGCTGTTGTGGGAGATTTTCAGTAAAGTCATCCTAGGTGCCTAGCCAGCAGCTTCCTCCAGTTTGGGGAATTCCCAGCCTTTCAAACATCTAGCAGCAGTGTCCTGCTTTATTTTTTGCAAGCTTGAGTCTGGTAGTGCAACTAATTTCCAAGGACTTTAATTGTATATAAACAATTTGGTGTGTACATTTTAAATTGTAATAAAACAAAAAATTCAAACAAGCAAAAAGCCCCACTAAGGGTCTGTCTGCCTTGGCTAAAATGTGAAACATTGCAGATGAGCTTTCTATTATTCAGAATTTTTTTTTTTTTTTTATTCGAGATAGGTGCATTTTGGGGGCAGGAATTAAGGCAGTAAATGATTAGTTTTATCCTTTGCTATGCAGGCCAGTTCATCTACCTTAACCCCAACACTGCACTCCAATGAGCTGTGGACGGTGTCCTACAGCCATCAGGAATTAAAGTGAACTAGTTATTCAAGCAGATGCATCTTTGAAGCTGGATCTTCACACCAGAGCTGTTAAGTGTATCTCTACAGACACAAAACACTATCTTCTCTGACGCTGTTTTTACGCTTGGAAATAGTCAATTCCCTTTCCTGGTCTCAACAGAGGCAAACAAAATTTAGATAAAAAGCAGCTAAGCTTTAGGAGCTTGAAAAACTCAAGAAGAGTTTTTGGGGTTTTTTTTTAATGGCAGATGCCTGATACTTTTAATGATATTCTTGTTGACAGTTTATTTTAATGGTTTCCAAATATATAGCAAAGGGAAGCTAAATTGGGAGTTACACCACATGTTCAGTCTTATGGGAGTCCAGCTGTACATCCAAATGTTGGGTAATACTTTGCTCAAATAAGAGGAGAGAGGTTAACTCATTATAATGAAGTAGTTATAATATAATAGTAATATAATACATCGTAGTATAATATTTTAGGGTAAACGTTTTAGTAAAAATGTGCATATCTTTTTTAAAAAAGTATATATAACCTCACTTTGCCTTTTTCAGAAGACTTCTAATAAATAAAAATACTTTGATTTAAGGGACTGTTTTAGCTAAGACATTACCTAAAGTGTTGAAAATTAGATTGCTAAGACTGGGATGTACAACACCCAAAGCTTACAAGTCAGTTTACTAGAGCTATGAAATCACAAGTATAATAGAAGGGCTACTGAATTATTGACAACTTCATTCCCCTGGGAGGGGGGGGAACCCCAGAGTTGAATTCCTAATTATTGATTAATGACTTGAAAATTGTAATAGTTTTCTTGATATTGCAGTATTAATAAAAGTTGAGAACCTTCCTCTGGAAAATCTGTGCAATGTCTTGGAAAATGTCATCAGTGGTAGAAAGCATTTTTTAAAAAGTTCATTAAAACTGATTTCTGGTTTGACTCTTACAGTCTCAGTAAGAAGCTGGAGTTTTAAAACTTGCAAAGGTGTCATTTTAATGCATATAAGTCTTAGTTTAGAAATAGAGGTACTTCTGAAAGCTGTTCTGTTGTCTGAAAGGAATACCGTTTAAAACTGAGACCTTTCAGGTTTACTTGAAAGTATTGCTTCTATTATTATAAAAGGTTGGTGTAACAGAACAAGGGAATATTGATAAATACAGAGAAAAATACTATTGTGTACAACCTGTGACAGGAGACTAAGTCACTTTATTTCCTTTAGTGAGGTTCCTTGCCTCCCATGATAGGGAACCTTTTTCAAGGTTTGATTTGGGTCACAATCATTCATCAAACCAGCTTGCAGTCTTTAATCTAGAGATTGGAAAGGGGGATTGGAGGATTTTGTCTTTTCCTTTTATTTGCCTTAGTAGTAAGACTTGAATGGTTTTAGTAAGATAAATTGTAAAATGGTATTAAAATAGCAGGTAATTTGTTGGGTGTATTGTAAAGTCTTATAAATTACAGCTAGCTGGCTCCAGCTTTAAAAAGAGATTTAATTTAGCCTCGTACTCTCTGGAAGTGCTAGCTGTGTGTACTGAGTTTCTGTTGTGAGTTGTTTGCAGATGTTCATAGAGGAACTTGCAGTTAACTTCTAGGTGCAAAATGTATCTTATAGCAGCTTGAGAATATAACATGGTTTATTTTTACAGTTTGGTGAATCATCAGATGAACAGGCTCTGTTTGTTGCCTTGCCTCTGTTAACTGTTATTTTTCCAGCTTTACCTGGGAATGAAAGACCTGCTATGCTGGTTCCTGTTGTCTGAGTGGTTTCCATTACTTTTGATATGATATGGATAGGGCAGGACAGCATAGACTGGAGCTGATAAATTTATTGTAGAAGTCTTGCAGAATTATAAATTGCAAGCTTTTCATTAGATAAAACATGGGACAGAATCCTAATGAATTAGTGTAAGTAATGTTGAAAAACTAACTCAAATCATGTAAGTTGAAAATTTGATTTAAATTGCATACTACAATTTAAAAATTCAGCCGATATCTTGATTACTGCTTTGATTAGTTTCATGATAGAAAAACTTGAACTTTATGACATAAGTTGAGCTATGTAAGTTTTGGCTTTATTCAAAAAATACTGAATTCTTGTGTTGAAATCATGTCCTGAAAGGAGTTATTGACAGCATTTTGTAAAATACAGCACTGAAAGGTAGAGTTTTGAAAAGCAGATGGTAGTTTCACAGCAAAGCTCACTTGTGTGTGTGTGTGTTAAAAGGAAAGAAAACTTGCAGGATGAATTATATTTCTACAGTGTTGTGCTTTCTTACAGTTTTTCGTAAACACAATTTCTTTTGTTTGTCTCTTACTGTTTCTAACAAGTTAGGTATTTTTCACTATAATGGGATGACAAATTGAGTGATGTGGCATTATTTGGTTTCTCACATCTTTTTTTTTTTCATTTTGGTTTATCCCAAAGGTCCATTTTCAACTTGGAAATATTTTGGGCTGAGTTGGTGACATATCAAAGGTACTTTTTTGGTTTCACAGATGTTGAAAGATTCCAGCTAGAGAAAAAAAATGATGGGGGATGACAGCCACCTTTGGAAATCCTAAAGCATCAGACATCTAACCTTTTTGTTTTACACTTTTGTCTCGTCTCTTGCCTGTGTCTGTATGTGGGGAATTACAGAATGAGAACTCTGTCCTTTGCTAATGGGTGGGAGTCCTCTGAATATCAGAACAGCTAAGAGTAGTGAACAGCATGAACTGCTCTGGGGATTTATTCACATTACTTAATTGTACCACTATGCACTTGGTTCATGCATCTTTGTGCAATAAACTGGACTTTGGAATTTTGTCACGGTTAAAGTACTGCTGCTATTAGTAAAGACCTGTCAAACAGCAGTTTCAACTTTCTCTTTCACTCCCTCAATCCAGGAAGAATTAGGCATTGTGAGCATCTTCACTATCTTCCTTAATTTGTTCCTCCTCTGTAGAGAAATGTACTCTCTGCCCCAAACCCCCACAAAGATGGGAGATGTCTTTTCGTCTACCAGTTACTGACTTGTTTAAAGCTGTTTTCTCTTGCTGACTGAGTATGTAGCAGTTTCTGAGGTAACAGGTAGTCTGAAGTCAAAGCAGCAAAAGTAGTGTTTTCTCTTTCAAGTGTTTGAAGAGATTTGAGATCTTTAAGTGAAAGCACTTAGGATAAACTTTATAATAGTTAAATATTCCCTGTGCTGAACAGGCAAACCTGGTGTGATTTAAAAAAAGAAAAGCGTTTTTCTTTACTTATGTGCAGCAATCTTTTTTATAGACCCTGATCGTCAGCACTGTTGTGGTCACCTTCCATATGCTTACATTTACAGACCTTTAAATAAAAACTTTGCACTTAAGTTGTGCTATAGTGTGCTATACTCTGCCTGTTGTGTTTAAAAAGTAGACTTAGCACCTTTATTTGGTTTGGCAGCACATCCACGTGGGTATGCTTCTTCTATATGCCTGAGAAATTCCTGTGAGCTCTGGGAAAATAGCGCCTGTGACAGCAGGGAATGCTGAGGCAATGAGTAGGTTGTGATTTGGCTGTGTGTCACCAGGCAGTGTGGGACTTCTGCAGCCTGCACAGTCTGCAAGATCTATTTGCCCACAGATCTATACAAAAGAAATTTCTAATTATTTGTTACAGAAGGTATATGCAGAAGCGGTATAGAATGGTATATTAGAGATGCAGCACTGCAGTAAATACTTTCTTTGGTGGTAACAGAGATCTCTAGCTGATAGTCTGAAAAGATAAGCTCCTAGACCTGCCTGAGTCCAGTTGCTCCATTTAGCCTTTAAATGCTGTTGCATTGTGTTCATATGAGAAAGTTCACCTAAGAAATGGGCACTTCAAATCACAGAGACGTCTGTTACAGCATCTCATTAGCCTGTAATTACATGTAGGCTAGGACTTGGGTTGAAACTGAGAGTAACCGTGCATCCAATGTCATTAAACCACAGAGAATGATGGAGTGGTACCATCCTCTCCATTTTTATGCTGAAATATTTTTGTTGTGATATAGCTTGTGTGCAAACTGAAGTACGTCAATTCCTGATTGCTGCATTGGAGGCAACCCACTTTAAAGTAATGTAATCAACTGGATAAGAATCTGTTCTCTCGATTTTTTGTTTTTCCTTTGCAGGCATCTGAAATGGTGATATTTATCTAGCCACTTACTTCTTGTCTGCTCAGTGAAACTTGCAATTTGATCCTCATCTCTCTGACCAAGGCATCTCTGAAACAAATTTGCACATAATCATTGAAATTACTTTTCTTGCACTAGTTGCTCTGATTAAACAAGCAGATATTGTTTAGTGGTTGTATAAAGACAATACACAAATGTGTTGATACACCCATTAATAGGTTGTATAGCTTTGAAACTCAGTCCTTCAAGGGAAAATTTATTGGAGTAAGTTATTAATGAATAAGCTTTTCTAGGAGAAGATTAAACTGACGTTATCTGTATATTCTGAAACGGAAAAACAATCTTGCTGCCTACTGATTATAGTACTCACCTGAACTGTTATGGGTGATAGTTTGTGTTCTTAGCTCAGATCATGTCTGTGTACTTCACTAGTTCAACCTGTTTGATGCTCTCTTCAGAAAACCTGTGGCTTTGATTGTTGCCTGCTAAGGTTCAGCTCTAGATTGAAGACTGCTTTCATTTGGTAAACACTGTTATCTATCAGACTAGGGATGCTGCTCTTTATAAATTTCCACCCCAAAGATCTGCGAGGTGTGGATACCTAAGTGGAAGTACTCTCTGGTATGTTTCCATGTAAAAGCTTTGTCAGAAAAGTCCTAACTTAGCTTGAGAGTCAAGCTGTTTGAATGTAGAGTAATAATCCCAGGAGTAGTAGAGATGCACCATGATAAACAGTACTCTTTCACCAAAGCAGGAGATAATTCTTACCATTTTTAAAATATCAGAGTTATTTTCTGGCTGAAAACAATAGCCACTTAACTAAATTACTATCTTGTGGCTGGAAGTTACGGACAACTTGAATTAAGAGAACATTTTTGCTATGCAGTTTTCTTCCTTGCCAGTAAATGTAGCTGCTTGGTAATCTAATGTTATATGGCTCCTCTTAAATACAGGAAGAGGCTGGACAACCCATTTAATAGAACTTTCTAAATATTTGGTTTGAGGCTTTTGTTCTGTTGGGGTTTTTTTTGTTTGTTTTTGTTTGGTTGGTTTTTTTACAGTTAAACAGTTCTGAAGTTAGGCTATGGAAATGGCTGTATTATAAGCACTTTTGAATAATATTTGATTGCACAAGAACATATAAACTCTGGCAAGTATGGGGATAAAACAGAATAATTCTAACTTGCATTCTGTATTGGTGATTGGTGATGGTTGTGAGGTTGGGGGTTTTTTGTTGGTTGTTTTCTCTTGCTTCAACTGATTTATTGGCTTTATTTCTAGCAGCAAAAATGATCTTAGTCTTAGGAAAATTCTGCTAATAAGATCCGTATCTGTGGCCAGAATTACATTAGTCTTTGAGTAGTATTCTTCCTTCTTACCACACAGACCCTCCTAAATTTGCAGTTTTTAGCAGTCTTTAGCATGTTAGTTGTGCTGTGTCTTGAAGAAACTCATCTGGTAAACAGCAGTTTTACAGAGACTGCACAATGCTGAACCCAAGTATGGTTTTAATAATAAAATGGGTAGTTTACATGCCATATGTAGTTTTAGAAACATTTAAGATGCTCTGAAAGTAATTATGCATTTGACAAGTCCCTTGTGGGGAGATTTCACTTTTCTAGAATGATTCTTTCCATTCATATTTTATAAAACAGCTTGTCTCTAGTTCAAGCTTTGTTTTACCAGATTTATAGGCAAAACAATTTTATGAAGACAAAACTGTTGTAATAAGTGTGGTGATTGATTTGTTCTTAAATTCACTGACTTGTGACTACACCACAGATCCCTTGCTGAGTACTTATGTCAGTAGTAGTTGGATATTCTGCGAAAGGGAAAACTGGTTTCTGGATTGCTGTGTTTCTTACTGTAGAATAAAAATACTTTTCAGTGTTAATATGATTAAAGTAAAGAAAAAATATGATTAAAGTTGAAAGTAAATATGTATGCCAACATAACTGGCTTCAGTCAAATTACACTTCGAGAGTAGAAACTAAAAGTATTTCTCTTTTTTTCCTTGAACTTTGCATAAATTCAGTGGTGCATAAAAATGAAAAATAAATGTGATATTAAAAACTTAAAGGAGCTGCTGAAAGCCAAATAATAAAGAAAATTTTCTATGAAAGTTGAGCTACAGTCATGTAACGGTCTAGAACTGCTGGATTATCTTCCTGTTGATGGAGAAATTGGTATATGATTTTGGTTCTGTGAGCAGTTCTATTATTAATGTTACTTTTCTGAAGCATACACTTGAGACTTCTGTGCTTTTAAAAAACTGAAACCATTAAATGAACAAACACACATGTAGCTTTCCCCTGCTCCTCTGAATTTAGTGATTTGATTGTTTGTAATCTTAATCTGATTGCTAGATTTAGGCAATGCTATTATCAACTAGACCTTTATTGCCATGGGAATATACACTTCAGGGTAGTTTGTACATAGGTTTCTTTGTTCCTTTTTGTAAAACAAAACAAACAAACAAAAAAAAGGAAAAAAAGAAGAAGAAATCTAAATTATTCTGATAATGTCAGCACCTTTTATCTGTTAACCTTGTCTTGCCTCTGCCCCTCTACAGCTACAGCAAAGTCACGGTTAAAAGCACAGCCGTATGAATTGCTGCTTTTCAGGTAGTCCCTTGGCAAGCAATACATACCTTTTTCCATATTTAACCCCTCAAAGCTGAGAGTTTGTTTTTCTCAAGTGCCAATGCATGCTGTTACTAACACACCAGCCTTGAGGTAACCCCAGCCACTGCCAGCAGAGGGTTAGGATTCAGAGCTGTTTTACACAAGAAGTGTTGCAGAGAATTATTCAGTTTGAAATGCTCTTCATGAAATTATGACTTTCCATCACGCTGGTTCTTGGAAAATCTCAGCTCTGAAACAAAAGTAATAACTTTCAATGATGTATATAAAAAAAAATACTAACACACAGTAAATTAATCAGGATAAATATTTGTGTAACCCTGAACAGCTGAAGCCTACAGTGTAGGATTATGTAGTGTTTTTATGTGAAATAGACCATTAAACTTGCTGTTGAAGGGGAAATAAATAATTGGTTTGTATTTACAGGTTTAGTTTCATGAATAAACTACTGTATGAGTTTCAAAAATGTTTTCAAAAGTTTCTAGCATATGTGTTCTTTAATTGAAATTGAAAAAGTGTTGCTCTTTTTAAATTGGATTTTTAGACAGGGGAGATGCATTTTCTTCTACTGAAGGGAGCTGAGTATTTTCTAAATCTAGATTAAAGATGTTGCAGGCAGATGAGGTGTGAATCAGCTGTGTTGTTAAAAAGAAAAGTTTTAACAAGCATTTTTGTGTTGCATACTTACAGGTGCAGAAGCCCTGTGTGTATGAGCCCTTTTCTTCCTGAGCAATAGTACCATGTTACAGATTTAAAACCAAATTTCTCTGCCTGAGAGCAGCCTTCAGAATTGCTGCCTGTGGCTTGCTTTTTGGGAAGTGTGGATATATTTGGCATGAAGCTGTTTAAACCTAATAGTAATTTCTGGTGATGGTTATGGTTATTATATAATAAAGTACTATATTTTATGGTGATTAAGTCCTGCACTGGGATTCAAACTCTGGCTGCAGCAGAGGTTTAATTTGGGGCAGTCTACCAGCATTTCAGAATTTTGAGGGCGTTTTTAAATTGTTATTGCATATTTCTAATTCCTCTTGACACAGGCCTCATTCAATGCATTTCATACCATTATTTCAATAGTTAAATGAAGAACAAAGAATTGTTTTGAAAATAGTGAGTCGTAGTCTAATGATCTAACATTTGAATACTCATTTTGTTGCTAAACTGCCTTCTATCAGCATTCATTAATTTTTATTATTTTAGGAGCAAGACCAATGCAGAATCCCATGCTGATACATTATACAGTGTTTACTTAAATTAACCTGCACTGCCATTTTTAAAATATTCTTGGGTTATTTAGATTTGGTCTTAAATACCAGCATAAAGCTCTTAAAGCTTTCTGCCCTCATGGGAAAAGTTAGCAGATTCAGATTGAAATTAAACATTAAAATCCAAAGTTGACTAATCGTTGTAATGCCTTTTGCAGCTCTGCAAAACCTGGATCTTTACAAACATCTCAACTTGTTCACTGCTTAAAGTGTATCTGATCCTGTTTGTACAAATCTTGTGGTTTTGGCACCAAGGTTATTTAACTTTTAATAAATGTGAAATGACACTGTCAGTATCAGCTGTAGTCTTTATCCCAAATCTCTGTAAGCAGGTAGAGATGCTTCGTGAAATGCAGCATTGTCTTTCAAGTCACGTAATTGTAAAATGTCCATGATTTCTGCACAAACCCCTCGCTCCAGATCTCTTGAGCGAAGATAAAATGGAAAGTTGATCTTAAAAAAAAATTTTTTTCCAAGTTTTATTTGTGTGGATATTGACATAGATACTTTCTGCAAGGAAATGTGTGAATGGAAGTGCTTGGGGAATGTATGTTTAAAACTGTGTTGGCTCAGAATGTTGGTGATAATTGGAATGGTCCAGATTGAAAATGTAGGAACATATGTTTTCTAGCCTTAGGAAAAAGCAATTCTTTAACATTGTAGTTAAAACCTTAATCCACAAACATAATACAGATGTTTTCCTTCTATTGTAACAGAGCATAAAGCAATTAAATAGCTTGGTGGGTTTTGTACTGGGCGTTTTCATACAAGGTTGAGATATGTGTATCATGGGATGATATGATTTTTCCGAATTAGTAACCTTAGATTATGATGCAAGTAGAGATATTTTGAAGAATTCCATTACTGTAAATGGAGTTTGTGAAATACTTTTGGAAGCTGTGGGGATGGGGCTAGATATTTTGAAACTGAAAGGTGTCTGGGACTGCCCTCAAGCCCACTCAAAGAACTGTCCCTAGTTTTTCTTTTTAACTGTAGTTCACTGAACAGCTTCTAAGCCACCACTTGAGAGGAAACCTTTTTTAGATCGAGCTGATTATTCTGTTCTCTTCAGTTGTGTGCTTTAAGCCAATTTATATTGCAGCTTCCTATTACATCTCACCTTGCCAGTACCAACCATAATTTCTTTTTGCTGTAGAAGTGGGGAAACCCAAAACTTTATAGGTTGTAGGAAGTTTTCTGGTAAGGGAGAGAAGGAAGCAGGAAAATGAAGATGATGGTAGGAAATGGGCAGGAGCTTGTGTTTGAGCATCTCTGTGTGCTGTGGTTATCTACGTTCCATCTTGCTCAAGACTATTAAAGGAACTAGAATCAAGATTAGTAATTGTGGTTTCTTGACTTCAGTAAAGGATAGAGTGGGAACCAATTAAGGCAGTAAGGAAATAAATCATGGTTTTTATTCTTCTGTCAACCACAGTATGGGTGTTCCAGTGAAGTATCTGGTGTGCCATATCCCAGCAATGTTACTTTTTAGTATTTTCCTAGTATTTGTGAAAAGACTATAAAACTGGTTAAGGCCTTGTAATACTCTCCATTACTTTGAAACTTTTGGGGTTGAAGGAAAGGCTATGGCTTGTTTGTACTGTGTTGAGATTGTCTGTGTTATTTATTTGTCTATAAATGGTGTGTGTGTTGTGCCCTGCCAGGATTTTTGTCTAATGGATTTTCCTGATTTTTGAGGCTTGGAACTCATCTTAAAAGTTTGTAGTTAACAGATTGGTATTTCTTTATACCCTGTATGCAGTATATGTACAGAAAACATTTATGAACAGCATGGGTAGTATATAGTGGTAAACAAGGATCTAAAATGTCTTCAAGTGTGTGAGGTGTTAGGTTTGTTTTGGCTTGTTTTGGGTTTTTTTAACTCTTAAAAGCTACTTTTCTTTCAATGGGGCTAGAAGGGTAAACAAGGGATAATTATAATTATTCTGAGAAGGATGTCTTGAAGAAATGGTTAGAGTAAAGTGGTAAGAAGATGACATTACCACTTCATTACTGCACAATGCTCACTTTGAATGAAAAATGGCGGTGTGTTTTGGTACTGTCTTATGGTTTAGAAGTGGGAAAAAAAAAATCACTGTGGAATAAAATGGGTTGTTATACGAGGGCTGACCTGAACAATGCTGTGCCTGCCCTGGCAGTAACTTTGGTTATCCTATGTGTACAGGGCATTTAGAGAGTTCATACATATGTATTCCATGGATTCACTAATGCCTAGAGATCCTCTCTATCTGAGGCCACAGAAGACCCACACGTATTTTCTGGCTGTGCTTCACTTTTTGTTAAGTTATGTTAACCCAAAAATTTAACAATTTCAGAGCAAACCTTGAATTGTAGAACTTTATTTCAAAGATAGTGTATGAAAACTATTGCATGTGAAAATATTTTATAGCCAGTCTTCAGAAATTGTAAGAATGCCTGTTCTTGACCTTCTTTTGGGTAGGAACTGAATATTGCTGAATATTTTTCCAGCTGATAACATGGACCACACTTGTCTCGTCCACGAGAATTTCTGTATGCACAGCCTAAACATGGTTTTTAAGGACTTGAATAGCAAGTTGCTCTGTAAGGAGCTATTAGTTGGAATAAGCAAGTGCTTAGAAAAAGGTGGTTGACACTAGAGCTTGGCTGGTCTTATGTAGCTTTACTTCCAAAATTCATGTTTTCCTCTCTGAGGGAGGAAATGGGCATGCTATAGCAGCACATCTTGGGTGCTGTTTTCTTACCTGAATTGGGACATACCCAGCACCTCGTTCCCGGTTTGTCCCCCGGTGCGTGTTGCTGTAGTGCAGCAAAGGTGCCACAAGGTGGCTCAGCAATATAGCACCTCCGGGCATTCCTAAAAACTGCCTGAGTTAGCACCGGTGAGCGAACACTCGCACCGTGTAGTGCTCTAACCTGCTGTACCGAGGCTCGAGTAACCTCGTAGTTCCTTCAGCGCATCACTGTGTGGTCTGTGCTGCACAAGTGTGGAGGCAGCAGGGTGTCCTCCACGTGTGCACCTGCAGTGTGGTGTCACAGTGGGTTTGTATTACGGTCAAACTTTTTGGGATTGATTCATCTTAAAGGTGATTTGTTACTCGCTTTTGAAGCTTTGATAGGCTGGTTTACTGTTTGTAGGGAGAGAGAATGGAAATAATGGCATTTTAACGACACCAAAAGGTGAACTCTTTCCAAAAGAAGTTAAAATAAAAATGGCCTTGCAGCTGCGGAACGAAACATGATATTTGGGATCCTTATCTTTTTAATATGCTTGGGACCAAAGAGTAACTATAAATGTGTCACCTTGTTTTTTAAATAAAAATGGGAAGTTCTTGGAGAACAAGATGATCTTTCAGCCCACACAATTTCCATTTTTGACTTAGTAAAACTTATTTTTAATTCTAGCTTGGATACCAGTAGGAATGCTAAAACAGAAGTGGCAGAGGTGCCTGAGCTAGAATCAATGCAGGTTCATCTCCTGTTGATGACACCTGATGCTTCATAAAAGTGCTGTCGTGGGTCAGGGCGAGGTAGGTTTCCCACTGAGGTGAGGAAGAGAGGATGCTGAAGATTGAGGGGAAAAAAATGAACATTTCCAGTATTAGGATGCAGATCTTATGGATCTTGTGAAAGTACAGATGTATGATGGGGAATCCTGGGTTTCATTTTCTTCATGTTGTGACCACATCTTGGTGGCATGTAAGTACACGATGATCTGACTTTCACCAGCTGCTGATACTTCTGGTACTGGGAGTGCAGGCCAGGACAAGCTGAAAAATATCGGTATCATACAATTGTCCCCTAAATCTTGAACTTTTCTGGTCCATAGTGGGTTGTTTAGGCCTCACAGCTGGTAGAAAATTAACCTTTTCCAAGTTGCTGTAGACTACCATATTAGGGACTAAACTAATGTGATTAAAATTGAGGAGAAGGAAGGAATAGCAAAGGCATCTTTGATACTGAAAGGCTGTTCTGTTATTCTGTTTTAAGATGATGATGTTTCACAAATCATGCTGATATGCCATGCTTAGAAGTGGAGTCAGAAACAAGCACTTACTAATCTTTTTTAAATTCTGATATGAAATGCACATGTAGTGTGCATAAACTGCAGTTTATCCAGCAATAGTGAGAACTATTTTTAAATAGAACTCTTCCTGTTGTAGTCAGGATTTAAGTAAGATAAAGTTCACCAAAATATTGTAGTTTAATTTTCTGTCTGGAAATTAAAATAATAAAGTTTTTGAGCTATGAAAATATTAAAAAAGACAGGGAGGACTGCAGAGCAGGCAGCAGAATTCGTGCAGCTCTGTACCAGCTTGCTGGCAGGTACCTGCAGTACGTGCAGCCTGGCAGCTTGGGGTGGTTCAGAACAGCAGTCCCTCGCAGAGTGTGTTACAGTTGTCTTTATTCCCATCCATAAGTTTTGTCCAGGACAATGCCTGCATTTGAAGAATGGTTGTGGTGCCTCAGCTGAATGTAGACTGTACAAACTGCTCTGGCACTGATGTTACAATGGTCAAGAAACAGGTGTGAGCCTTTGAGGATTTGTCAGCTAAGAGCAGTTTTGTAGAAGTGAAGTCCTTGAGGTGGAACTTGTTTGGTTAAACGTGCTTGTTTGCCCTTGTAATAGACTGCTTACAAAGATCTCCTTTTTGAGAGTAATGTTAAGGGTGGATCCAGGATGCTTAGTGCTACCTTTGTAAGCATAGGCAGAATCTCAGGAAGGGAAATTTGGTGAATACCACACTGTACCACAGCTGCTTTGTTCTGAGCTCTTCCTTTTTTAACTAGCAGGTGTTTGTTTGTTTTTTCCACAGCTCTGTCCTCATGAATCTCCTCTGTGTAGCATAGTGACTAAAGAATCTTTGCTGGAAGCAGGACCATAGTAAAGAAAAGGGGAAATGCTGTGTCTAGACTAAACCATATCTCTTCCTCCTCTGACCTGGCCAGTTCCACCCAGCCCAAGCCTGTACTGGTGGGACAGTTAAAGCTATTTTAAATGCTCACTCAGGATGCAGGCAAGGAAAGACAGGTCTTCTTGCCCCCATATAATAAGCGTGTCTGTCCTACAGATGAGTGGGTCTTGTGTTATTTGCCCAGGCAAGGGCAAAATACAGACTCTAATGGGGTTAAAGAGAAGGTGACTCTCCATGTAATTTTACAAATTTGGCAAGGAGTTTCAGCTGAAACATGAATGGTAAATGATTTTTTATGAGTCTGATATGGGAGGAAGCATTTCCTTCTCCATCCCTCCAAAATAAAGTCTCTTCGGCTGAGAATTGCTTGGCAATGCTAATGGTTACACATCCAAGAAAGCCGCAAATAACTGTTCCTTCATATTACAACACACAACAGCAGACTCTAATATGGCTTTACTCCATGTAACAGATAAGAGAAAGTCATCGTTCTCTTCTAATACCTCCCCTCCATTTCTTTTTATTTTTTTCTCTTCATTAGTAGCCACCATGGCTTCTGCATAAAATCCCTGAACCAGCTCCTGCTAGTCAGGCAACTTGAAATTAATTACAACATTGGATGTAAAACATTAATGATATTAATATATTGCTTTAATTCCTTGATTTGTGGTGTATCAACATACTCCTTAATCATTGCTTAGAGATTTGGGATTCAGAACAGATTTTGGGTCTCAATGCCTTTAATGAGACTTATTTGCTTTCAGTGAACCAGTTTTTCTAAGAAAAAGTCACAGGATCAAAACCTGAAACTTCAAACAACAAAGAGTTTAAAAATTCCTAACTTGTAAGCATGCCAGAATATACCCCTGAAGGCCATTGTTATCTCCAGGTAAAAGGCAAAGTTGTTATGGTGGTATTGTATATTGTCCCAGACAGAAAACAACATGCCAATAAAGAAATGATGACTTGAGATTTTTGTACCCTTTAGGGAGAAATGCCCTGGATCAGTGAGTACACAGTGTCGATCTCCTTTGGCACCTTCATTCATTGTGCTTTAATTGCAAGTGAAAACATGCTTTTATTTTCACATTTAAGCAAGGCATACATTTATTTTCAGTAGTGTTATCAGTCTTTTTTTTTGTGATATGTATATGTGTAAATATTTGGGCATATATATATATGCATATATGCACATATGCTATTTTACTTTTTTGTTTAGTGAAGCAGTAACTGGAATGTATGAGGGCCAGGATGGTGGTAGGGTTTATAAGGTGTGCCTAGTTTGTATGCCAACTCCTGGAATGAGAAAGGAAATGCTTGAAGTTGTCTGGCAAAAGTTTTAAAATTACTTCAGTTTCTTTCTTAACCACAGAGCCTCATACTTATGTTCTGTGTTATAACTGCCGTCTTCTTTCTCTATTTTGTAAGAGAAAAGATAAAAAAAAAATGCATCTCATTCACAGGGAACTGCTTAACCATGCCTTCCTGTCTTTTTATGGAAACCGGAAATCTTTTACCTCTTTTGCCTCTCTTTGCCTTTTTTTTTTTTTTTTTTCTTAGATTGAAGACCAAGAAAGGTGACAGGAATGGTTGGTATCTACTTTCTTCTGAAGCTGAAGCTGTCCTGTTTTGGGTTTTAGTTTATTCTGTGTTAGATCTGACTTTTTTGTAGCTGCTGAAAAGTTTTGATAGGTTCAAATCTCATGTAAGTGTGGTAAGTATGTTCTTTTGCAAGTATGTAGGAAGGAATATTTTTCCAACTTCTACACTGTCTGCTAAAGGAAAACAAGTCTTTTGGCAAAAAGAGAAAGGGAAAACTGGCATTGAAAAAGCCAGTATGAAAATTATGAGACTTGAAAGGATGCAGGAAAACCTGGAGTGAGGGAGTGAATGGGGGTTCCCCTTCTCTCCTACAAGGAAACATTCACTGTTTATTTAGCAGTAAAGGTGTTTCTCATTTCAGATAAGCAGGTTAACAGTAGTGCCCTGGTAGGAAAATCTGTCTGACTCACATGTTTTACTTCTGTTTTGTGCAATATAAATTGTATCACCACTATAATGTGTCTATAGTCAAATAATTGATGTCTGTAATCATCTTGCTGGAGTACAAGGTCTCCCTGCAAATTAGCTTGTTTCCATGTTTCCTGAGACGTATTTATCACTTGATAAATATTTATGATATATGATCTGATACAGTAGAGAGTTATGGTGTGTTATATCATCTTTTTTCTAGCTAAGTGGACAGTACTCTGAACTATCACTCCTCTACTTGTGTGTGTTTAAAATACAGGAAAGTGTTTGTATCTGCAGGGTCAGGTGGTTCTGTCTGGTCTCTGAAGTGAAATTAAACACACTTGGCTTTTTCAAAATAATAATGCTATAGATGCGTTAACCTTAGAAACAAAAATGTTTTACTTTACTGTTTCTGCTTGTAAGGTACACAAAAAATTGAAATGTATGTCAAGTACAGATTTCTGTGCCAGGAACTAGAAATAACCAGACTTCAGGTTTGACAAGGGTGGTTCGGTTGTTTTTGTCATGGGGTTTTGTTTGTTGTGTGGTTTTACTCCATTTTGGGTTTGGTTTTTGATTTTTTGTTTGTTTTAATGAAATGTTAAAAAAATAAACAACTTTTATCCATTTTTCTCCACACCCTGTGGTCACCAATTTCATTAAGGTTTGTGTCAGGCTTTGAATGTTAGCTTGGGCCCTGACACATCTTGCCTGTGACACTCCAATGACAAATACCATGAGCCCTGGACATTCTTTGTGTTTGTGCTGTTTCATTCTTTGAAGAGAGAGTAAATAGCCTAACCTCATTTTGGAGTAAAATGTGGGAAATTATTTGACTTTGGTAGTTTCCTTAAAACTTGTAATCCTTCTTGATTGACTTTGAGTAAAAAAATAAAAATCCTATTGATATTAAGGAATTGGAATTTTACAGTGTGTGGGGCTTTGGGGTATTTTTTGTTTTGTTGTTGTTGGGTTTTTTAGTTTTGTTTTTTTTTTTTGTCAGTGTGGACTCTGTTAGGATGTTTTTTTTGGTGTGGTTGAAACATGGAACAGTATCAAATGGGTTTTGATTTTGCTCTTTTTACCTGAGCTGTTCCACCACATGGAATTTTCATATGTGTGTGTGTGTGTGTATATATATATATATGTATATATATATATGGATAGTTAGAAGATCTATTATTGATATCTAGATATAATTTTAAACCTCCTGTATTCACATAACACATTCTGACTAGGGAAGGATAGGAATTACAGGTTTGAATGCCCATAAAATGGTCACAAGAATACTTCTGCTTGTGGAGAGAAAGGAGGACACTCATAACAATTAAAGAAGTTCTGTAATGACTTTCTTCCTGTAGGAACTGGAAAATAGTCTTCTATTTTGCCTTAGGTAAAGCTTTGGGGAAAACTTTTCTACTGCAGCACTGGAGAATGGTATAACGTTGGGTGAGGTTTACTGATGCTGTTGATAAACCTTGTAGTTGTTTGAAGCTGTGAGCGAGGCTTCAGCGTTGTGTGGATACTTTGGAAATCAGGACAGTGTTTTCCTTTAAATTGGGTTAGCAGAGACCATAGCAAGCTTTTTTTTTTTAAAGTTATGTTTTCTGTGTTCTCCAAAATAAGGTGGAAAGTTATTCATTCAACACTGCCTAATATATGGTTGTGGCAATGTCAGTACTCTGTGTTATTATCTCAGGAAGAATTTAGGGAAATACTCTTTGGTTAAGAACATGAGAGAAGGAAGGGAAGGATGGTGTAAGATAGCTGTTTTTGTGTACCCCTCCAGAGCTGGTGTTCATGATGTGATGATCTGCCATTTGAGACAGCTTGATCATGAGACCTGTGTGGCTTCTTCCATTCTTTTCATGCAGCAACATGGCTTCAGCTGCTTTAGAGTTCTCCTGTTTAGAAACAAAAATTCAAGGTGGCTTTCACTAACATTCAGGATTTCTAAGGATAGTCTTCTCCCTAATTTTTTTGCAACTATGACCCATCTTTCACTGACTTCTAACCAAGACTGGCCAGCCTCTGTCTCTTGGAGATTTTTCCCTTCGTTCTTTCCATTTTGTAAAGCGGTTCAGTTCCCTGTGCCTTTTGACTGCCTCAGCCCATGTAGTGTTGAAGGGCCAGCTCTTGGGCTATGTATGTGTTGTAACCCTTCCTCAGAAGAAGCTTCACTTGCATTATGGTTTGCCGAAAAGAATCAACAGCATAGGATAAACTTATCTGCTTCCATCTCTCCCAAATACCTATTCCAACTTTAGAGTGTCTGTGTTTACTAGGACAATTGTCTTTGCCCATTGGTGCTAATGAGGATTAGCAACTTCTTTAATAGTACCTTGTGTAGACCTGTTACTGGGGCGGAAAGTTTCTTGTTTTCTAATCTGAGTTGACAAATGTGTCTGATTTGTTCCCACCCCATTCAGAAAGAAAAAGCAAAATATTTGATTTTGTCACAAACCCAAACACCACCACTTCTGCTCCCTCTTCTCTGAGCTGTAGTGCTCTTCTCTCATCCTCCTGAACTGAGAGTCATTCCCAATTCTCATAATCTTGTAGTGTGCCACACTGGGAACTGCTCCCTGAAAAGATGAGGTAGAAAGTGTAAGGCCCAGTAAAATTCAAGGCTGTCAGGTAGCAGTGCCTGCTGTGTTCTTTTATACAGTAACTACTGTAAACTAGTAATTAAGATTGAGAATAATACAGATGATTTTATGAAGTCTTTTTACCTGACAGTCTTTCTGAGGATTTGCTGTCTCAGTCTCATTTAAAGTCTGTTACATTATTGTATATTAATACTATTTTACTTTCTTAGATGGATGTGCTTCCTTCTTTCTAGGATCTCCACTTTGGTGAAAACTTAACTAATAGTATTTATATTACTCTTTTATCAAGAGCAGGATCAGTAGTTTCAGAAACAGTCCCTCTCTTTGTCAGACATGTTCTTTTTTGTAGATATTAAAAGCTTAATTTGGTACGTATGTTCTTTTAGTAAGACTTGAGTTTCCTTATTAAATGTTTTTGAGTTTTTTTGCCTTGCAAGGCATAGGTGTATTTAAATTTCCATCTAAAGCTGTGTCTACAGTCTGCATTTAGTCTTCTGGAAGCTATTTTCTGGAAGCAGCTGCTGAGTATTTTTTTAATATTCTTAGCATACACCTTCAAAGCAGTCTGATAGTTTAACTAAATTTCATCAAGATAAACTAGTAGTTTAGCAGATTAAGAGTTATGCCGGTGCTGGCTTCCACTTCTGGTATTGAAACAATGGCTACTGTGAGCTGTGGCTTTTTTCTTGTCTCTTTTTATTCCAATTCCAGTGGGGATATATGCTTTATGCCATTCAGAGAATAGTTAGAATACTTACGATTAGCAACATGGAAGTGATTTGCAGGCTTATGTTCTCAAATGATTCAATAGTAAACTCATTGGAAGAAAATGGTTCTCATTTTACCTTCTTTGAGGATACCCAGCAGATTTCAGCTAGTGAGTGTTTTAATATTTAGTGTTCTTTCCTTAACTTATAAGTTCTGGAAGTTTTGCTCTGATATTCAAGTTTTGAAGCTGCTGTGAAGTTTAAAGGGGGGAAAACCCCAAACAGTTTTGTGGAATGTTTTGCATGGAAGCAGGCATAAAATTATACTTTCTTCTGGAGTTAAAAGGTACTATTAATTGCTAATAGTTAATTATCAGTTTTGCTGATTAATAAGCTAATTAGTTTTTTCTCAACATTATTTTTTAGAACATGTCAAGCTTTGTCTGAAGGTAAGAACAATCTGAGGGAAGAAACTTGGATGGTATGAGCACCTCTAAGTATGTGAACCTTGGTGTTTTAGGGAGTCCTGAGAAGAAGAGTGGGGAATCAGCTTCCTCTGTGGTGGAACAGCATTACTTGGTATGTTTATGTTAACTAAATTAATGCAACAGACTTATATTCAGCTGCTTAAATAAATTATGGTAGGCCCTGTAGTGTCAAAAACAAAAGAAAGAGTGGCAACCCACTCACTCCCAAAGACCCAGAAACTCATACTGGAGAATAAAAACATGTATTTTAAGGTGGCAGCTACAGTTGTTGGACTAGTTCAGGCTATTCACTCTTCAAACAATTAGCGAGTGCCTTTCATTCTCAGTCTTGTTCTTAAGGGAATTTTTTGACCACCCCTTTATTGAAAAAATGTTTCCTTCTAACATTCACTTCTGCCACAGTGGCTTTACATTTAAACATAACTGTATTCTTCCTGCCTCATCCAGTATGGAAGCTGAAATTTAATGTGTATGGTTTTCTTGGCGTTTTCTCAGGAATCTCTATGTAAATCCAGGAACTAAACCTGGGATTTTACGAAGTTTTTAGCCTCTTCCTAACTGTGGCTAGCTTTTTCTTAGTTTTACCCTCTGCTTCTTGTGTTCACCTTAAATTACCATGAGTAAGACTTGGTGCTGCCTTCCCCTTTTTGCAACCTTTAAGTGCATGGTGGAATCACAGAACTCCCAGTGTTTCCATGTTTGGTCTCACAGAGGACATGGAAGAAGGAAGCTGAACTTACTGTGTGATGTATAGTGAAAAAAATGGGAACATTTTTTTCTTCTATCCTGTTGGCGTCTTTTACATATTCTCTTTGCATTCATGCATTCTCAGTTCCTATTTCAGTGTCAGCTTTGGGGACAGATTAACACATTTTGTTCGGGACACCCAAACTCCAAATTGTGCAGTAACATTTGCTTCTCAGCATTGAGTCCGTGTCACTCTTCTTTGAATCTTACCCTTTTCTTAGGGGAGAGGGAAGATTGTTTTTCCCCTTGAAGGCTATCAAACATAAAATTATATCACCCAATATTATGGTAGGTAATTATAAAAAAAGCTAGAGTATATTGTATGGGATAATGAGTGCTTTGAGCAATATTTATTGCAAATAAACTGGATGCTTTTAAAAGATAGTCACTGATGTGAATTTGATGTTTACTTACAACATGCTAAAAGAGTGTGTCATAAAATGTAGGGTCTGAATAATGTATGTAAGGGCCAAGTAATTATGTGCCATCACGTTTCTGGTGTATGAAACTGTTAACTTAAGTATTTATGAAACAGGACCAAATCTGGCATAGGTTTTTGAAATCAAAAAGAGCCTTTATTTCTGCAAAGTAAATCATAAAAGCAAAGTGATAACAAAGACAAGCTGTGCCTGAATCTCTCTCACCAAGTAAAATAAGCACCTTCCAGCAGTTTGGTTGCGACAGGAGAATCTTTACAGAATGTTTTGACTTACCTTACACCTGCATTCAGAGGATTATTTGACAAACCTGTTTTGGGAAGGGGTGAGGGGAAGGAAGTGGCTGAACTTCAGGTAGAATCAACCTCAGGTTTGTTGGTCAGATTTTGGGTATTTCTCTGTCACAGTCTTTTTACTTGCTTATTTTAATAATTTTCAGGCTGAACAAGCAGCTTAGCCATTTCCATAGTGTTCATTGAATTCTCAGACTTTCATTCTGTAGTGAACTACTGTCAGACCTCAGTTGTTCTTCAGTTCTTTACTAAATCTTGTTCAATAGACTACTGTTAATGATTGCCAAGGGCAGGTTTGTAAATTATATCTCTTCAGAAGGACTTGTTTCGTGTCACAGGAGTAACTCCTGTATCAGAGTGTTATGCATCCTGCACTGGCATGTGGCTAAGCCATAGAGCAAGTGATTCAATCATTCTATTTTCAAACACTGCATAAAGAAAGCAACTCTTGACTATCAGATAAACCTTTCAGAATATGTGCCTAATAAAATCGTTAGTTTAGTCGCTTACAGTAATACAGTTGTTTTCATAGGCCCTTCTTATAAGCATTCTTTGCTTCCTAATAATGAGATATCAAACACTGAAGAGGATTCATTTGTTGGAATGCTTGCTGGAATGATTCCATTAGGCTTCGTTTGGACTGTGTTTTTCTGCTGTCTCCATGTCTTTCCATTTGTCTATGCCTCTTAGTTCTGCAGTGCAACCTGATATCAGACCTAGGTACTTTATTGTGCTTTAGTTACCTATAAGATTTACAGGGTTCAAGTGCATTGTGAGAATATGAAATGACCTATTGTTTGGAGGAGAAAAAAAATATGGTGATTTACTTGACAGTACAGATGCCTATGCTGTATATTCTAATGACTCTTGATGTAGACTATATTGTAAAGATGATAATGCAGATGGTTAAAAATACTAAAAGTTTTCTAACAGGAACTGGAGGAAGATATTATACTTAGGTGATCCTAATCAGTAATCTAAATTGAATGCTTAAAAAAAAAAAAAAAAAAAAAAGACCTGGCAGCCCTAGCTTGCAGATTTCCAACAACTGTTGCCAGGAGGTGGTATGTTGAGGAGCTTCTGTGTATTAACCCTTCACGTTATTTACAGTGAGATTAAATGCCATTGTAACTCTTACTTTTTCCTGAAAATTAAATCCCTCAATGCAGAAGGCTCCAATAATGCCATCTGAAGTCTATAAATGGAGACTTCTTTTTATGCTGCTGCTGTTTTTTGGCTTCCCAAAGCAAGAAAGCTTTGTGGGATTGACATGGCTGCCACTTTTGTGACTAGATCCTAGATGCTTAGGATGAACTCATTAGGGCAGTGCTGAACCTGATTAAACTACTCTGTAAATGAACAGAGATATGTACTGAAGCTTATAGTTTGGGGGACAGGGTTGAAAGTGAAATCTGGAAATGCAGAAATTCCCTTCTTCACTGTTGTGACCTTCTCCTAGGGAAAACTAGCAGTTTTCAGATACTTCTTGTACCTTTACATTAAAAAGGGTTAACTAGAAATTGATTTGATATCTGCTTGTTACTTTTTCTCCATTTGGATGATTATTTTGGAATTAGTGATTTCAAACTAATACCATGTTCTGCACCATGCAAACTTGCTTTGAACTGCACATTGAGGAGTGGAAGTTGAAAATGTCAGTTTGTTGGTGGTTTAGTCCTTGGTTTAAGGGGGTCAGTGTTAGGAACCAGAGAACCCTGACATGTAATATGATACAGGGTCTTGGAAAGAAAAGGAACGTACCAGTGAATCAGAGCATGTGAACCTTTGTCTTTTAAAAATTACTTGTTTCCTTTAGAGTTTATCTTCCTGAGGTCTTAAATTCAAAGATTTTGTGATTTGTAGAAGCTTTTGCAAACACAGTCTTCTAAAAAATGCCAGTGACAGTAACGTGAGCAATTTTTGCCCCTCTCTTTCCCCTTGTGATTTAAAGTCCTAGGGAAACTGGGTAACTGTTTAGGAGTAGGGGGAAAAACCCCAAAATACTTAATGCAATTAAAATCAGATACAGTAACTAGAATGCCGTTTTTTGGTATGATGTGTATTCCATTAACACCTTATTTTTCTTAAGGATGGATTGTTTTTGAGGTGATACTTTGATTGAAAAGCCAATGGTATTTGCATAGGGTTTCCTTGATTTAAAAAAAAAAAGGCAAACAGACTGCACACAACAAAATCCCAAACCCCTTTTACAGTGAGAGACCAGTTTCTGCTGTCAGCCTCGGTTCAGGTAGGTGGGAATGTCAGTCAGTCTTTTGTAGGAATTGAGGAAACAATGGGCTTTCTTTTAAATACAGGTGAGTTGTTTCCCAGAGACATCTCACTGGTTGCTAATGCAAGCCATTGGCCCAGCTTTTGATTGATGTCAGCTACAAACTCTGGAAGTTCAACTTTCTTTGGAACCAATCCAATTCTTCTATTTACTTGGTCAATTACCAAATTAGTGAAAAGGTTTTGCACCAGGTTAGAGCTCCTTTTCTCTTCCTTTCCCATCCCATGCTGCAATTGGAGCAGAACCATATTGAGGTTTTCAGACCTGTTTTGTTGTGCAAGTTGGATTTCTTTATATGTATATAAATGCCAGCAGAACCACACATTTAGAAAAGATAGGAGTGTAATCAGCTTGCAGCAAAGTCTCAGCATTTCAGTTGGGGTGAGGGAAGAGGAAGTTAGTCTGGTTTCTCCAACATTTGTCATTTATTTTATATTTGCAGGTGTGAGAAGATGTCTACAAGAGACTGGCTTAGCTGATGTCATTATTTTAAAGTGATTTTTTTATTAAAGTGAGTGTTAATTTACAGCTGAACTTTGACTTGCACATTGTTTTTCTGTAAGTTCAAACAGTGACTGAAAGATTGTTATACTATGCCAAAACCAAAAGTGTCACATCAAATTGTAGCCAAATGTTTTCTGCCCTGGGGACACATCAGTAAGGAATTGCTGTTTCTCCTGGTCCAGTGGTACCTTTTTCAGCCTGGAGTCAACCACTGGTGAAGGAAAGAAGCTTAAAATAAAAATAACAAACACCAAAAGTCTGTCATGGTATGTGAGGTAAGTTTTGTCAAGTCTATTCAAGTTTTAGAATGGACTGTTGACTTCAGGGGTCTTGATGAAAGCCTTGCAGGAAGGTGCTTGCAGCCTCTGCTACAGATCTGTTAAACTGTGCCATGCTCTGTTTCCATCCCTGAATCTTGGTGGTGTCTGTGATAACCAAGGCTGTGGACTCATGTTGTGGATATTTTACTTCTAGGTTATTTCAGAGGTGGAACCTGATGTCTGTATAAATAATTTGACTTGCCACGGTGCTGAAGGATTCAGTGTTATGCTAGCATTGCATTATACTTTGAAATAAGGACAGACTTGATTACTTTATCTGAAAGTATTTTATTTTTTTTGCTTGGAGTATTCACCTCCTGTGACTAAGTCTTTGGTGTTAAGACTCCCTCTAATCTGAAGGATTGTATTGCCTCATCTCAAAGGGGAAAACATGTTATAATTATCCGGAACAAAATTTTTCTGAGGAAGTAGGCAGTAGTTGTCTTCATGTTAGCTAATACTGCTGGTGAGCATTGAAAAATTACTTTTCTTCAGTCTGAAGGATTGTATTTGTGATAGGCTGTGTGGTTCTTAACTAGTTCATAGGTTTTGGGGATAAAAGCCTTTTTGTATGCCTTTAAAGACAAAGTATAGGTCCCCTTCCTTTTTTACCTTTCCATTTGTCTCCTTTTGGGTTGTACTTTTCATGAGTGTGAAGGCCGGTGCTCTTCAGAGACCACACCAATTTGTACCACTTTGGAATACTGTAATGCTTAAAACTGTTATAATTTAAGAGCAACTGGGAAGGGTAAAATACTTTTTCATTTCAACAAGCAATTTAAGTGCAAGATATGATCATTCAAAGACTAGTAATAATATACAAGAGCCCTTCTTCAAGCAGCTGGAAATATTTTTGATTGAGTTGCAGTAAAGCTTTAAAATGTGTTTAATGTAGTTATCTCACACATAGCGTTTTCTGTGGTCAAGATCATGTTTGTGCATCTGCAGTTCATGGATCAGTAAAAGCCTGGTTGTAGTTCTAGAGTTCAGTAATTCTGAAGGATTCTTGAGCTGTACTCTACGCTTCAGCACACTGAGGGAATTGAGTCTGCCCCTCTACTCTTCTGAGAGCTCACCTGGAATGCTGCATCCAGCTCTCAGGCTTTCACCATAGGAAGGACATGGACCTGTTTGAGTTAGTCCACTAGAGGGAGGACCACGAAGGTGATCAGAGGAGGTCTGTGTCATCTCTCCTCTGAAGACAGGCTGAAAGAGTTGGGGTTGTTCAGCCTAGAGAAGAGAAAGCTCCAGGGAGACCTTAGAGCAGCCTTCCAGTACCTAAAGGGGTCTACAAGAAAGCTGGAGAGGGATTTTTGACAAGGGCATGTGTTGTGCACCAGATGAGCGACTATTTGGTCAGAACCACCTTGTGGGGGTATGTCTGTGTGTCGTGGGAGGGGACCCAGCCTTTAGCACCATGTCCACATGGTCAGCCAAGGCAGCCACTGGTGTCAGCTGCCTGGAGGGAGTGGCCACAATAGCCAGAGTCTATAGACAGACACACATGAGATGTCTGTCAGGCCCTGGCCAGCTCTCCTCGAGGCCATCAACATGTGCCCGAAGTGGTAACTATATTTTTCTCTCCTCTATTTATTCTTTCTTCTCTTGATCTCTCTTCCTTTATTCTTTTCATCCTCTTGTGGGTAACTCAAACACTTTCCGTAAGTTATGGGTACTTCACTTAAGTTGCATGGAGTTTGCTGGGTGTAACAAAAGTTCTCTACTCTACAGCAATGCTTATTAGTCCTGGTAATCTGTTGTAAGGCTTTTGTGAAGTTGCATGTTATTTTTGTAAAACTCTCTTTGCCAAAACACCTATTTTCTCACCAAATTAAAAGAAATCTCTTAGAGAAAAATGTGTAGTTTTTCTCTGAACATGAATTCAAGGTATCAAAGAACCAATGGCCTTACAAGGGTATGTGTGGGTGAAATCTCTTGAAGCCTGAAATTAAAGTGTAACACCCAGTAAAGGTTGAGCCTTCTGGACTGGTTGTAACACCATGTAGTGATGGGACAAGGGGGAATGGCTTTAGCTGAAAGAATTACGATTACTTTTTAGGAAGAAACTCTTGGTGTTGAGGTTCATGAGACACTGGAACAGGTTGTCCAGAGAAGCTGTAGATGCTCCATCCCTGGAAATATTCAAGGCCAGGCTTGATGGGGCTCTGAGCAACCTGGTCAACTGGAGGGCATCCCTGCCCACAGCAGGGGAGTTGGAACTAGGTCATCTGTAAGGTTCCTTCCAAACTAAATCATTTTATTAAATTATGCACTGTATAGAAAGGAAAATGAAACTCAGTAGTTGGTACCATAACATTTCCCACTTCACACCCCTCCCCCTCCCCCCTCCATATTTCCCTCTATAAAATATTTTGCACTTCTTTCTGTGCACACAAAATATGACACTCTGAAGCTTGGAGAATTAGAACAATTCTAAGAATAAAACATCCCTATTCAGCATCTAGCATACTTGTATTTCTCTCTATTCCCTCTCCCCTTTTAGCCATAGCTTGCAGTATTTTTATGTGTGATAAGCAAGGACCTTAACAACTTTATTTTTACTGGCAGGAGAAATGTAGCACATAATGGCATGTATAGCAATAGAACTATATAAAATCTAGCTGGCTTGTTTTATGAAAGTATTCCCAATTCATAGGTATTGGCAGTTTATTCATAAGAGGGCTAAAACCAAGCTTCTGCTCTTAAGAAATAATGATGAAAATCCTCCAGAAGTGTTGCAATGTTCCTGTGTTGGCTTGAGCTCCAGATAGAGAAAAGAAGTGGGAGGATTGCTTGAGACAGCAAGCTTAATTTTTTAGCCCAGTCATTGCGTGTGTGGTGATATCGAGAGGAAATAATTTTAAAAGGGAGAAGGCCAGAGAAAGAAGCGATGAGATGGAATAGAATGTCTTGCCAGATGTTCCACAATGTAGTCAGTGATTGTTGACATGGATGCTGAAGGTTTCTTTCTGAGCCTTTCACTTGATACAGTGCTGCTCACTGAGTCTGTTACCCCATAGGTCTGTCTCTGTTTTCATCTCTCTCTATAAAATATTATTAATGTCAGTAAAAATCATCCATTAGAATTATAGAATTAATTGAAAATGAATCCACAAAGCACTGTGAAGGATCAGTTAACTTTGTTAATGAGTCAAAGTCAGTGGATCTGATAGAGGCCAGTAGGGCTTGTATTACCTTAATAGCTTCTTCGTTTTTCAGTCAAGGTTTTCTTTTGGATTTCAGCAAATCTGTTCAATTCAAAATGTGTTGGTGCAGCCACCACACTGTTTCCAGAAATCTTAACATCAGTTTGTTCATGCTTGTTCTGTAAAAACATACTTGAATGTGCCACTTACTAATGTTTCTGCAATGAAACCTTTCCCCTTTTCCCCTTAACAACAGAGGAAGTTTGCTTAAGAATTTCTGCTGGGACTTGTGCTAGCATCCATGTTTTAATCAGTTTTCATTCCTGATACCTGTTTTCAGGACTGTTTGGATATGTTGCTATAGTATTTCATAAGCAATGTTATGCATAATCATTCATCTTACGCTTTGGCAAAAAATGCCTTCAAGCCAAGTTTAAGTTGATTGGGTGAGATCAAACACAAATCATGCCAGAGGCTAAAGTTAAGTCCCCATAGGACTGTTCTTTGCATGCTTTAAACTAGGAGGGACAGTGCAACTAAATGTGTACCTCTTATTACAACATTTTTAGAGTTTTAGTCCTTTTCAAGAGAATGATCCAGAAATTATGGAAACTACTTTGCAGCTTTCAATTAACTGCATGGCATTAGCAAGAGTAATTTGTTTTATTCAACCTTTCTATGCATTAAAAAGGGAAGAAGGATGGTTTCTTTTAGTGTCATGCACTACTAGTCCAGCCAGTTGCATTGCAGGATGTATTTTTATTAGGATTTTGCTCAAGTTATAAACATAGGCAAAGTGAAGAACTATCTTATAAAGATGCCCTTAACCTTTTTGCTAACTTCTAAAGCTTTAGGAAAGCATAGATAGTTGGAGATGAAGAAGATTCCAAAACAGTGCATAAAATACTGGTGTTCTGTTTGTTTTTCTTGTGGACATCTGGTACAGCCAGTCGCTGTTCTGCTTCTTGACCACCTTCTACGAAGTGTTATTAGGATCATAGAGTTTCAACCCAGTGAATGTCTCCCAATTTGATGTGGAAAGGTAAATATAAATGAAGTGAGTGTTTACAAATTGCTAGGTTCCTTCAAAGGGGAAAGGAAGAAGCACGATGCTTTGCAATTATTGTGATTCTGCATCAATGAAGCGTAGAACAATTAGGCTGTGGAGGGTATGGGGTGATCAGGTGAGAAATATACCCACTTATTTCTGTGTGTTCTTGAAGGAAAACTGAATTGTCACAGATGAGAAATGCATTTGACCCAATGCATGAAATGTGTGTGCTCAAATGATTCCTGACGTCACTCAAGAGCTAGTGGTGAGCCTAGATACTCCTTTTATGTAAATGAGGTACTAAGAAGACTTTTTATACAAGGTAACATTAAATGCTCTTTACTTGACTAGATACAATCGTCTTGAATGTGCCAATATGCACATTAGCATGGTGCACAGAGTAAAATATAGCTTGGCATCCTCATAGCATGAAATGCATTAAGAATGGCTTAATAGGTATCTGGCACCAACATCTTTGGGGGAATACTTTTATTCTAAGGAAAGTAGAATAAAATTAAAATGTGACAATAATTGTGGGAAAACATATCATTCCCTATTTTAATAGATACGCATATCAACTTGTCACTACAAGTGACAATTTTACGTTTCCTACCTGTCAGAGTAACAAGCTCAACCTTTGCTGGTCCCAACCCAGTAACTTTGGAGAATTTTTCCTTACACTTCAGCAGGATGAGATCACTCTGTTAGAGTTGTTTGCTACCTCCCTGGGACCCCTGTTGATGCAAACTCTAGTTACTTGATGGCTAAAGTAGTTTGCTAGGTTGAGGTCCTACAGAAGTACATGAGAATATCTAGCAATGTTTTCTTTGAAGTTTGAACATCCCTTCATATGAACCACTGTCGTAAGCAAAACAGAAAAATCTGGGGGAAAAAATGGCGTGTTCTCAATATGTACCTAAAACTGTTGCAATCATTAGAAACAAGGAAACTTTAAAAAGTATCTAGAAAAGTTTGTTTCCCTCACAGAGCATCCAGATATACACAGAATGCTTGAATTGCAACACATAGGCATCCTGCTGAAAGAAGCAGCTTTGCACTAGCTAGAATCCTTCTGGCCTGTCTGCTTGCCAAGTTCTTGGAGAAACAAAGCAATATTGACAAACAAGGTGTGCAAACATGAAGCCAGAGTTTCTCTTTGGAATTCTGCCATGGGAGCAGTGTGTGTGTGGCAGGAGGACTGCCTGTGTCCATGGATGATCTCTCTGTACACGACACAGGGCACAGATGACTGCATCATTAATCACAGCACTGAATGGGTGAAATGTAATGCTGGGCATCGGGCTGCGAAACTGGCCTCTGAGAGGGAGAGAGGGAAAGGGTGTGCTTGTGATGCCTTAGATCATGAAGGTGGAGTTTTACCATTATCTCAAGGCAGTATGTTGTAGACTTCTTTGTGGGTTGCAATAAGTCAAATAAATGTCACAAAAATGCCTTCTGGTGTGATGTGGTCTGAACAGAGTTTTCTGTGAGGATGGAGTAGTTAAACTTTTGGTTGTATGCACCCACTAATTGTCAGCATGTCCACTAGTACAAAAACATTCACTAATACTCTTGAGACCTTGTTTGGTGTATTTCCTGGTGCCCTAAATAAATACAATCTGCTCCTGGAGAGTAAGGATGTTCTAAAGGGTACCCTGTAATATAGTTTGATCAGGGCATGGGTTTTGAAATCAATTGACTAAATAAAAGTCCTGTTATGATGCCTATTCAAGCTAAATAAAAGATGACCCTTAAATGGAAGGATGGGAGGGAAAGGTCTGATGCCCCTTCTCTTGGCATGAGCCAGAGGGACAAGACAGATGGTTTGATGCAGAGTAGCTTACTTGATGTGGTGATGAAGAACTCATTAAGGGCTGCTCAAAATAGTTTTCCATGTGTGATGTAGTTCAGTATGGAAGCTTGTTTTTTCTGTCAACTTTGAGCGTATTGTAATGATTCAATGCATAAGCATTTAAGAAGATTCACATGGTATAAGGTGCAATTATTGACTTTTATCTGTTGTCCTTATTTGATGGAGGTGTTGGTTCAGCCCAGGTAAAAGCCAGATGGCAGGTGAACCTGCAAATATGAAGCATGAAAACTGTTCCAAATAGCTGTATGGTGGTGTTAATCTTCAGTTCTTAACAGCATTAAAAGCATTTTAGGAACTGCTTATATATGCACGTCTGATAGTACTCTCCTAGCATATTGTTCAAAGGAAAAGACTGGTCTGAGTCCCCATGTTTCTGCAAATGAGACTCTCTTGCACTTTGATATCATGTTTACATTGGATGTTTAGCAAACCAAGAGTTCTCTTACTGTGCCTGCTATGGGAATTTTAAGTGTTTCTTAAAAAAGGGGAGGAAGTTGCCATTTTCAAGTGCTAGCGATTTTGTAATAAAAAGGGAGATGATATTTTCTTCATATTGGCCTTTTTGCAAAAACTGTTTTTTGTTCAGTTAAAGTGTGCCCTTGTGTCCCTTGACAATTAAAGAATGTATGAATTTTAAAGTGACATTGTGATCCTGTGGTGTTTGGCTTTTGGTAGGAATAAATGTAACAGAACTGTTTGCAAAGTCAGTGAGACAGAGAGGTTTCTGTAGTATTTCCAGTAGTTCCTAGGACTCAAAGGGATTCTAATGAACTGCCAAGAAACCCTGAGATTAGAGGAAATTACTATGAATACAGACAAAAAAATTGAATAAAATGTGTTCTATGTACTCCGTCTGTCCACAGCTTGTAAAATTAGTTAAATTCAACTTGGTTCAGGTTTTGTGGAACAGTAAATGAAAGAAACTTGTTTGTAGCAAGGTCTTTAAAGTAATCTGTTTTGATACTTCTTAAAGGCTTCTTCATGAAAGTTTTAAATAGTTCTGCTTTCAGAGGTCTATGCAAAACTGCATAATTCACTGGAATAAAACTGACATGAAAATATTTCAACTATACTATGAAGTTGCTTCACCTTGATCTTGCTCTGTCCTAATCTCAATTAGGAAGCTGTTCATTAAACCTAGCTGGCTGAAAGAATTCTTTTGATTACTGCACTTCCAGATAATACAAGGGGTTATTGCTAACTCACACTGCAGGTGACTTTTAATATTGCATGAATTGAAGGAATTGGCATTTTGCTGTAGGTTTTCTAGTAGTTGTCTATTCCAAATTGTGCTCCTGACAGATAGGATAAGCAAATGTGATTGCACACTTTCCTTTTTCTAGTTCCCCATAGACAAGAACCTTGGCAATTAATGAAGCTGAGTGGGTTTTTTTTTCCCATTTTGAAGCTGACAAGGGAAAACTGTGAAGATGGGTACACAAGGCATTGTGTGGTATCTGTAAATATAAGGATGACCTTCTGCAACCTCCTCTGAAAAAACACTGCATCCTCTTGCTATCACTCAGATAATCCTTATCCTGCTGGGCTTCTCGCCACCAGGAAGCTCAGTCAATGTGGCATCAGAGCCCTTGATTAGCAAGAGCAGCCATGTGGAACAGAGGCATAGAGTCTAATGCCCAATTTCAGTTGATCTATACTTCAATGTTTTAAACACAAGTATGTTTATTATGTAGTTAAGCATCTTCACTAACAGTTGTCTTTGCTTACAGAGGAAGGTAGGCACTGTCTGAATTAATACTTCTCTTCATTCAATAATGTTTTACCGCAGAGTGAATGTGTTTATTTACCATTATACTATAGAATATATACTGTGCATTTTAAAAAAGTGAGTCCTAGACTATAAAAAACCCCAACAGCAAAACCCAGCAAAACCTTTGAAACATATTTACTCTTGCTTAAAAATATCCAATAAATATGAAGCTTACCTCTATGTTGCAAAACATGGAGTTCTAGCAAGTGTTATCTTTGGTGGAAAAATTATTTAAACATTACATTCAAATCTTTGTAGCCATGTGTCTTTCACTTCCTTAATTGTTTCTCTAGATTATTTTTTGTTAGGACAGTGTTTTGGAAGGCATAGGAAGGACTTGTCATGTTAAGGTTCTTATAATTTTGGGGATTTTTTGAGGGGAGGTGGTTTGTTTGGGTTTTTTGTTTGTTTGTGGGTTTTTTGAATGAATTGAAGTGTAGATTTAGATATTGAGGACTCAAGATACCTAACATATGCCTTTTATGGGGAAGAGCATGTGTACAGAGTAAGCACTAGGGAACAACTCTTAAGAACTCCCCTCCTACCTTTCTGCCTGTTACTGTTTCTTCAGTTTCTCCTCAAGAAAAGCTATTATAAATAGCTAAGTAAAGAGAGTAAATGAAACTGTAGCAGTTAAGTCCAAATATTTTTATATTTTCTCACAATAATTTAGCTTTGGCATTTCTGTGGGCTTTTTCTTGTTTATTTGGCTTGAAATTTCAATCAGACATTTCCCTTTCTACTCCACGGCAGAAGTATTGGGAAGTGCATTGCTGTGACAGGTTTTTGGGTTCTTTTGATTCTTATTTCATCCCTTCCTGGTGTAAAGAGAAATCTGTGCTGCCCAGAGCTTCAGAATGGTGATGATCACATTTAGGCTTGCTGATCTTTTGGCCACTCTGAATTCAGAACTTTGGAAAGTGTTGGAGGCCATGTTTGAAAGACTTCTGTTGGTGAAAACTGGGAAGTTTGAGAACCATAAAATGAAAAGGTGGAAATTGCATAAACAAGCAGTGTTCCTGAAAAAATTTGTGTATGCTTCAGTAGATGCCAGAACAGTGAAAATTGGGCTCTGATCATGCTGACTTGGTAGAACAATACTGAGGAGAGTTATGACTGGCTGTAAGACAAGCTGTCTTCTCCTAGAACATCAAGTTTCCAGAAACAGTGTTAGCTCCCGTGATTTGCAGACCATATCCACTGCAGGATTAGTGCCTTTCTTCCACCCAAGCAAATGTTGCAACACTGAGAGCTGTTCAGGTTATAACATACCAATCAAGCATTCCTGACTGGATGTTCAAAATTTCTGGCTATGCAAATTTTTAAGAAAATAAAACTGCACTGCTTCTCTACTCCAGTTGGAACATTCTTGCTTTCTGGATTTGTATTTTTGTAGAAATAAACCACATTTCAGACAAAATTGTTATGCTCATATGTAAAGCTGAATACAGAGGAATGAATTAAAAAGCTTTTTCCTAGTCTACCCTCATTGTCCTCTCCTTTATTAAGCTTTGTTCTCATGCAAACAAGATAGCAAGTACAGTGGCTTTTTTTTTTTTGTTTTTCTTTTTGTCTGGTATAACTGACCTCACACTATGTTAGGAAACAATGTCTTGGGCTAAACTTAAAGTAACATAAATTCAGGGGATGAGCAGAAGTGGTAGAAAGCCTTCTTGAGCTATCAGTGGGAGAGGCTGGTGGTACAATGGTGAAAACAGCTTTAAAGTCAACAACTGTATTAGGCTGTTGCAGGAAGAAAAAAAAAAAAAGAAAAGAAAAAGAAAGAAAAGAGAAAAGGTAGCTCTGTCCAGGAATGAGATGGGTCCATTATTTCTGGTAGGATGTGTATTGAGCTGTGGTCTACAGTTCAGGTGGGCCCCCCCAAGTTACAGTAATAACCATGTTACTGGCTTTTGTTTTGATTTTCCTCTCTAGGATGTTGAAGGTAAAGATGGCACACTAAGATTTCATATTTTCTTTCTGGTGTCACTTCACAGAATTGCTTGCCTTAAACATGAAAGACACAGAATTTCTTCCAAACCCAAAATTTCTTGGCTTTATGGTTTTTTACTGTGACAACTTTGCAATTTTGAGTTCAAAGTTACTCTTTGGAAGGTGTGACCTGCAGCTTAGTCCTGGGTTTTCTGGTTTCTTTGCTCTGTGCAACTTGGTTTTGCTTGTTTGGCTTTCCATTGGGTGGCGTTTGGGGTTACTTTGCTTTTGTTGCATATTGAGGGGTTTTCCCCTGAGTCAGTGTTAGTCACCTAATGGGGCTGTTGGGTTGCTCTGGGTACTGGAGGCTGGACATGTCCAAAATGCTCATAACTGCTACTAGCTGGAGATGCTTTTGCTTTTTGGAAAGCTGAAAGACCATCTGATACCAGTACCTTTCTGAAAGCAGGAGGAAATAGGGATGGGTGAAAAAATCAGCTTGTGGGTTTTAAAACTTACGGATTTCCCATTACAAACACTAAAGTAGGGGTTTTAATTTTCATGTGGAGTGACGTCCATATGATTTGCATTTCCATGTTTATAGATACATTCTTCCAATCCCTGTGGTTTCACTAGTGAGACAGAAAAATATAGCTAGGTTTCTCTCAAATTCAGAGTGCATAACTGGTTTGGTTTGTATTAGTATACTGCAGAAATTCATATTGGAAGAAAAAACTAGAGTATTTTAGCTCATAATGTGCACTGAGAAAAATCTTTTTCTTTAAAATCTTCAAAAGGCTCTCTACTGATTCCATTCTTCTTTATAATAATGGTTCTTTGGACATATCTGAGAACTAGTAGCTATTTTGAGTATCTTAATATTAGAGCACACAGCCTAAGAGTTTAGGGACATGATTTTCAGTTGTTTTTTCTAAAAAACTGTCAAGTGGCTGAGACTCATTGCTGGAAAATCTGTGGTGTGCTTGAAAGTAACACACTAAGTGCCACAGGTTCCTGCAATCAAGAAAAAAACCTTGTATATTCAGTTTGTTGGTACAACTTGTTTTTCCCAAGCTGAGATGTTGAGAGGAGGTTTGTGTGATAGATGCAAGCAGTTTGATTATTGTAGGATATCATATGTGGTTTAGACTAAAGATTTGTATCTTTACATATCAGCACTTAAAAGAGAGTCAGCAACATGGAGCTGACATGCCTTGCTGTTGTTGGCTTAAGTTAAGCCAAAACTTAGAACTGGTTGACTCTCCTAATGGTAAAGGAAAAAACTTGAATTACAGAAGTTTATGCTCTTTCTTATGGCCTTAGAGCAGTGCAGAGGTTTGTTCTTTAGAACAGGTGTCCATACTGAGGTTCACAGTTGAATAGTGATAAATATTGATGATGTGAATAATGTTTTGGATAAAGACAACTGGAGGGATGAAGAAAGGAAAATGTATTGTTGTTGTCCGTAACTGCAGTTGCAGTTCTTAATATAACTTGTTTACTGGTGAAATGGTGTGTGAGGTCAGATGGAGCTCAGACTAGAAAATAACACAGTGATTCACTTTTCCAAAGCAACTTTGCTTTTGCTTTTAAACAACTCTTAATTGAAAAAAAACATAGTAATGTAATTAGAATGCTCTTGTTGTTGTCGCTAATGATAATTTTTCCTCCTCCTTAATTTTAGTTTGTACTCCAGTTAATGAATTTCAAAAACTTCGACTATGTTGACAGTCTTTCAAAACAAAGATTTATTTTTTTAACATTTATTGCCTTTTTACTTTTTCTTTTGACACCAGGAACAAAAGGACACATATTTCTGTTTTTACTTGGCCAGGATGCAAATCAAAATAGCAATGTAGCTACTGCTTTTGGAGAGTGGCAGCTTTAATAAATCAGTTAAATACTTCAGAGTTCATAATTCTTGCTGTTTTCAATATGGGGATTTTTTTATGAATGCTTTAATGCTTTACCTCAAGTATCACCTGGAAGACTTGAGACAAAGTGCAATACTGCTCTGTTTATAGTAGCTGCAAAAAATTACTGATTTCCTCTGTAAATCACTGGAAATTATTTGAAGTATGCATTTTCCAACAAAAATAACATTACACTGTATTACTCTCAGATTTTTTTCCTTAAGGGAGACTTTTCCGGAGTGCTGCAAATGAATGAATAATTTCTACTATGAATTGCTATTAAAATAGTTTAACTGTTGCTTTAGAGTAGTGTCTATTCCCTGCTCCAAAGGATCTGTCACGGTACTCCAGTTTTATGTCTCTGAAATAACACTGGCTTATAGCTATGCAAGAGTTTAAAATTTGATGAAGCAACAATTTATTGTGTAAGGCACTAATGACACAGATTCTGCATATTTTAATGGAGGTATAGATTATTTATTCAAACAAGGCTAAATGAAAATGGTGACAGTGCACTGTTGGTGATGTTACTGCAGAAAGATGCCTTTAAGAAATAAAACTTGTGTCCTGTGGCTGACAGTGGGCCTCTTCTCCACGTACTCTCCCCCAAACAGATAAATTGAACCTATCAAAATTTAACTTCAGCAGAACACAGCTATAGTTTGTAGTTCAAAAGGAATTTAGAACTAAGAATGACCTTGATAATTGACACCATCCATAGTCTGAGCTCCCATGAAGTCACCTTTTTAGCTATTCTTAAAGGCATGACACTAGCTGCAATCAATTTTGATTTGTCTAAGAAGAAGCACCTTTGGACTTTTCTGTGGTATGTGGAAAATTATTACACTTTTTTTCAAAGGTGTAATGAATTCTGAAAACTTGGTATGCTGTGGGGATGTTTCAACTGTTTTTGTTATTCCACAACAATTCAGAGCACTTTCTCGTCAGTATTACAGTCACACTTGCATCATTTGTGTTAGGCCTTTACGTCTTCCTTCTGAAAAAACACTCCATATACTTCTTCTGGAGTTCTAGGAATAGTAATAAAGGAACACTATTCTTCCTCCTCTTGGTCTCTTTTCCCTTGTTTCTTCATCCATCTAGTACTTTCTTCCACTTCTCCTTATTAGCAGAGAGGAGCTGTTGGGAAGAGCAAGTCCTTTAGACTATGAACACTCAGGCAAGACCTTGTCTAGCTCTTGAATCCAAGAAGCTCTTGAATTCCACTGTGCAGAATGATGTTGGAACTGGCCATATTGAAGGAAGAGGATGAAGATGTCTTGCATTTCATGTTGCTTTTACAGCCTTCTCTGAATATGTCACTATAAATCAAAAAGGAGTTTATTGCAAACAGAATTTCCCTGTGTAAAACAGTGAAAAATAAAGGATATTTTATTGTTAAACAGGCTATTTAGTTCTGTTTGTTTTCAGTTTTCTGTATAAATTAGCCTGTTCTTTTCTCATGGATCAAGTCAAACTTTATATGTTTTTATTCCAGATAATTGTGGCAAAGCACTGTCTGACTCGTTTATGTCTCCATTTCTTCACCCTGTTGGAAGAGGTTTTCTTTGATAGTGTGTCAAAGCTTATTGAAGTTCTTGACATTAACTACTGTATTAAATATAAAATATTGCATCCTAAAGTTGTCTCATGCTAGTTTATGTGAGTGTTTTCTTTTGTCTGGGAATTTTACAGGCATGTTGTAAGGCAGCTGCAATTGGAAACCTGCTGCTGTGTCTTGGAAGCCTGCTGAAGTATCTTTCTTTGTATGAGTTTTCAAACTACTATTTGCTGAAGACAGCACAGGGAATCTTCAAGTCTGAGATGTCAGAGTGTGCTGATGAGGAACTATTGTAACTGAGGTGGTTTATTAAACTGTTTTGTTGTTCAAGCTGGTCTGACATCTCTGTACAGAGCCAGGTCTCACTGCCATCCTAATTAAGGGTAGTTTGTAGGCAATTTTCTTTTAAAACTGATATTTTGTCCACAGACAAAACCTGCTTCTGTCGTCTGAGTTTTTGTTTATTTGTTATAAACTGAATAACATTAGCTGGGTAGTTTACATTAGCAAAACTAAGCGCTCAAATGTGGCAGCGTGTCTAAAGTTAAAAAAACCCTACTGCCCAGTGGAGGGACACATTAAGCAAGCACTCTAGTCTGTATAGACCACGTTTTTTTAGCTTTAAGGAGTAGGGTAACTATCTATAGGTACCTCTGTGACCAGATTGGGGTCTGGGTGTACTAATGCCTTGCTGGTTGCATGTGCTGTCTAAGCTGTTCCTGTTTGGGGGTTTTTTCAGCCTTAAGGGGGACATGATGTAGACTGATAGTCTTGGGGTAAAACACTCAGCAAAATAGGATCAAAGTCATTACAAGCATTTCTTGTGAACACCCTTCCCCCCAGTACCCAACTTCATAGGTCATTCCAAGTCATGTACTTCATCATGCTGGTCTGGTCCTACTCAGATGCAAACCAGGAACGAATGTTTGTTATCGTGTGGTTCAAATAAAGCAAAATATGTTAACCATAGCAAAAATTGAGATACAGTTAGTAAAGGAACACCTAGTTCCTTTAATGTCCCTCTTCTAGTTCAGTGATTCCTGAATCTTGAAAGCTCTGTTTGTAGTATAAATAGAAATCAATAACTTTGATAATAGAATTAAGATATGTAATGCAGTCTCCTAGGAATAAAGGTTTAAATCACATCACAGAGCTTACTTAATATTATTTACTCCCTGACCTCATTAGGAAAAGATGGAAACTGTGCTGTCCTTACCAGCTGCAAACTCTTTGACACTTTGATCTCTGTTCTGATGCCCATTTGCATTGACAGGCTGCTGTTCTGAAAAGAAAAGGAAGGGAAACACAAAGCCTGGGGGCCACGTGTGATATGGTATCGCAGTGCAGGACAGTGTGAATCTGCACTGTATGTGATTACCAGACAGTAAATCAGCTGTGCTGTGCTTGAGCCAGAAAGCAACAGCTTTCACACTTGCTGCCTGTTTCCCACTCATTGTAAAGCCCTGCCCTATCACTTGATAGACCTGGAAAGGAAGCGCAGAGGAAGCAAGTGCCACTGCTGGTTCAAAATGTTCCAGAGCAACTGGAAACTCTGAGCAATGGCTTGGGTGAGAAGAACAAGACCTTATTGACAGGGTTCAATTTTAGTCAAGTCTGTTTCCCATCGGCTTCCTAAGTAATCACAGCCTTTCTTTTTTCATCTCCTTTGCACTCTCTGGGTCTCCCACTTCCACCTCCTTTTTTATTTTATTAATTTTTTCTTTTTTTAAATTTTAGTGGGCTGAACAATCAAGGAGACCTAGGAAGTTTTCCTCCCTCTGCTAAATCCTGGAGGAATTATGAATGAAAAAGATGACAAAAGCATTCAAGGTAGCTGTCATCTCCTGCTTTGTCCCCATGTTCCTCCAGATTTTTCATTGAATAGTTTTGAATTTCTCAAGCAGGGTCTTGTTCTTATCATTTGATACACAGAAATACATGTTGTTCCTGTGATGCCATGGCACGTGTGGTGCTGTGCCCTGTAAAATGGCTGTAAAATCTTGTGCACACATATGTGGATGTCGTGGGAGAAGTACATAAGCTGAGACTTTCTATCTTGGTTTCAAGCTCTTCTAGACTGTGCAAGACTTTATGAAGCATTTCTACCATAAAGTAACTCTTTTTTTTTTTTTCTAGTTTTGAAGTTTTAAACATAGAGCAACATGCCCCTCATACACTGCGCTATTCCATTTTGCATAGATATACTCAGGATTTTCCAATCCATGCAGTAAACAGTCTCCACTGGCAGTCCTGCTGCTCTATGGCCTCCTAGTGCTTCTCAAATTTCTTATTTCAGTCTGTTTTATTCCTTAGGCTCTCCATGAGACAAGAAAAGCTCATTTAATCTGAGGTTAAAAGAAAAAAAAAAAAAAAGAAAAAGTTTTTCTCTGGAAAAACATGCTTTTAAAGGATGGCCAGAGAGATGTCTGTTTAGTTTTGCACTTACATGTCTCTGACCGTGATATATGTAATAGGGTTTAAGCACATAAGCATAGGTGGCATCTCAGTGTTTTTATGGTCTTTTTGTAGCCAGCCATTTGACTCTGGTGGAATACATTTGCATATTAAAAAAACAACCAATTCAAAAAGTCAGTGAGAAGATGCAGACTTTGGGCATGGGTAATATTCACTGAATTGGTTAGCAAAAACTTTTGGAGCGGTAAACTTCTCTGGGTTTTTGATGGTGTGTATGCATTCATAAAGATGATGTGACTTACTGTGTTTGGTAGTCCTTGCAATAGTCATACCAGAAAAATCATCTTATGGCAGGAAAACATGCATTAGCATGTGTTTTAAAGTATTTGCTTCTGGGGAGTCTAGTAATTGAAGTTGGACAAAGATTTAAAAGTAAAACAAAAAATCCCTAAAAATAAAGGACCCAAATTCTCATCCCTCAATGATATGTAAAATGTGAGAATGGCTTATATTCTGTCATATAAGCATAGGGTGTGCTAGGGATGTTTTTGAAAACTCGGTTGGTCAGGCAGGCAGAGTTACTGCTTCCTTCACAAGTCGTGTGGAAGGACTGTGTGTGCAAGGGGGAGGCCAGTGGGACACCGTGCTGCAGAGGCATGATGGTTTGCAGAGTATGCCAGGCTTGCACTACTTTATAAAAACATGTTACCTTCCCTATCTCCAAAATAGTTCAATAACTGTGGTTAGGATATTTTGGAAAGATGTCCCCAGGCACTTCATAATGGAACTTGAGAAGAGGTTCAAGAGATGGGAGTTTTCAGCCAGTGTTTGTAAGCAAGTTATCTTAAAATATATGGCTTCTTGATCTAAAATTAACTGAAAAAAGTCTATAGTATTTTTAGGTTAGTGTATGAATCTGGAGAAATCAAAATATATGCTTGTTGCCCTGTCAACTCACTACAAGGATTTTTTTATTCCCTTTTTTGAGATCTTAAGCAGTCCAAATCTCCCAGGCCTATTCAACATGTTTCTAACATTTTCCTCTATATTACTTTTCCCAGGATGGATCGTACTTGGCTGAGCTCCTGTTGGAAAAAGGCTATGAGGTGAGTGACTCGGTGCCTGGCTGCAGGCTGATGGAGTCGCTTGGATGTTGCAGCTCCATCCGGCTTCCTCTGCTTCTGTCCTTCTCTGTGTATGTTTTCCACTCCAGCCCTAGATAACAAATCAAAACTCCAGAGAGGAATGTGCAACATGGCCTGTAATCATGCCAGGTTATTGTACTGTTTATCATCTAATGTCCACTGGTGGATTCCCTCTTCTCCTCAGGGTACAGCTGCTTTGCATGTTTCCCGCCAACTCAGATAAGCAGGGACCTGTGTGAGCCAAAACTGTAAGGAGTTAGGGAATAATTTATGATGCACTGTGCCACATAAAGGAATAAGAATCTCTTCTTTGTTCTTTTTTCCCCCCTCTCTTTTCACAGTAAAAGCCCTTTTATTTTGGCAGTTATATTTCAGCAATGAAAACTTTGCATTTTGCTTTTTCTGTTTGAAAAGAAAAAAACTCCAACAAACCCAAAACAACCTGTCCTTTAGTAGAGTTGCTTTCTGTATTTTCTCTTGGATTAATAGTATTCTTGCTTAGCATATGATTTTTACCTTTTCCTTCAAATAAAAAGAGTCTGATTCCTTTTTGCTGCATAATTTTTCCTGGTAAAAATCCCATTTCTTGTGACCCAGCAAAGCAACAGTCACATGCTTGCTGTTGGTATGTTTTGATGTGTTTGAACTGAGGTGGACATAAAAGTAATATTTGCCTTCTCAGTCACAAAAGATGTTTCCAAAATGCATGATAATGGAAGGAGAGGGGTGGCAAATTTGTTTCCCCACAATGTAGGATTTTCTGGGGTTTTAGTTAAAGCTAATGCTTGTTGTAATGTTAAATTTTATTCTATTGTAATACTGTAAGAATGAGAAGTCTCTTCTCAGCCAGTCTGTGCTTTCCATGCTTTTGCAAGAGGTTTATCTTGCCTTGCTAATTCCATCCTTTATCCTGCTTTGTTGATTGATTTGCTTATTGATAATGGCTTTTTAGTATTGTAAATTGCTTTTTTTTACTATTTCTCCATTCCATTTGGGGAGAAGTGACATCATTGTGGTTGCTTCTGCTACTTTGAAGGCAAAAGCACATACTCTGTCCTAGTCCACAATGAAGTTAGGAACTGCCAACAGCAAATAAAATAAAATATAACTCTTTCCACAATAGAAAGGTTGCTGTACTTGGATAGAGTTTTTTCTTCTTTTTCTCATCCCTCCATCAATTTCTTTGAATTCTTTCCATTCCTTCCTGTGATCCCAGTTAGAGAGTAACTCTGCTTCTGAGTAGCTGAACACAAGAGTACACGAGATAACTGGTTGCTTCCCTGAGATGCTTCGTTTGACTTGTTTTTTGAAATTTCAGTCTATCTGAAGATCTGAGCCTGTTGAGAAAAATCCACTGATCTTACATTCTTAACTAGATTAACCAGTTTGCACACATTTTGGCTTGTCACAGAGTTTGCATTTCACCTGTCCCATGTAGACAAAGGTAGCTTTCATCAGTGGTTTTTTTTTTATGGTAACGTTGCTGTCATGGATTAAACATTTGGCAGGTTTTTTTGCTCTTGTATGTACATACCAGAAAAAGGAGTGGGAGAAAAAAAAAGAAAAAAAAAAAGGAAAAAAAAAAGGCAAAAAGCAGCATTCATGTGTTTTCTGCTGGATGCAACAGGCTTTGTTTGCTGAAACTTTGAAGTCCTGGGATGATCGCATTTAGCACATATATTTGGTTAAATGTTGGAATCACAGTCATTCAGCTGACACAAAGCTGTTGCAAGCCCAATCTTTCATCAAGCTTTGAGCTGGCAAGATTTGACTTACTGGTTAATCGTTCACATGAACTTGAATTTAAGCATGACTTCATTCAGAGATAGATAATTGAGTGCTCAAAAGTTCCTCATCAGAACTTTAAGCCAAAATATTTAATTTTGCTAGAAAAATCCCAGAATCATTTAGTCGTAGATCACCCAGTCCAACTGTTAACCCAGCACTGCCAAGTCCATAACCAAACAATGTCCCTAAATGCCAGATCTACGTGTCTATTAAATACCTCCGGGGTTGGTGACTCAACCACTTCTCTGGGCAGTCTGTTCCAGTGTTTGACAACCCTTTCCATGAAGAAATTTTTTCCTAATATTCAGTCCAAACCTCCCCTGTTGCAGAGCACCTCAGTTAGCTTCCTTTAGAATAATTTGCTGGTTTAAAACTGCAAAGTCTGATATTTTAGTCAGAAAAATAATAGTTCATTTGAGTACTCAAAATATTTCCATCATCTTTTGCAAAAGTGAAGATATTATGGAAATGTCTTTTTTTTGGAAGTGCTTCTCTGTAAACCTGATGTCCCTATCCACATATTCTATAAATAATTATTTTGATACAGCTTTTGACTACATATCTTCGAAAATTTGTCTTCATGAATTCATTATTTGATGGAAATTTATTCTAGGGGGCATGTTTCTCAGTGCCTCATTGATCCTCAAAGTGCAAATGTGGAAAGTTTAGTGATTGAATTGTAGAACACATTATGTTGTGAGCCTGCTTTGTGACAGGGCACATGAGGTTTTATGAAAGGAAATTGGCATCATAGATCTGACTTGCAAGCTGTAAAGATTAATCTATTGAGCTGTTTGTTTTTAGGAATCTTGCCACCAAAATGCCATTCTTAAAGCATCACACTGGTCTCAATCTGCACTTGTCTGCACCTTTTTACTCAGTTAAAGTTTTTACTTAAGATAGAAGGAAAAACGTTTCCTGTGTCAATTACAATAGCTTATGTTATGTGTGAAATTAAAATCCCCAAACCAAAACCCTAAACACTGCCTGTTCCTACTGCTCTGTTCTTGAAGGTACAACTTAACATGAAGTGAGAGAGTAAAGCGATGGCCTGACCAAACCAAGTGCAGGATGCATCAAAGTGTAAGAGATCACTTTCAGAAATAAAAAGGCAGGGAGAGTTGGAGGACAGTCAGATGCCTAAGCTTGATTTCTCTTGTGCAAGCACAACTTCTGCAGCTGGTAACCTGAGCTAATGTGAATTTTGGCATCAGGCATCATGGGGCTGTCTTACAGGACAGGAGGAAACAGGGTCAGTCTCTGAACAATTTCTCTAATGTATTAGACACAAATGGTCTTTTCTTTAGTGTTAGTCAGAACCAGTGGGGCTTTTTTTCCCACCAACTTATTTATTGTGGCAGCTTAAAGGAAATTCCCAACCTGGGTTTCAGCCTTAGGCTTGTCTGTGTGTCTCGCAACCCACTGGAGAACACTGACTCATGAGGTCCACAAAACAGCACTGACTGTCCTCGCTGTTCTTCCAACACCCCAGGACGTGAATGACAGCTGATTTCTAAAATACATATGGGCCTTGCAGCTGTTGCTCCTTATTTCCCCTTGGCTTTTTCTTCTCTTCTCTCCTCTCTGCTCACTCTCTCCTTTCCGCAGCCCTATCTCTTGCTGCTACTTTTTCCATGCCCATCATCTCTGCCTCCAGAAAATTTTCACTACAACCAGGGAGAAATGGTTTTCTTGGCATTCACATATTTCTTCTCCAACTCCAGTAATGTCACTCACTAGGAGATGGTGCTCTAGGGCAATTCAGTATGTTTTCTGTACTCTATGTGATGCTTGAGCTGCTAGCGGTGTCAACAAGACAGAAGGGGAAACCACTCAAGGGTACGCAAGTAAATACAACAGCATCGGACCTCATCTCCAAGTATTTTGTTGTTATTTGGAGAACTGCCCACCTGTAGGAATAGGTACAAGCTCTGATTACCTGATATAAGGGATAGGTCCATGAATATGAAAATTTTGAGTGCTGGTGATAAACACTTTCCTCTTGATGTTTACCACTTATCTTTTGTATTTTAACTTCTTCAATTCCCAGGTGCATGGCATCGTTCGTCGGTCTAGTTCTTTTAATACAGGCCGGATTGAACATCTCTATAAGAACCCACAGGCTCACATTGAAGGAAGTAAGACATTGTTTTTATATTTAAGGTGGTGTGTGTTAGTCTGTTCCATGAGTTTGGTGGGGAAAGGTCTCTGCGAGCAGGAAGGGAATCCCATTTTCCTCTGCTTGTGTTAGCTAGCTGCCCTATCTCAAAAAGAAAAGTGACCATTTTTCTGTGATGAAGATGTGGCATGAAGTGTAGATGCTCTTGTGACAGAGTGGAAAATATAAGTGGCCCAGGAAAACACTTTCTGCTGTGTAGAAGTGCTGTCAGAGTTCACACATAGCTGGGCAATAGCACTTAGAAAATGTCTGGGCCTGCAAAAAGCTGTGTGAGCTTAAAAACACTGAGATATTAAAGTAGTGAAATAGCTGGTTTTTTTTGAGGCAGTTATCTTAAGCACTCCACTTCTGTTTCTTCATGAGCTTCTTAGTGTCTGATGAAGGTAAAGGTTTGGAAGCAACCTGTATGACAGCATGACTAAGATATGATCAATTCTTACTGATGACAGGAAGAATGAATCTTCGGACCTTATGAATTTCTGCACCCAGGGAAGTGATTACTTGCATTTCCTGAAGGAAATTTGGAAATTTGCTGTTACCAATGATAGTTTGGAAAGTCAAAACTCTTATCTTTAGTGTACCCATTATAAAAATTGTTAGAATATTTTACCTTAAAGAAGGTTAACTGGTCACTTAATGAGAAGCAGGTCAACCATTGGATAGCTCCAGTTCAGCAGAAAGATAGAGCACTTTAACAAGCATGTAGTTCTCTATGCAATATGTATTTTGTAGAGCTGTGCAGACTCAATGCTGTCCTAAATAGTCTAATTTAAGGTATTGTTAACTCTAAATATGTCCATGGTGTAAATAAATCATGTCTTTGAAGTCAGCTTCACACCATGGTTAAACAGAGCCTATTTTTATCAAGTTATAATATATAATGCAACTTACAGGTTTCATGAGTAATTTTTTTAAAAGTTACTTCATTTCTGACATGACTCTGACATGGTATTTACTTTGAATTGTTGCTGCTTACTGTATGTTGCTCCTTAAAATATCTGATTGAGGGGTAAAACTGAGTAAAATATCTTCATGAAGAATACTGAAACCTGTTTTTCTGTCAAGAACAATGTAAGAACTGTTTCCCATGATTTATATTCTTGGCTCACAAGGTAAAATGAATCAAATGAAATCAAACAGGAACCTGTTCATTGTGAGGACCATCTTGTGAATAAGAAAAGTGATTTGAGAAGACAATGTAGATTGTGGTAAATAAATATACAATCATTTAAGGAAAGGGATGGAAGAAAGAAAAAAGAAAGCAGACGTTAAATTTTTTTCCCCCACTTCTTATCTCATTTTCCTTCAACTGAAGAATGGAGCCATATGAATGGGAGGAGGAGAAGGAATTGGGCTTGGAATCTCAGGAAAGGCTGCTCCATGGAAACTGTTTGAAAACAATGGGTTTCCAGGCAGTACTGGAGGAAGCAAAGAAGCAATAGTGGTTGATGTGAGCAAACCCTAACTTTATCTTTGCTATATGTGTTCATCCCATGAGGAATTGATCACATGTTGCAAGATGGTGCTCTTCATAGACAGTTAACTTCTATATGAAAAAAGGCAGGAGGCACAGGAAAGAAAAAAAGGTGTTTCCTGAAGCTGTTGCTTGCTAAGGAGGTTTTTAGGTTGGGTAATAATCTTAAAGCCCAGAAGTTTTGACATTTGATCTGTGTTTATAAATCTGTGCACCAAATAAGCCCCATTTCTAGTAAGTCTTTCCACCTAGCCTATTACTCTTGAAAGACCTCTTTTTCATGGGTCAGAAAATGGTCATAGCTTTACATCCTGCTCCTCTTCAAACAAGCCATTTGGACAAGGGGCTTTGAAGACTTTTTGGTATGCCAAGATGAGAACTCCTCTTGAGAGCATTAAATTTAAGGTAGTAATGGGAAGGCATCTCTGTTGCTTGGCTCAGCCCAGCCGGTAGCCTGTCTTCCCCTGGGAAGCTCTGAAACTGTGCTCTGGCTCAGGGATGATGGCAGAACTGCATGTGTAGGAAGAAGACCACGGGCTGTGGCACCTCTTTCCTGCCAAGCAGCTGCCTAGGCTGGAGGGGAACCAGTTGTTCTTGCAGACCCCAAGGCTCTTACAGAGCTGCTGGTGCTCCCTGAGCCTCCTCTCACCACAAGCAGAACTAGTTTGTTTCATGTATTGAATTTCATTTGGGAAACAGAACAGTTGCATTTCATACCTGTGGAAATGTGGTGTTCCAGCATGGCCTGTATAGAACTGGTGTCAGGAATGAAGGCAGCCCACATCATGGATAATTTATGTGTACATACAGGAATGGTCACAAACTACTTGCCAGCCTTCATATTTAACCGTAGTTATCCCTTTCTTAAAAAAAAAAAAAAAAAAAAAGAAAAAAAGACATTGTGTTACTATTCCATTACCTGTTAGACACAGCTTCAGCTGGGTCTGAAGTCTCTTCAGAATGTCTTTTTTCAAGCAATATGGATGTAAAAGCAAATTTCAAGAGTATACCATAGCTGTATCGCTTTATCAAGCTGAAAGCCTCATGTACCTCTTATATAGGAGTGTACAAGGCTGAACATCTGAGAAATGTGTGATTTGTTACTTTTCTTGCTGCCTTATACTGTTAAAAAGAAATTAAAGAAAAGTCTAAACCAGCAAAAATAATAACAAAGTTTACATATCTCTACAGCAGTTAAAAAATGTACTGTGGGTTCCTGTGATAGTCTCTTGTAATAAGCCTGGTATTTCAGGACTAAAAATAAAAGAACATACATATTCAGGTTGCTTATATCTGTAGATGATACAGTCCCAGAAAAGTGGTGGCCATTGTCAAATGGGAAAAACACTACACTATACTGAAAAAAGGCAGTGCAAACATAATTTTATTAAGGTTGTAAACATCAAATGAAAATCTATATGAATATGACAAGTAAATATAAACAGCTAGTTCATCAATAGTTATAAGTTTTTATTGGAAAGATATGTAAAGATCAGTGTGGTGGTTTGATTTTTTTTTCTTTTTTAATATGCACAAAAAGAGCTCTGTTTCTGTGAATTTCACTTTTGCAATATCTTCTTGACAGGTCAGGGTCTGAAACCAAGGACAACTTGATTAACCATTGCAACTTGCTCTTTACATTTTGATGGGAGCTGTTCTCATGCTCTTACATACAAATCAGAAAGCAACTACAGTTAGGACAGGATAAATAACATCTGTATCTAACCACATTTGAAATTTTGGTGTGTAGTATCACAAAGCATGCTGCATTGACAGTTAAATTTTCTTCTGAAATTGGTTTACAGTGTGTATTATTTGCATTTTTAAAATGAAAAACAATAGTAACAAATGCAGCGGGTTGTACTGCAATGTTATCTGAGTGTTCACCTTGTAGATACCTTAGGCACTTTTGTTGTGTTGTGAAATTACTTGCAGTGAGAAACTTAAACATGTGCAACACTTTGGGAAGGAGAAGAAAGCTATTGATGTATGCTAAAGAAGTTATTAAAATCTTTGTGAGTGAAAGATTGGAAACCCAAACTAAAAAAAAAAATGCCCTTTTTAGGTGGAATTCTGTATAGGACATTGAACTGATTCATACAACCTGAGTAACTGAAGTGTAAACTATTTTTTCATTTTAAACAAATGATATAAATGTTGCTGGATAAATCAGACTATTGAAAAGAGAATATGAAATGGTATTTATTTCTCCTACAGGGAAATGTATTTTGTACTTAAAGCAGGGGAAAAAAACCAAGCGAAACCACCTTCAGCTGATGATCTCTTAAATTTTTCCAATAAATATTTACTCATATTTTAACCTAAAATAGGATTTGGACCAAGAATGCAATATTGTTCTTATATTAGAGTGTATTAACTCTGTATTTTTAAACTCTGAAGACATGAAGCTGCACTATGGGGATCTCACCGACAGCACCTGCCTGGTGAAGATCATTAATGAAGTCAAACCCTCTGAGATATACAACCTGGGAGCTCAAAGCCATGTCAAGGTGAGTAGCCTCTAGCACTGGCAATTGAGAATGGCTGCTGGTGATGGTATGTTGCCTTGACTGGTTTAGACTGCAGCATTTATAGCCATTTTAACAACTAACTTCAGCAGGTAAACACTGCCTTAAATCAAGATAGCTGTGTTTGCTGCAGTGCTAAATTACTGCATGAGTTTGCTACTGAGTAGATATTGATGTCAATAATAGAGATTAAATTGTCATTGTCAACAAAATCCACTTGTTTAAAAATCTGATTTTATTCCCCTATGAAACAACTTTTGCTGTAGAGTTGCTGCTGTTCAGTCCTAGTGGAGAAGTTATGCAGTTTTCTTAGGCTTAAAACAACATAATTCAGTTTGTTTAAAATCAATACATATCATAGAGCATCACTTCTAGAAAGGCTTTGCCTGTACCAGTTTTCATGCAAGTGATATTCTTTGAAATATTGACCTACAAACAGAGAAAACAGCTCTGCTGCTACTTGCAATATTATAACACTTTTGGGGTTCTGGTTGCAAAATTGAACTTAGAGAAACTGGAACAAGAAGGGCTTGTTAAAGATTAGTCACTTGACCTTGGCAAGTGCTGCTGCACCAAAAGGAAGGAAAATGAATAGTAGAGGGTATAACTTTAGTCTGTGTTTGTTAGTTAAGCTACATTGCTGTAATATGGAAAATCTCAGTTTGCTGACAGGTGACCTCTATTTACTTGCAAAATACTTGTTCATACTTCATGATTACAAACTGAAGCTGATGGCCAGGTAGCAAATTTTCATTAAAATAAATTGTGTGTCAGTCATGTGTCCTGTCATTACTGTGTGCAATGTGAAAGTATTCTAAAGGGTTAATATTCCCTGGCTTCTCTTGAGCTGAGAAGTGAAGGAGCATTTAAGCCCCATGAAAATCATTTTGGCTTTAGTTTTGTAAGTCAGCCTTCCTACAGAAAGCAGCTTGTTGTTCCTATCGCTCTGTAAGCCTTGAAAACCCAGCAAGAGGAAATTATGTTGAAAGACTGCACTTATTGACTACACAGACAGCAAAAGAGAAAAGTGAAATGAGAATAATTTTACTTTCAATTTGCTTGCATGATTGAATTATCCAGTTAACTCTGTGGTTAACATGGGTCTGGTTGGATTTATTAGCTCAGGTACAGCGGTGTAACAACAAGGCTGTATGAGTCCAAGGGAAGCCTTGATCCAGAAGGCAATTGAGCTGCTACTTTGCAGAGTGAAATCTGAGAAAAGCACACTATGCTGGGTATTTGCAGTCCACAGCTAAGTGTCCCAGCACTCCTTGTCTTGAACTGGTTTGCTGTATAGCAATCTCCATTAATTTCCATACCTGTCTTCCTTAGATAGTGTTATCACAGTACTAACATTCTGGTCCCAAACTATCTCCATGTGGCTGCTGCAGCTGCCAACAGCTCAATCACTGCACTGCCGAGGCATGAAGGAGAGGGGGGGTGGTAATGCTGCTGCTGCTGCTGTAGATATTTACGTGACTGCCATGGAATACAGGAAAGTTTATTCCTCAGATATCTCACTGCATGAACATTTTGAGCCAATGCAAATCTGGCACAGTCTCTTAGCTTTTGGAAATCTTATGTGTCTTGGAGGATAATGAAAATGACTCTCTTAGAAGCCAGCCTGAATGCAGCAGGCCTATAGTTGGACAAAGTTAGCGGTTCTACCTGAAATTTGGATAGACTTCTTTGAGGTGTGCTTGCTTCATAGCATTTCCACTACTACTTCTGTTTTTGCAGTTGAGGAGAGAAGGTCTGTTGACTTGAATGATTGGAGGACTTGACTGTGGTATTGGTAGGACTTAAAAACAGTCCAGCAGTGCTTACTGTTTTAAAACAATTCCCAGGGTTGAAAGAGGGAGTGGAACTTGCCCATCTACTGGGGATGAATGTCTTCACCGGAGACCTGAACAGCTTTTACCATTTAACTTTGATTATATAAACTTACTGGTTTTGCCTGTGTGCATCATATTTGGAGAAGGAGTGAAAAGAATTTCTAATCTTAGCTAGCTTCATGTTCTGGTGACTTGAGCCAGTGACGTCTTCAGTATTTTTTGGTGGTGTTTATGTTGGCTTGTATTTATGCAGAAGAAAGTTTTTTCTATCACTCTCACTTCCAGTTAGTTTATGTGAGCCATGCTGAAATGAAGGAAAATAAAATCATAGGAAGTTGGTCTGGTTTCCTGTAGGAAACCAATGAAGATGAAATTGGTTCTTGGAATGAACCCACAGTAGTCTGGAAACACTGTCAGAGAAGACGTTTTTCTGAATCATAGTGAGGACTGTGACTCATAAAGTAGGTCACTGGAAGGCTGATCTGTTGTACATGGGAGAAAGTGAGAGAAGACTGAAACTTGTTCCTTATTAAAAACAGTAAACTTAACAGAATGATATCATCAGTAGGAACAAATTATCCAGTGTGCATTCCGGTCTGTTTTGGTGAGAAACAGGGATTAGCTCTGCACCGTGTCTTTGCCATTGGATGTTCAGAAAACAGTGGCACATTCAATGCATAGTTACTAAATAAACAGTTCAGCCTTATTTTCTCTATCCGGTCATTATATGTCCTACTTTGAATTTTATTCCTTGGGAATCTGGTGTGCTGACCATGATTTGTTTTCATTTAATTTAGTTTCATGGAAGTGATTGTTTAAAGTGTATTAATTCTAAATAATAATCTATTATTGTGTATAGTAGCATGCAGACAGCCTAATCCAAATTCTGTTATCCATAACACTATACTCATATTCCTCTGTCTGTTAAATATCTTAGAAATCATTATCCAAATGCTAGGTTGGCTAAAATTATGTAAATATCTCTTCTTGCACAGGTTTCAAAGGAGACACACACTAAATATAAAGTTGTAACTGTTTTTTCCTGAAAGACAGATGATCTCATCAGTATTTGACTGTGCTGTAAGATTTTCTTTTTGTTTTTGAGTTGTATTGAACTAGTAAAGCTGGCAAATATTATTTGACAAATTTCTGAATCCAAAAGCAGTGTAACCGTAGTAAAAGATAACTTGCTTTCAGCACTTGAAACTTTTTTAATGTATCTAAGCAGTTAAATGTAGGACTGAAGAAATGGCTCTGGTTTTATGGCTATTGCTTACCTAGTAGTCATGTATTAAATACCTAGTCAAATTTGTGTTTAGTGCATAGGCCTTCAGAGCTCAAAGAGGAAAATTCCAACTTATGCAAAAGCCTCTGCTCACCCATGTCTCTTACTGCCTCCTGAAGTTATAGCTTGCATGCTGGTTGGTGGGAAAGTGGGATGTCTACAGGGAGGTGAAACTTGAAGCACACAAGCAAAAGTTTGCATCATGTAATCTAACAGAGTCATAGAATGGTTGAATGTTGGAAGGAACCTCTGAAGACTGTCTAGTCCAACCCCACTACTCAAAGTGGAGTCAGTTAGAGCAGGTTGTAAAGGACCTGGTCCAGTCAAGTTTTAAGGAGGATGGAGACTCCCTGAGCAACCTGTTTCGTCACCTGTGCAGTTCCATCACCCTTACAGTAAAAAAACAACACACACCACCACAAATTTTTTTCATATTTTTAAATTGCATTGTATTTCAGTTTGTGACCATTACCTCACCTCCTGTCACTGTGTACCACTGAGAAGAGTCTGTCTCAGTCATCTTTTCCCACCCCACTCATCAGGTGACACATCAGTCAGATTAACCTCTAAGCTTTCTTCAGGCCAAACAACCCCAGTTCAGCCTCTCATCATACAACAGATGCTTCCATCCTTCAGCCCTTTGTGGGCTGAGGCTGCCTTGACCAGTTCTTTCTTGACTGCAAGAACTGGCTCTTCATAGCTGTTCATTCACCCATGTCAGGAGGCTATCAGTGCCCTCCAGGAACCTTCTGGCTTGCACATGCTCTCCTGTGTTGTCCCCACAACAGATAATAGGATGGTGAAAGTCACCCAAGAGGACCAGGATGTATGAGTATGAGGTTTCTTCCATTATCCGAAGAAAGCCCTATCTACTACTATGTCACATTGTAAAGCCTGTTTGCATCCCTGGATTCCTTGTGGTCTGAGGAATATGAACCCTCAGGGAAACAGATCTTTTTTTTCTTTTCACACCTTAGTCTTTTATGGGATGCTTCTTCCTGCAGTTGCAATTGTGATTGAGAATAATTGCTGGCAGGAAGATGGTGCTGTGCAACTTTATAGATGGACAGGTCATGGAAGCTGGAATCCTTTGGGTTAGAAGTGAAGTAAATAAAATAATTAAAAATGTCTATTGTTGACTTTCTCCTGCAGGTTTTATCAATTATGTTGTAGGGGCAGTCTTCTTCTCCCATCCCCTTTTTATCCATGCAGTTAGTATAGCTGAAAGTCATCTACGAGAAGGTCTGTGTAGGAGAGAATGGTGTTGCTCTGAGGCAACCTCATGTAAAGAAAGTACTTCCACTGCATATGTATGGTGAGTACTCAGCTATGAGGAGGCTCAAGGCACTAAATAGCTTGAGTCAGAACTCAGTACTGAAGTCTCCTGATGGTGGAGTTCTGGGATCCTTTCAAGGTCTGCCTCATTCTGTTCAACAGCCAGGCTGGGGGTTGTGCTCTCCTTACAGAGAAGCTCTCTATTAAGCTCATTATGTTGAAAATCCTTCAGTTTGGTTTTGCTTAGCTTTAGGTATCTCAGTAAAACTGAGGCAAAATAGCTTCTAGTGAGTGATTGCTGTCATTGTCTATGTGATGAATTAATTCTGAAAATAATTCTTTTGCACTGGAGATGTGTTTTGGTATTGTGGTCCCCCCTCTAATTTGTAAGGTGAACTTTCTTATCACACATAATACCAATTAGTAATCTTAATTATGCTTCTTTTATTCTTATATGCTAACTGTACTTACCCAGTTCAATTCTGAGCCTGCAAAGCTTTCTTATGGCAAAAGATTAGGTTTGTTGTTTTTTTACATTGGGATTTTCTTAATTTTTCTTTCCTTAGTTTGTAATACAATATTGCTTACATGAAACTGTAGGCTAAATAATTGAAGGAATTAATTGTAAAGCTTTGCTCATATTTCATTAGTAACAAGGCTTAGAATTGTTCATTGCAGCTTGCATAATAAATGTTTTATGTACTGCACCTCATGGCTCTTATTGTTCAGTATGCTGTTATATTACTGCATAGGTTTTAAGCTTCTTATGAATGTCACAGAAGCTCACAGCTTCTGAGAAAGTTAATGGATTTTTTGTGTGTTTTATAGAACAAGCATTTTGGCTGTTCAGGGTAACAAGATCTAGTCTAGTTAATTTTAAAGAATATTGGCAAAACTCTGTAGAGATGTAGTAAGACTTATAGGAAAACATAAGAATAACAGACCTTAGTTTTATGTCATTAAAGAATTTTATAACTGCACATTATAGAATATTTTATTGTCTCAATATGATATCAAATAGCTTCTAAATTAGCATGTGTGACTGTTCAATTTGTTAGCCAAAATCTGAGTTTCCAAACCTGATTTATGGTATAAGACGCTAATTATAGAGCCTACTGCCCTAGGGTACCTCTGATTAGTGTAGGGCCCCTTTATGGGCCTGTGGTACCACGTTCTGTGGCATACTTGGCTAACTATCAGTCTCCTGTCACCTGTTTGCTCGTGGTGGCAGCTTGTAGCACCAGCCTTGTGGACACAACATCATTCAAAAATTGTTATGCTAACCAGAAAATTCTGTATTTGCACAGGGCTTTAGATGCTGGGGTCATGGTCCTTAGCCAGGGCAATTAGGCTCTCTGCTGTAAATACAAAGGGATAAAAATCAACTGGGCTGCCTTCTGTCCTACAGAATGTTTTACTGCTTTTGCTCATACTGGTGTTACATAGGGTATGATCTTGTAAGGTGCTGAACTGTCTTAATTTAGTTCATCACACCCTTTAGATGCTTTAACTTCAGACTGTTGAAGTTGTTTGGATGCTTTCCTGGGTTTTGTGCAGGATGCTGTGTCCTCATGGGATAGAGTGCACCAAAGGGCAGAATAAGCCTCTCAAGTTCTGCTGTGTGTAGCTTAAACTCTGAAAGTAATCTAATTCCTTTTAAACAAACGGATTTAGGTAAGTGTACACTTGAATTATTCTGAGCAACTTTTTAAATATAATATGGGCAGTACCTGTTCAAACATTCTATGTGGCCTTGAAGGAAAGGTAATTTCAGTAATAGCTAGCAATTGGAATTATATATGTCTCTTCACTTGGTCCACTAAATATTTATGGCAACTTTATACAGTCTTTGTAATTGCAGCTTGTATTGTCAGACTTAATAGATTTAAAACCAAGTATTAGTAAGGACCTTAGTGCAACTATTAATTTTTTTAAACAGATCAACTTTAATAGTTAACTAAATGTATTACGGCTGCAAATGTTATGAATACATAAAAAGAACAAGGGGATAATGCAATCAGTGGAGCTAGTATTTATTAACAAATACAAGCATTAACAAATTGCTTCCTAAACCAGGTACTATTTATGTCAATACTAATGGGAAAATAAAGGCATGATGTTTATGGGTAAATTTTAATACTACAGGAGAACTCCCCTGACTTCTGCTGCAAGGCTGGTTTTGCCTCTGTGCCCTCATATTGCATATCTCATTTTCTCCTTACCTGCCCCCTTTCTCCCTCAGCAAAGCCCCTCCTTTTCTCCCTACTCTTGCTCTGAGCTAGAGTATTTTTTCTCTCTCTATGGAAAAATATGCAAGAGCTCATATGCTTTTTGGATCACAGTGACCTTATTTGCAGTCTGTGTGCTATGTTTTCATTTAGTCTTTCATTTTTCTGGTTTTTTTCTTATGGATCAATTCTAGGGTAAATGCTGAAACACATTTTCTACAAATATATTGTTTAAGTGTATCAGCAATGCAGCTGTGTTAAAAAAAATTAAAAATTGAGTACTTAATCAGGGATGTGAAAAGGACCAGACTGAGCTCTAAAACAAGACTTTTCCATATGGCTTCGTAATTAATGAACAGAATGTAGGCTGTCATGAATCTGTAACTGAAGATTATAGATTCCTTTAGAGGTTTTTGCAACTTCAATGGGTGTCTCTTGCATGATGTTTAACAAATGCAAGCTAGGGACTTTTCTCAACTGCTGTTCCTGTGTTGTGCAGTCACATACAAAAGCAGGCTGAATGCTGTGATGAATGAAGTGGTGTTTATCTTTGTGACCCTGATGACGGATAAAGTACTACCTCCTTCATCTCCTGCTTTGTGTGTGGTTTCTACTCTAAGGCTCTGTGATGTGACTTCCTAACTGACTTCTGAATTTGAAGTGTTTTGTAGTGAAGGAGGACAGCCGGTGAGTCTGAGTTCATTCAGTGCCATAGCCCCAGTTAAGCCTGGATACCTGTTGAAATCACACCTTCAATGAGCTCTGTTGCCACATAATTAAATTATAACTTTTAAAATAATTGCATTAAAGCATACTTTAGAGCTGGCCTATAAATGGAAGAAGGTTGTTAAATTGGATTCCCTTTTTAGAGAAGATCGGTTTAGCAAATAATTCTGCTTTTGTTTGCAATAATCCAGTCTCTGCTGTAGTGGCAGCTACTTTTTGAGTGAAAAAGTAATTGCTGAAGTGGTTTCTGCTTCTGGGCATGAGTAGGGAGGAGTGATAAAAACTTCCCTGGGAATTTTTTTCTAACAGCTGCTGCAGGGGGAGAGAAAACTGGGGAAAAGAGAAGGCAAAACCAGCTGCGGTGTTCGCAGTATTGTATTTCTTGTGTCAAATAGATGGCAGCAGAGCGTTGTACACAATAGAGCAGCTCCATCCTGTAATGGGAACGAGGGGGGAATGACACTTCAAGCTGACTTGTATCAACTGCAGCCTTAAAAGACCTGATGTTAGGCATAAAATGGGAAAGAAAGCTACTATTGATAATGCAGGCGCATAGAGGCTGAAGAAGGGTATGAGATGCTATAAAGTACTGAATTTCTGGAGTTGTCCCAGGTGGCAAAACTTAATCTTTTAAGGTATGGCATGCACTCATGCAACATGATTGAAATCAGCTAACATAATATGCATGTCAAAATAAAGAGACAGAGAGAAAAAGAAAGTATTCACAAGTTGCAACTGAAAGTGATATACAGCTGCCTTGGGGTACTGGAGGAGTTGGCCAGAAAGCCTATTTTTCAGTTAAGTGAGTTAGAGAAAGGAAATGTCAGTCCTCAATCAGGCAAGCATTCTTTGGTAAGGTTTACTTAAATGTCAGCAGTTTTAGAAAAAGAGCTGCAGTCTGTTCTGCTCTGATCCCCAAAATTAGATTTGCTATTAAAATGGGTCAAGCTGCAGATCTGTCTCTAGAAGTGTTTGATTCATAAAATTAGTACAGGGTTTGGCTTAGTATTTATTAAGTACAAAATTAATGGCTGTAAAATAGCTGCAGTCATCATAGACATTAACATATTTTGTTGTATGCTCATCCGCATCTAAAATTTTGTAGAAGGATCATCCCAAAATAAAAGGTGGAATTGAAGTCTTTGATGTAAGTGATTGCTCAAGCCCTTGGATTTTAAGAGACTGTAGCAGAAATATAGAAAAGAAATTGAGAAGTTATTCTTAGCTGTATAGTGTGACTAGTCTAGAAATTATGTCAAGACTGGAAAAGTAAATGTGGGGCACTATATTAAATTTAAATTTCACTTACAGCCCTGTGTGCATCCATACTGGCTGAGCATTAGCTTTACTGCTTATGTTTATGATAGACCTCACTGAGGGTTTACTTTCTGTAAACATGCTTTTTAACCTGGCTGCATGAAAAATTATTGCAGCAGTTTAGGAATACCTGGCAGGTTTCTGTTTTGATAACAGCTTGTTTCCCACAAATGTTTCTTTTCTTCAGATTTGATATTTTAGTGATCCATCCACCCTCTTCATCAAGCTAGTAAGAAACTCAAACCACCATGTAATTTATTTCTTGGAGGTATAAAGAGAAGTGTGTATGATTCACTTTGAAGTGCTGCAACTGGTGCTAGCTGCTACAGTTTACTGACATTGGAGGGGAACACAGGTCTACAAGAGTGTAGGTGATTTTCAGTATCGTTCATCATACACTGTGAAAAGTGTTAATATAATAGCATGCAGAAGGATGAGTGTGTCTGTGTGTGTCTCAGTTTGTTGATTTATTTTATTATTATTTAATCTCTTAAAGTGGCAGTTTTAAGACAAATCTAGGTATAACAATTATATGCAATGTCTACTCTTTGTACACTGGTAAAGCACTGCTATTAAATGAAGGAAATATATGTGATTTGCTAGATGCATAATAATACGAACCTATTTAAACACATTTTTTTCTTCTGCAAAGTATTACTTTAGTTTGTTATATATATTTTATTTTTTCTATTGCGCTTCTGAACATGCTTCTGTGGAGGCATATTAAATTCTTGGAAGAAATAACATGGTTGTGTTTTGACATTTTTACAAACCATTTGCTAGGTTGCTTTCCAAATGTTAGAAATGGAAGCTATGAAAAATCTGTGACTATATAATAATACATGCATTTCACTGATTGTCCAGATAAATTAGGTTGGCAGAATAAATGCAGACTTCTTAAAATAAGCAGTTCCAAAACTCTCTCAGTAATTCTTCTTGAGGCTAAATGCTACAGACTGCTATTGAAGCCAAACCTCATAGAAATATTTGGAAGGGGGTTGCTGGGGAGGGAGGGTTGTTGTTTTCTCTTGCCCCTTTTCCATTGAGGTAAGGATATTAACCTGAATGACATCATTTAATTTTCTCAATTTTGAAATGGTGTATTTGCATAACAAAGCAGGCTTTCTTTTTTTCCCCTTACGTTTCATTAGAGCTGTCGGGGTCTATGTGTGCGTGCATGTTTCTAGTCTTCTTGCTGAGTAACGCTAGGTTTGTTCTTTGTTCTGTGTAAGTTTTGCTTTGTGGTTTATGCTGCTTTAAAGATGTGTGTATATCCTCTCGACTTCCTCATCTGTGGAAGAAATGAACTGTTGTGCATCTTAAAGCTTCTCGGTATGTTTTACAGGCATGCAAAACAAGAGAAATAAAGTATTTTCTGTGGTATAAAATGTTTTTTTTCTCGTTTTCTTAGTGCATAAAACAGCATTGAAATAGCTTAAAGAGCACAAAGCGTTTCTGAGAAAGAGCTGTTGCAGAGAGTCATGCATAATTTAACTTTACAGATTCTGTGATTTAGAGTGGTTATGTGGCCAGGAGTGAGAGAGCAGGGATTAATTTCAGTGTTACCATAGTCCATCAACACAAGTTTCTATTTTTCCTTGAACATTTTAGGAACTGAAGACAAAACACATGAGACTTTTTGGTTTTTTTGCTACTTCATTAGTACCAATAATTTTTTTGGGGTGCTGGAAATAGACAGTTATTCAACTTCATCATATTCAAGAATATATAAATTAGGAAAAAAATGTAAGTTTTCATTTTGGCATGTTTGGGATCTCCTGATGTTGCAGTCTTTTTTTTTAATAGCAGTGATCTTGAGGGAATATGTATAGAATATTGTATCTTAATTGTCTCCTGTGAATTAGATGATTGTTTACTTTGTAAGCAGTGTGCATCAGCTATTTATTGATAATCTATTTGAATTAGGAATCAGATTGGTTTAAATAGGTTTGCTGCAGTTTAATCTTATTGTGATGATGCTGTGTTACGTTTTAGCAGGCAGAAATCAATTGTTCAGGAAACTGCTTGGTTCTCTTCAGAGACAATGAAGGGCTGTAACATAGGAACATTCCCTGCTTGTACGAAACACTCAGGTCTGGAGAGAGAGAACATCTTTATCAGTGTTTGTGCTCTAACATGCAACTTGTTTTGCAGAGGTTAGGTATGTTTTACATAACAGCTGATTGTTTGGGAAAAACCTAATTAAAAAGAAAATTCAGTACTGTCTGCCATTACATTAAGAACTCCTCAACCTCAATTAGTTTTTATCGCTCTGACTTTTTGGAAGCGGAGGTCTATCAAATATGTTTGGAGATAGACTGGTAGCCCAAAAGAGTAGCTAGAGCAACAAGAGGAGTAACTTGGTGGTTTATCATCCTATTCAGCTATTCATACTAGCTTTCCATTACTCTGTTTTTTCATTAAGCATTTACCAAATATATTGGCTTACATAATTGCATTGTGAATGCCTGAACTGCATTTTTCCTGTAAGTATGTGATGCTGAGAAATAGCATTTTAATTTTAACCAGATATTCTTGCATAATGTTGCTTCATGGTGATGCAATTTTACTGGCATAGCATCAGAACAAAGCCTGCAGCATCAAACACGGATGTAAAAACAAATTAAAGGATGCTAGAAGTTTTAAGCATTGCTTTAAAGATTTTAATATGCTTAATATTCTTGAAATTTTTTTAAGCTCTGTGTGTTTGTGTAACAAGCTGTGAGTTCTGTGGAGCTTTTCTAATTTTGTATTGGTGTAATACTTTTCCTTTGACTTGTTTCTAAAACTCCACTGTGGCAAAGAACATCCTCCAGAAATGATATATTTTAATTACAAGGCATATGCAGCCTATGTATTTAGTTAGCTGGGTAGTAAAATTTAATTGCAAAGCTCTAAGAAATGCTCCTGGAAACATTGCATACATTCAACATACCTGAGTCTTTGGAGCTAGTAAAAGATTCAGTTACTTTACTAAACCCACATTATCTGAAATACCGATTCCACTGAAAAATAGATTTAAATTTGCGTTGAATAAAGGATAATGTAAAATGCTACCATTTTTGATACTGATCTATGCTCTAATCTCTTCCATGTCTAAACTTTAATTATAGTAGCAATCATTGCAAGTTTTATCTGAAATAAAATGTTATATAGTTCTTCCTGCAGATTTCAAAAGATACAACTTAATTGAAGCAATTCGGTATGTAAACAGCTGATAACAGAAAATTATTTTTAAAAGTACTCTGCAAGAAATTGTGTAAAGCACTTCAGGTTTTATTCTTTTTTTCATGTACTAATTGTTCCTGAAGCTGGGACTGACTGACTTGTCATGCATGAGGTGTGATCTGAAGGCCACTCATGTCACTGGCAGAGATTCTTTATAGTGCATGCGAGTATTTCATGCTTGCAAGTTTTGTTACTGTACTCTAATACTTTGACTTTGTTCAGCTATCACAATTTCCAGGCATTGTGCATTTTCATTTTGTCACATTTAGATATATCATTGCTGAATGTTGCAAATTCCAGTGAGTAGTTGCATTTTATAGTGCTACTATATTTGTTGCTGCATTATTTTTATTAAATAGATTATAGTGATAAGAAATAAGCCTTAGACATTTGTACTGTAAACATTGAATGCTAGTAACGATTTAAAAGAATGTCATACAAGTCAGTTAAAGACAAACTTTGGGTAGTTTTCAGAGAATCACATACTGTTAACTGTGTTTTAATTGTGTAAGTAGTTTATTACTTATAATTCGTTGCCTTACATTTGTGGTTAAGGTACTGAACTAGAATTCCTCTATAAGTATTACTGTAGGATATTCTTTATTTATACTAGATAAAAGAAATTATTTGAACTTTCTCTTCAATGCTTCAACTTAAATAATTGAAAATCTGATGATTAGTATCAAATCATATTGAAGATAAAATTTCCCAATAATGACATGCAACTGATCAGTAGTAGTTATTTATGATAGTATGAGTGTAGATTTAGTAATCTAGGAAAAATAATAGTGTTGCAATTTAATGGTTGAAAAATCCATGTAACACTATCTAGTGTGAAAACCTGTCCTCATTCACAGGGCAATTTTTCCATTGATTCAGTCATTTCCTTAATAAAGCTGAAATATTTTTAATCCATGACTGGTTTGCTTTAAAACAAAAGAGTAGGGGAGAGGGGAAGCAAAAGAGAGTTTAATATAGTGAGACCCATGGATAAAACAGAATTGCCCTTCTTAATTATTCCTCTCTGTCAGCAAGTATAGATTAAAGTTTACTTTGCTTTTGTAAGCAAATGTTAATATTTTTATAGGAGGGGTATCTTCCTTAATGACGTGTTACATGTGCATATTTACTGTTAGATGTTAACATGTTCACAAACTGCACTGTCCACAAAGTGAAATGTGGCTTTCTAATGCCACAGAGTGTAAATAATTTGAAGATTTAAAGGCAGCAAGAACAATGTATTGAAAATGTAATTACATTTGACGGCAAGGAAGCAATTGAACTTTAATTAAATGTAGCCACCACTTTAATTTATGGTTGGATTTATTTTTTTTTTTATGTAGACACTTTTGGCTTTATGTGGAGTGTGGAAGGATGGACACTCTGTCTTTAATATTTGAAGAGGAACTTTTTCCATAGTGTCATAGAATGTTTTTAATAAAAAGCCACAAATTATTTTTAAACTTTTTGAAGTAGCTTTCTTTCATATGCCTGTGAGTTTGAAAAGTGCACATGGATGTGTGTAAACTTGGCTGTCACTAGACCTTTGCTTAGGAGCCCTTTGGTTCATCTGTGTATGTTCATATTTACCTTCTGTAGTGGGTATGTCGTTAAGACCTCCAGCACAAGGGCTACTTCTCCATGCATCTCCTAAACACTAAGTGAGTTCTACTGTGGTTATAACATCCCTTCTGGATGGCAGCATCATGCTGTAATGTCAGACCATAGTTAAAATGAAGCAGTTAAGTGGAAATATATATTTGATGCACTTCCACTAATACACAGTTAGGCACCTTACTTCAGACCAAGCTTCAGAAGCTGAGTTTTTCTTGGCTTTAATTGGACTGGTGTTTGCACAGCGTTGGTGGTGGTTCATGTAAGTTCTTGCTCTTCATGAATTACTGCGATTTTTTTTTTTTTTAATTTAACTTTTAGCCTACAAGAAGCAATCTGTACAACCTGGTTAGATTTGTGTAAAATCAGAAACTATATACTCAGTAAATTAGATCTCCTCATTTAAGATATCACTTTTGTCAGTATGTTGTAAAATTGTACTTAAAAATGTTTGCTATAAGTGCAGATGAATTAATTTTTAAAACCTAGGCACAGATTTGTTTTCTGTAAGCATAACCTATAAATAAGGAGAAACTTATTTATAAATCTATAAAGCAGATTTTTATCCCCCAGTTAATTTTTATTAATACATATATTACTGTATTTGACCATCCTGACAAGTAACTACAGCTAATTTTAAAAACTTTGCTTTAGAAACTGTGATTGAAAATGAGAGAGCAATAGGCACATAGTTATTTTTGTCAATGGCTGTGATTTAAAGGATCTTCATAAAATGGTTGTTCTCACACAGGGTTCTAATTATTCTGTCTCTCTTCATATGGAAACATATAGTAATTGTTTTTAACATTCTGTGTTTAAACTGAGGAATTGCTTGCCTAACAGGCAATGAAATCTGAAGGCTACACTATCTGCACTGTTGGTTTTGACTATTAATCATAGGTGTTTTATCACCTAATTTTTGTTTTTTCTTTTCCCTGGTTTGTTTCTTTATAAGACTGTGTGAGAAACTGTTATACAAAATACGGGTGAAATTATCAAGAGATATCATAACAGAAAAGGGTGCTCTGTTAACTGTTTATTAAATTGTTATTATTAGATACCACACTTCATGCATGTTGAACTGCATTGCTATAACACTTAGCTGCAGTGTGTGGCACAGATTAGTTGCTTGGAATACCATCAAAGGTATTTTCTGCATATTAATAATGCTAAAGATTACAAGTATTTGTCATATCATGTACTAAACGTAATGGTAACAGTACAAGGGTAGTAGATTGGGTGTTTTATTACTTAGTAAAACTTACCAAGTTAAAGTATAAAAGCCAGACTGAATAAATTGGTCTGTTTCATCTTTTTTTCCTCCTTTTCTGTCACTTTTTGATTTTTGTTGTTTTGATTTTTTTAGATGGGTGGTAAGCATGGGGAGTAAGTGAAAATATTACACTTTGGAACTGATTTAAAAGGCTTTGATTGAAACCATCTGTTCCCACCTCCTAATCTTCAAGTTGCTCTTGAAAAATAGACCAAACCTTATCCCACGGGAGCTAGTGAATAGAACTATCTACAACAATAATAAGATGTAAAAATACAAAATATACAGATACTGAAAGCTCAATGATCTGTAAGAGCCTATTCTTGCTTCTGGATACTTTTGCAGGTTTGAATTCCTTAGTGGGAAGGGGAATATAGGATACACATGGGAGAAAACCCACCTTATTTGCATGTTAAACAATATGATACTAGTAGGATGAAGTTTGGATAAGAAAATCACCATTATCCCTGCTTATAGTGGGGGGGGGGCTTGAAACTGGCTTGTCTATAAGGTCCCTTCCAACCTGAACCATTCTGTGATTGTATGATCTGCCAGAGGCACATGTTTCTACTTTGACAGAGAAACTGATGTTCCACATACTCCATGTTCTCAGAGCAAGTTAGGAAAATGTTCCATTATCTCTCTTTTAAGACTAGAAGTGGGTATCTGAATGTTACCTGCTTTAAAATAAAATATAATAAATGCCCTGCAAGCATCAAAGCAAGACTCAGCATAAGTATGATGCTTTCTGAGCAGTGGTTTCATGCACAAAACCCCCATCAACATCCTGCTATACCTTTTTGTTGATATGCATGATCACTAAATAATTGTGTTGCCAGCAAGGTGGTTTTAAATGAAGACTCTTTGTTTTGTGTCAGTCTTTTTGAAAACAATGCAGTATTTTAACTGCCATATATATTTGTACATAGAGTCCTCCACAGCTTAGATTTCTGTTTTTGTCATTTGGCATCCAGCTGAATGTAAGTTGCAGACCAGTGAGATAATACAGATTAAAAATACTAGCCCACGTGCCAAAAAAAAATCAAAAAAAACCCCAAAAACAAAACAAAACAAACAAAAACAAAAACAAAAACAAAACAAAACAAAACAAACAAAAAAAAAACAAGGGAAAAGAAACAACAACAAAAAACCCCAACAAAAGCCCCACCACATAAAATGGGCAAATGTCAACAGCACCATACTGCAGGTTTATGTGTCTAGTCAAAATCAGCTTCCAGATAAAGAAATTGGCAGGAGTATAGTTAAAAGATGATGGAGAATGAAAAATACTTTTTCAGGGTATTTGTCCTCTGTCAGACTGTTTAAAAGTGTCTTTTTCATTGGAAAATTTTTCAGCATGTTACAGGCCTGTGCTGTGTTTTACAGTGATTTGTGACCTCAACTCATCATAACTGCATAACCACGGAGTATGCAAAAGCTGAAGCTGGCATAATTTTCACAGTTCTGTGAAGGGCGTTTTCACCCTGAACTGGATATTCCTTTTTGTGCCAATCAACTCTGAGAATGAATGTCATGTTTGCTAAAGGCATCTCTGGGCTTCATCCCGGCACCATGCTGGAGACATGAACCTCACCTTTCACAAGATGAACTCCATGACAACTGTATGCCCATAGATCATCAGTGTAGAGGGACAGTACTTAGGAAGAGACAGATCCTAGGCTATGGTACTTGTTCCAGAAAGACAAATATGCTCCAGGCAACTTTAGGAACCAAATTTCTGAAATAAATTCAATTTTTAAAAACAAAAAATTTGTACATCTCTGTCAAACCTAGTTAAAAGTTAGCTGTAGACTCATGTAATCCCCTGACCAGGAGTGTTCACTTGTATGTGTATGTTTGTAGATATGAGCAGGGAAACAAAGCCATGAAGATGATGATGGTTGTATATTAAATAAAATCATAGAATTAGAGTGGTTTGGGTTGGAATGGACCTTTAAAGGTTATCTGGACCAAGCCCTCTGCAATAAGTAGGAACATCTTCAAATACTCCAGATTTGGTTGAATGCTGTAAGTGCCACAGAGGAATCTTTTCTTTTAAAATGCATGGTTAGTATCACAGAAGACTGGATTTTTTTTTTTCTCTGTGGTTCTCAGGTGTTGCTCAGAAGAGGAAGATCCCAAACATGCAGATACTTGCTTGCTACTCAGCTGGTGTTGGTACCTGAGCAAACCATTGCTTCAGCTCCTTCTACAGCTTTTACCACAACCTACTTGATCCAATACTACTATGATTTTGACTTTCTATTTAAAACAAAGCAGAACAGAAACAACAACTTCCTGTGGAGTGATACAGGAATAGTATTTTTCTCTTGTTGGATTTTTTGGGGTTGTTTTTTTTGGGTTTTTTGTTTGGTTGGTTGTGGGTTTTTCGTTTGTTTGTTTGTTTGGTTTTTGTTTTTTGTTGTTGGTTGCTTTACTTTGTTTTGGGGTGAGTTTTTTTCTCTTTTAAGAGTTAATAGTCTTGTTTTGTCTTTAAGTTAATTTTAAAATCTGTAAATGGGAAGGCATACTGCATTGCATTTAGAATTGCTTTGCCCCCTGGCTTAGGGTTCTTCTCACCCTATAAATTCTAACATTTTTAATGTAAGAAAAAATTGTTACAATATGTCTCTCTAAGCTGAAAGCAAAATTGAGTGTAAATTGTTTACTTGCCCTCAGGCTGCTTCGCCACCTACTCACCAGCATCCTGCATCACTGGAGATGACCTAAGATCTTTACTTAGCAGCTGACAGTGGGTACAAACTACCTTTCTACTCTTTTACCCCCACTGAGGATTATCTTCACGTATAATAGTGTTTAAGACCAGAACTTCGTCTCTTCTAATCTATATGTCTAACTTTTTTCAACTCCTCCCTCCAAAGACCTACACTTCTGAGGTGTGTTCCAGCACTTCTGTAGCTAAGACGCTGCTGTTCCCTGAGCTAGCTCATTGAAAATAAACTTATGCAGAGTGGAGTATCCATCTGTCTCTTAAGAAATGGCTCTATTTCATAGTGAAAACCAACAGCCTTTCGCTGTGTCAACAAGGTAGGATGGTGTGTTGCATTGACCCTTTGGGCTCTGCTGCTGGCATAGATATGAAGTTCCATGTGACAAGAGCTGTAGCTCCTACGTGTTACTTGCTGTGTTTCATGTAAAATCTGTTGTGGCATTTTGTAAGGACCTTTCATCTTGTGTGTGAAGTGAAGCAAGCAGCAACCTCCATTTATTGTTTCCTACTTCAAAGCATGTGCTACAGTGAAGAGGTTCAAAGGTGGACTGGTCTCAGAAGTGCCTGTGCTTCCCTGCCAGAATGTATGTGTTACAGCCATTTAGTCTTAATAAGTATTGCATGGATCACTTTAGAAAGTACACTTGCATATTCTAATGACTAAGTTAGGTTTATAAAACCACTCTGGAAAAATAAATGCTTTAGGCTTTTTCAAGTGTTGTGTTCTGTGGGAATAATTCAGTCATTGCAGTGTGATAACTGTTTTTACTGTGTCAGACACTATTAATGGTATGCTTCAGTCATGGTGTGGCTGTACCCCAAGCTCATGGGGATTGCTGGTTTTTTGGGGGTTGCTTTTTCAAAAAAAAAAAAAAAAAAAAAAGATTTTTTTTATTGCTCCAAATTCTCTGTTGAGGTGTTTGGGGTTTTTTTCCCCTGAGAGAATAGGATGCATCTTGATTTGTGTTACAGGTGCATACAGTACTTGTTGTATCTGCTTAGGTCAGTGTTCCACTTGATGTGTCTCTGATCATAGCCAGAGCCTGATCCTGTGACAGGAGGAGGGAAGGGTGATTTCTCCCTGCTCCTCTCGCTGCAGGATCAGTAGGAGAACTGGTGTATGTGTCTTGAATAGAAACCAAAACACTAGTTGTTTTCTTAGGCTGTGGCATTGTTTAGTTTACTGTACCAATAGTAATTGCTAATTCAGGCAGTCTAGATGGTAGTGACTCTTCTCACAAGCACAGGCATAAAAATAACACTTTTGCTGTAAACATCTCTAATGCAAAGTAGGCATGAGCTTGTTTAAGGCCTCTTTGCACGGAGAGCAGTTGCTTCCACTGTACCTTTGAGTAACATGCTAACTAATATATTGTTGAGTTAAAGGCTCATGTTTTAATTCTAGGTTATTTGTGAATCATACGTATCAAAACCACAAGTTACGGCCATTAAGGCTTTGTTGGTCATTGTTTTTTGTATGACATTAATATTGCAAATTTCATGAGTTAATATGTTGCACTCTAGTTTGTCTAGTGAACTGTGTTAGGATGTGGGAAACCTCTGTAACTCAGTTTATTATAATCAGACTTAGGGGTTTTTTTAATACACTTCTGTCTCATATTTGGTGTCTTGTAAGTGAGAATAGAGACATTAAGAAATATGTATTTTTATATAAATTTATTTTAAAAATTTTTAGAAAAATTCCAAATTTGCTCTTCATGATATCCAGTTAAGGAAACAATCCATTTTCCAAATGGGAAGATTGTGTCAGCATTCACAGTAGTAATGTATTCCTGTATTATAGCTAAGGCTGCAATGCTGTTCTTGAAAAATGAAATTAAAAAGTACTTCTGAATTAAGTGACACTGCCCCTTCTTAAGTGAGCAAAGCATTTGATACCCATAAAAACATAAATGTGAAGTTTTTACTGTGAAAATTAAGCAATTCTAGTAGGTACTAAAATATTTTTAAGTATTAGGCACAAAATTTGGGTGTAAAAATACCGTATTTTGGACCTTTTGTGACCGTGTTGACTTCCTACAGTTAAATAACAGCAGATATGTTAGACGTCCTAGGTAATTTCATCAGTATGCATTAAAAGCAGATAGTGGCTACTAATCATTTTCTTGGTCTTCTGTACAATAAAACAGGAAACAATTTGGTTGGCAACATAGAGGTGGAATGCAGTACAAAAATGAAATAAGATAAAACTCCCTGTGGAGAAGCAGTCTGCATGTTACACCCTGAAGGGATGAATACTGATACTGTGCACAAAAGGCTTCTTTAGAGAGTCTTGGAATTTCTAAATATTTATTATGGCAGTATATAGTGGCTGTATTACATAATGTGTTGCTGTTTCCTGCTCTCTATATCCTGAAAATACTTGATAATTCAACCTTAAGCTTAAATACTACTTGTAGTTTCACTGGAGTTCTGCAGATAGGAGCCTTGGAGCAATCAACACTGTTGAAAAAAGATATTTAGGAACAAAAAGGAGATTAGTAGAGAACATATTCTAATGGCTAAAATACCAGGCTAAAAGTAGCAGTCCTGGGTTTTAACTCTTCCCTTGCTGTTGTCTGTTGGGAAGGGAGAGGAAACCAAGGTTCTGTACTCAGGGTGGTGCAATGCTCACTTATTAAACTCTTTGCAGTTCAAAGTATAAGTCCTGTCTTTCAATTGTGATTTTTTTTAATTATTTTTACTGATTTGTGGTGTGTACAAATAGACTGAAAGGTTTTTTCATTGGCTCTTGTGTTTGCAATATGGAAGCAATTGCTGTACATCTACAAAAGTTGATTCACACTTCGAAGGACAAAGCCTCTGGGTTTTCTTTTTTGGGGGGCAGGTTATTTTTGTTTCTCTTAACATTTTCTCTTAAGATGCTTGGACAATCTTTGAGGGCTCCTTTCCTCATTGTTTGTCAATAACAATGACACAGTAAAGTACTTTATTCCAAATAAAGTGCTCACAGAGCAACATGTAGGCAGCTCTTGGCTTATGAAAACCTGATATGTTGTACTGGTCTTGCCTAAATGTTAAGATGTTTTCTTAAACCTAAAAATATATTGGAGGTGATTGGATCATCACCAAAGAAAGGGAAAAAAAAGTCCTTTTTCATGAATAATGAAGGATTTTGGTATCCTGGATAACTAAATGAGGAAAAACAGACCCTGACAAATGTTCCTAGAGTTGGAAAAGCTAACACTTCCTAAAGATAGGAACTTGCAGTTAAAAAATATTGGATGTATTATGTGCACACATTTATGAGCAGCTACTTCACGCTCCAAAATTCAAGTTTAAAATAAGCTGGTTTTTTCCAATCTCATGAATCCATTCTGTGCCATATTGAGGTGCAAGAAATGTTTTTGAAGTTCCTGGAGATTCTTGCCATCTCGTTCCAGTTGGATGTGGGAAGATGTAGCTGAGACAGAAAGTATACCAGCACTTCCGAACCTCTGGACTCACTACTGATCTAGCAAAGAACAAACTTTTCTTTAACAAGACCTGATTTGGTTTCCTGCAGTGCCACTGCCACCAAAACTCCCTTTGTCCTCCTGTTGGAAGTTCTAAAGCCACTAGAGCAAGAATGTGTTAAGAACCTGCTTTCAGCCCGTTTGGGACTTAGCCATAGTATTTTCTTGAGAAGATACTGCCTGCTGTTGCTGCTAATGTGGAAGGTTGTTATTGCTTTGGGATGAGAGTGTAGAGTGCAGCCTGAGGTTTGGAATAGTGTAGCTGCCTAATGCCATGGTTGGATTCAACAAATCAACGCAAAAATAGATCCCACAAGAGGACTGATCCAACAGGATAAGGGGCTCTGGTTTCCATTCTCCTAACCTATGGAAGAGCTACTGTGATACCAAGCTTCCACAGATGAACTAACACATTTTAGTTCATTCTTTGGCAGAAGTGTAGGTAATTGCAAAGTCTGTGGCTAGAAAGACCCTTGAATACACTTCTAGTGGCAAGATTTGTCTCCTTGTTTTGGCTAGGAATAAGACTCTCATTGCTCAAAGGATCAGTAGAATGGTTTGGCACTTGGTAGCTCATTGTCTGAAGCTTTAAGGAAGAAAACTGTTTTTAAGTCTGAAGGCAGATTTTAACTGAACAATAGGAAGCTGAATTGCAGGACTGCAAAGTTACAGTACTGTTTAGAGGCACTGTTGTTTTTTTTTTTTTTTGGTGGATTTTTGAAGTTTGTTTATTTTTAAGTGGCAAAAAGAAGTTTAAAATGACTGCAAAAAGTCACAGCTCCTGATTTACTCGATTTACCCTTGTTTTAGCTATTAATAGAAAAGTGGACTGGATCATTACTATCTGTTCCTGTGCCAGTTTTCTCTTATTGTAGACTTCTAAAAGGACTTGTTGTTATGAATCTCTGAAGGAGGGGGAGTTTTTAAAGGATTTCCCTGGCTTTGACACCAAGATAAAGGTATTTGAACACTGCAGACAAAATGTTCTAGCAAGTCACCCGAGGTGGATTTAGTAAATGGATGAGCAAACATTTTTCTGTTATATACCTGTGTGAGCAAGCTGGAGGCTGTTTTAAAATTTATGCCCTAAATCCCTTTGTTATAATCTGATTACTTTGGAAATTTTGTGATGAACGGAGAGCTGTAGCTTGCTCGTTGTTGGTTCATTTTTCTCTGCCTGCAAGTTAGTGTGCTTGCTGCAAAGCTACCTGAAGGACAGGGGCTTGCTATGAGTGAGCACCCTTAGTTTCATGAGGGTTTTTGGGGTGGCCAAATGAGCAGCACAGCTTTTCACACATACCTGGCTGGTTACTGATCCCATCTTCCACTGGACCCGAAGTGGCATTGACAGTATCCAGCCATTAATCTAATGTACAAGAAACAATTGTTACTATTGTTAAGGTGCTTTGGAAAAGAAGTTCCTAGATATCTGCTATAAAGCCCAAACCTTCCTGAAAATTCAAGTGACTAAGATCCTGAAGTCAATCTACTCGTGTTTATTTTTTCATGGAACCCTTTGACATTATGCTGGGACAGTGGTTCCCATGTATTTTGTACCAATGGGCCACTGTTTACCCTTTGCCTTTTTAATGGAGGACTGTGTGTATTTCTGCTGAGTTTTTAATTAAAAACACTTAAATGAGATCTTGTCCTGTAGACCATTAGCTTTGAGCTTGTGGATCATCAGAGACCTATAAACCAGGGTGTGAAAAGCAAAATGCTAGGGAATTAATTCAATATATATACAATAAGCAGCACCAACTGCTTTGTCATTCAGGTTCATTTCATGAAGATGTAATTAAGAGCTTTTTCCACTCCACTGATCTCTCTTTTAACTATAACACACAATATTATATGGTTATCCTAAACTGTAAAGCATTAAAACTTTGGTTTTTCACCAGTAAATGTGAAGGCTTAATCAAAATTTTTGTATTTTCCTTTGTCTTTAATTAAATATAATGACCTGTTATAATCCTCTAAGATATAAAGTACCAATTAATTAAGATTATATAAATTACGACTTCAGTTCCTCCCCTGAGCTTTCTATTTTGGCAGAAGCCATTAGTACCATTCCCTCAGCTGCGAAAATTAAAACAAAACATTGCTTGCTGTTTAAAGACCAAGCTGGTGTGAAGAAAATAGAGTAGATGAGCGCATTCACCTTTTTTTATTAGAAAAATACTTTTGTAGGTCTTCTGATATTAATCACTTTATCTCAGGTTACTTTTTTGTTTTTTCTCTCTACAAGTAAGCAGTAAGCTTGTAACACTATTAATGATCTGCTCCACAATTTACTCAAATGTTTGGCACTTCGAGTAAAACCACAACAGATGCATGGGAAAAGTAAAAACCAACCAGCCAACTGAAAAAAAAAAAAAAACAAACCAAAAAACAAACACTCCCCTCCCTCACCTGCTAAATTATATATATGAGAATTGGGAGTAAAGAGAACCTCTGTGTATGTAAAGGGAGATGTGGGAAATTTAAAACAATTTTATGCTTGTGATTTAAAAACAAAACATCACCTTGAAATGTACTGGTGAGTTCATTCATGAAAAAAATATGACCAAGAGAACGAAAAAAGTCTGTGGCAGGTATTTTGGATCACAGCAGATGAACAGGAACATGTAAGCTTCTCAACAGGACAAAATGATACTGAGGCATCAGCCAAAATTGTTGTGTTTAGACAAGTATGATTTTACTATTAATACACCAGATGGAATGCTGCATTAAAACTACCTTTAATGTGCAAAGTGAAAGTTATACATGTTTAAAGATGTTGTAAAGAGGTTTTCTTCTTAACATCTGGAAAAGAGTGAATTTGCCATATGACAGTGTGTTTCTTGATGGTGCTTGAAAGTAACAGCCATTCTGACTCTGTTATACCACCCAAATAAATGCTGGTCTGATTAGGGAAATACAGTGCTCCAGTAGTATCTCTTCACTGTATGAATCAGTGAATATTTCATTCCCTTGCCTTTCTTTACTTTTCCCTTAAAGAGTAACTTCTGTTAACAATAGTTTTCTTCCTTTTCCATGCCTTTTGTTCTCAGAAGATGAACGTATAGGAAGAGCGAAAGGACGTGATAAAGAGAAAACCAATTTGTTTATATCGTTTTATATAGTCCTAGCCTGTCACTCAAGTTCACATCTCTCTGAGATAAAATAAGAATGTTGAAGCATATGTTTAGCTGATAGTAAAACGTGAGGGACAAGGTGGATTTCACACTGTGGTATCCATAGGCTGCTGCCTCAAGGATGGTTAAAAGGTGGCAGTGTCACATCTGCAGAACAGATGCAACCAGAAGCAAGGTCATGTCTATTTTGAGGTGGTTTCAACAGCACTACAGTGCATTTTCAGGAGACATTCTGTCCACTGAGGAAAAAAAAGCTTTCTGCTAGAGAACACTGGTCATCATTTCAATGTCATGCAAAATGTTCCCATGTTTTAGAGGTATTTTTCATATATACATTCAGATGCATTTATCAGCTAGCACAGACACCTTGTTTCTGCCGTACTCAAGTGGAACTGCTTGTGTTTCTAGTCTTACCCCATACCAACTTTTCTTGTAGCTCTGTTTAAAACAGAAAATGTGACCAGCAGTGTTCTGCTAAGCCAGTGCTCACACAGGGGAAGTGCCCCAGTTCTGCTTTGTAATTATCGTCCTGGGGCTGCTAGAATTTGGCCTATCTATTATGCATACCTTGAAGTAGTCTTTCTGGTATTACCAATCCAGCTACTCAATCATATGGTTTCAGCCATTGTTGTAGTTTTTTCTTCTGGCATTTAAGACCTTAGTGTATTGTGTTCTTTTATAGAAAACCTCCGTGCAGGCTTGATATCATGCAAGCATGATATTTTTCTGATTTTATAAAGAAAGAATCCCTTCTTTTTATCATGAGACTCCAAAAACTGGGTGTTTAAAATGCAGTAATCTGTCTCCCTATTCTTTTGCATTTACCACTTATTTACTCAAGAGAGTTCTGTGATGGAGTAAGTGTGACTAATCATCTTCTGGTTCTGAGGTGTTTCAGTATTTTTCTTCTGCAGACTGTCATAGATAACCCCTCTTATTTTTGTCAGATTGAGGCGATATTGTGCTTACTGTAATGTTAGGGAGAAATAATGTTTTAGAAAGATCTACTAAACTCTGAACACATGCTCTATGTACAGTCTAACTCAGTTCTTTACTACTGGAACATCTTTTTTTCTATATGTTATTATACCTTCTTTTAAATTGGCTACCATGTACACAGGTGCATGACAAATATGTTTCATTTGTTGCCAAAAATGCTAAGAATTAAATTTTAATCTCTTGAAGTATGTTTTTCCCCTCCCTCTTTTATGCACAAAACACCTGTTGAGTTCCCCCTGATTCTCAAAAACAGCTGTGACTAGCTGAAAAGGTGTGTCCTTGACAAAAAATTTGAGAGCTTTTATTGACATGAAAAAATTAGCTGTGGTCACAGCTCTGGTGCTAATTAAACTTTATCAAACAACAATTTGCATTACAACAAAAGTAAGTTTTTTTCCAAAATGAATGTTCATTAGACTGTATTAGCAGATCATACTTTTCAACTGACTTCCATTTGCTTGCTAAGGTTGTTTTGAATATTGTAAGATAGTGTATGGTCTCAGAAGGAAGCCTTAACCTCTCTAGACCAAGAAAAAATGAAGAGAGACATGTACTTGTTTTGACAGTCGCAGCTGCTAAATCATGAAATTTTTATTTTGATGAAAGTAGATTTCTTGACATCTTCAATGATGTAATACTGCTCTTCTGAAAAATATATTTCCTTTTTCTTAATTCATTTTCAAGGAAGAAAGCAATAGAATTTAGTAGGAAAGCTGCAACCAAACTTTTGTCATAGACTGGTTAACTGCTTCCATTTTCTGATCCTTTGTATACATTAGCCTTTAATTGTATGGACAGTTGAACATCATGAATCTGACTTAAAAATGAAGACAGACTTTGAAAATCACAAGCATACAAAATTGGGAGGGTGTGGGAGAAATCATGACTATAAATGAATAAAACTTTGAAGACTTTTAGTAACAGTTTTCTAGTGAGTTTTTAGGGGTCTCCCTGCCCTGAGCTGGAATTTTAAGAAAAGACAGAAAACTCAGGGGATCTGACAGTGTTATAGCTCTTCCTGGAAATGATGTTGTAAAACCAAGGAAGAGCAGTCTCATCTGTACTGCTCTAATATACATATTCCTGAGTGGTTTGGGTATTTTGATTGTTTCTTTGAGGACGTAATGGTCAATTGTTCTACTGTAGGTGGTGCAAAATTTCTGTGTGGTGTAGGCAGAAGTTAATTTCATCACCACAGATGGCAGTGGGAGATGGTTGCTTCTCCTTCTGGATGTAGGAAAGGCCTCATTCAGACCTCTCCCTCGGGGCTGTAGCAGTCTGGTTGGCTCTCCAGCCATCTGACAGCACAATTGTATGGGCAGGAATGCCCTCATGGGAAGGTTGTTTGCTGCTCCCCAGAAATCTGCAACTTTAGAATACTGCTGCCTGTGCCTAAAGCCAGCCCTGGTTCTGCCCCACTGAGATACCAGAGACTGAATGTAGCTGGAGATGTTTGGAGAGGGGTCTCCCAGGGAATCCAGGGATGCAGCAGAGGTTTTTTATGCCATGTGCATGAGTTAACAGCAGGAGCTGCATGTGGAAGCTGTGTTCATTTTCTTTGTGCACTGACAGCCTAACATAAACATTGTGATGTAAAACCACAACTGTTAGGTAATATTCCAAGATCAGTGAGCCTCTGATAGTAAAAGTAAATAAAGAGAACCAATAAAATCTTGGAAAGGCTCATATCAAATACTAAAAAGACAGCCAGTGAACTGTTCTGTTTTTCACTTAGCTGAGGTAGTTGGGTATTCACTTGTCAGCTTTTCTCTTGGCCTTCTGGAAGGTTTTTGTGAGGTGGGGAAAAGTAGGTTCAACTTGGTGATGAGAAAGGAGAAATGTGAAAATTTTGTTCTCTTCAGCAATTTTTTTCCCTGATATTTCAATCTGTTTTCATTTGCAAAATCTGGATGGAATGATCTTGAAAGAATTATGCCTGTTGTTCTTGGCGGTTTGTGATCTTACTCCATGCGGTGTGAAGAACCTGCTGCTTCTCCCCAAAATTATTAAATGGAATGGAGATTTATCTTGGATGTGTTCCATTGTCTTTCCTTAGACCTTGCATTTTATGAACTCTCCCCTCTTTCCCACTATGCTCCTTTGCAATGACCTTTGTAGGGCCAGGGATTTCACTTGCTCCTTTGTGCATGCAGTCAATTTCTGGGTCCCTAAAGATATAGAAAAATTAACATGCTTCAAAATAGCAGTTTTGAAGTATTTTTACACTATACTGCCTATTAGTCTACCTTCTGACTGAGCAAGGTTGTCAATATGTTACTGCTTTTTGGGCTTGGTCTCCTGTAATGACCACAACTTGGTTGATTTAGGATCCTTCTAATTAATGAGTATGTGCTTACATAAGAGAAACTATGCAAATAAATATGTGATAGTTTATTAAAAGAAAAAAAAAAAATTAACCCAGTTTAGTTGTGTTTTACCGTAGAAGTTTCTGTTGCTTTGAAGTCTCAGTTCCAGAACAGCCGAACTTACCTTCTGCTTCAGACCTTCACAATGTGAGATTATTTTCACGAAGACAACCCTTCTGGACATGAAGTGCATTTTTTATCAGTCTGTCATATCTTCTCAATCTTTGTAGTTTTCTTTTGGAATGGTCTAAATGCCTTGACTTCCTTTATAAGACAGTGGATAATCTCTTTCATTCCTAACACCTTTCATCTAGTTTAGTGATATGAGTGAGTTGCTTACTGATCTTAAAGAACAATAATAAAAATTAAAAAAAATACACAACCATAAGTTAGCTCCTATGCAGCAACGACAGAATCAAACAACTTTGGCTTTGCTTTTGAGCCTGACTTCTACATGAACTCATATACAGCAATTTTTTTTAGCTTTTTTTGTAAGTATGTGAAAGCATCTTGAATGGTCATTTGGTGGTTACCACTGAATATAACTGTCCTCTTCACTTTCCCCATGCCTCCTTTTCATGGGAAACAATCATGATCTCAGGTATTTGTTGCTCAGTTGCTTCCATAAGTGAAAATGGTTGAAAATGTTCTGGAAATATTCTAGGAAAGATCCCAGCCGAAAGGTGAGTGCTATTATTGAACCCATGCTTCCTGCATGATATTACATAATATATTATGAGTTGTATTTTACAGTCTCCAGTGTCTACGTAGAACTGCTTTAAGTACTTGCCAAAGCTGTGCCCAGTTACTTTGCAAGTATGAGGATTTTTTTTTTCTTCTTTTAAGTTGGCATTTTTCTATGGATGACTATCCTCTTATTTAGAGGGTCTAGGATTCTGTACTCTTTTACTACATTTTTAACACACCTCAGACAATTTGAGGTGATATTAAACTATGTCCCAGGTCCGTCTAGTTCTCAGTTTTGTGTTTAATTAAGCCAGTAACCCATAGTACGTTTCATTAGGTGTTTCTGTAGCTTTTGATTTCCAGAAATAAAAAGATGATATTTTTCTGTGAATCTCACACTCTGAGTCTTGATCCCAGTATTGAAAATGACCAAAAAGTGATTCAAACAGCAGTAGGAAATGTTACCTAAAATTCTTAGAGCAATCTGTGAGAAAGTCAATCTAAGAATTAAAGTAGATGTCTGGAAACAGTATGGATTTGATCGTGCCAGTTAGTGTATTTATGGAGCTGCTTAATGCCTACAGCTCTTGCTGAGTAAGATTCTGGATTATGTTTCCAGGAGGAATTTATGGAATCACTAGGCCAGATTAAGGACAATTTAAGGTAGCAGCTTCAAAGGCAAGAGATGTCCCTCTTACTGCTTAAGCTGCTCTACAAACCTGCTGACACTGCACATTTTTACAACCTTACATGTAGCAGGAGCTCTGTAGCTGTGAGCAAGGGCTTCTCTGGGTCTTGCAGTCTGCTTGGGCAGGGCGGATTCCAGGCTCAGCCGAAGCTGGAAACTCCCTGAGCCTCATAAGGAAACTTATGGCTGAGATAATGGAGATGAAGCAACCCCAGAATTCTTAGTTATTCAAGGATAATCTACATTTAATAAAATTTAAGTAGCTTAAAATGCTTTCTTGTAATTCTAAAATTTCTTATGCATTCTCCTGTGGTTTTTTTGGTTGGTTGGTTGGTTGGTTGGGTTTTTTGTTGGCTTTTTGGGTGTTGTGGGTTTTTTTGGTGTTTTTTTTTTTTGTGTGTGTGTTTGTTTGGTTGTTTGTTTATTTGGTTGGGTTTTTTTATTTTTACTGTAAACTAATGCCGTGAATTTTAGTCAGGGTCTGCTTCCATTTTCTTATTAGGAATGACTGTCATCATTAAATATTACTTGTCTTCCATGATGAAGCTTATAATTCACAGCTGTAAAATTCTTTGATATCCAGGGACAGAATGCTAAAATATTGCCATCTATCTTTCCATTTACATTTTTCAAGTCTGATATTTCTTGTCATGAACCAAGTAGTCTGACAGCCTATGCTCTGAGATAAAGCAATTATTATTACTGATAAGAGACTATAATAAACAAAGGGTTTTCAAACCAGTGACAGATCACCAGCTTCCTTAGTAAGGCACATCTTATATACTGAGATGAGAAAGTGATCTGTTCTGTCACCATCCAAGGTCAATGTTTGCATTTAAAATAAATGGAACAGATTATTGAAACTAAAGCAAAAATTAAAAATCAGTTTATTTTGTGAAATTATATCAGGCAATCAAAAGGGAACACTAAATCATGTTGTCCATTTTCTTTCTGCCCTTCCCCTGTCTACTGACTATAGGAAAAATATATATGAGCACACAAAAAGAATCCTGAGAAATGAAAAACAAGATACAAGCATTCTGTTTGGATCCCATTTGTAAATTGCAGATAATTTTTTTTTTAAGTTGCAGGGTATCTTCCACCCTAGGTTATCTTCCATGCATTAGTGATGCCTTAATTTGTTCATTATGTATGTTTGGAACTATATTTGTAACATCTGGGCGACCAAAATGCTATTTTGGAACATAAATACAAAAGTGGTAGGCATGGTTGTTATTTATCAGTTGGCTTTTTTTAACCTCTCAGAACTGTCTCTACTCTTCAAAAGCTTTTCCTTTTTTTTTTTTGTTTTTCCCCTTTTACTCAGAGCACATTTGACATACAAACAAAAGTGACTTTTGTCTTGTAGTGGAAACATGCCAAGCTATTTGACATACTGACAGGTAGGATATTATTTAGTGCTGCTGAAATTTGGGTTGTATGGGGTGCTTTGTTCCTTCCAGATTGTGTTTTGACTTGCATGTTTCTCACTGCCATTGTAGCATTAACCTTCTTTATTGGACTTGGAACATGCCTGCGAGAGTTAGCCTTATAAATGGCATCAAGGGCTTTTTTCCTACATTGTTAACATGTTTCTGAAAGAAATTGTACAACAGGAGTTAAAAAGTTTTCCTTTTCTATGTTTTGGGGTTTTTTACACAGTAAATTACCCATTATATTTAGGTGTGCATGCTTGTTTTTCCCTTTCACACTTAGTTTGTAATATACAGACATAAATAAAATATTTAAATTCTGTTTTCTTCAGCAACACTTATTAAAACTGTCCCTGTAAAACTGCAGTCTGATAGGGGGGTAGGGAGTTTAAATTGTGCAACTTAAATGTTTTCTTTGCTAAGTATTTGGAGTTTTCTTCTCTGTTTGTTGGAGGTGGGCAGCTGGTTTTGGTTTTGGTACTGTCAGAATGTAAGTTTATCTCTGTGCAAGGGTATCCCAGCAGAAAACAAGCCATGGTGTCACATTTATAAAGGTGTAAGTCAGAAAGAATTGGTGGCAACTAGATGATTAAGGAAGTGCTGTGGTTAGTTTTATGCATTATGTTTTTTAAATTCTTAAGGTTTTTGGTTTTATTATGTTCTGTGTCATATCATGATTGAAAAGTCATATCAAAGGCAAGGTCTTCTGTAAGGCAGGAATGCCAAAAGTAAGGGCCCAATTTACTTAGTTTTCCCTGAGCACAGAGGCAGCTGCACCTCCACTGGACTCCAGTACAGCTAAAAATCCTGCTTCTGTGGCACTCATTGACATACCTTTAGGCTTGTCCAGGTGCCCACTGTAGATTATGGACTGCAGCTCCTTCCTGCATGCCATGGGGCTACAACACATCTGTCAGAAGCACTCCAGGAACTTCTGGTGAACCTCCATTTCATGTGAATAAAAATTTGTATGCCCATACTAAGGCTGGGCTCTTTTGTTCCTTGTTTTAGCATTGCATTAAGCATTGTCCCTATTTTGTTAATAACCTCAAGTTCTCAGGCAGAGAAAAAGCGTAGAATGGTTTGAATTGGAAAGGACCTTAAAGATCATGTAGTTGCAACCTCTCTGCCGTGGGCAGCGACACCTTTCACTAGACCAGGCTGCTGATGGCCCCATCTACCCTGGCCTGGAACACTTCCACCAATGAAGCATCCACAGCTTCTCTCAAAATACCATAAAGCAAAGGATTACCTGGATAATTCTCGGTATTTTGAAATTCTGGGTAGTTTTCTGTTAAAATGAAAAAAACCTGAATTTTTAGTTCGGTGGTGTTAGTGAGATGTTAAATGACCTACTCGGGATGCCTTGTGTTCAGGTTATGTTAGGCTATGTCATAATATTATAAACATGAGAAGTAGATCTAAAGAAAAAAATCAAATATTGGAGCAGAGCGGACAGCGAGGGGCAGCCTGAAGATTCAGGTGGATATTGAACTCCTCTGAGACTGTAGAGGATTTCTGGATAAAGTTAACCTCTTCAATTTCTCAATTACAAACAGAAAGACGTTAAAGATTAAAATTTGACAGCAGGAACCCAGTTTTCTGAGAGGTAAGTAAAAGACCTGAGTAGGCAAGGCAAACCAGAAACTTTGATTTGTGTTACAGGAAGCAGACAGGAATAGAGAAACAGGAAACCTGGTCTCTCCTGGATCTGTGAATGTCAAGACCAAACACTTGTGTAATGTTGATACTGTGGACTTAATCCAGAGTTAGGGATGAATTACTTTATCTGCAGCTTGAAATAAATAATACATTATTGAGATAGCAAAAATTGGAAAGATGTCCCAGGTAGGCAGGTCGCTGAATTAAGAAGTTGGCAGTAAGTGAATTACTGATTTCACAAACCAAATGTGATGTCCAGACTCTCTTTATTTGAGTTGCCATTAAGAAATTCGTCTTCTGTGAAATTGTCTAATCCCTTTATAATCCATTTTTACTGTTGTTTTATGTAGCTTGTTTTCCACAGTTGCAGCCTAGCTTGCATTGGCTTTTTGATACTTTTAGAATGGTCACTCTAAACCATTTAAAAAATCCTGGTTGTCTAAGAGTTCAGCATAAATGTAGACAGATATTTTAGTTATGAAATTTCTATTGCTAGATTCTTGAATATTTTCAAATATCTGGACCTTAGCTTGGTATATATGTTGATATTTTTCTTTCAAGATAAATTTCATAGAATTGCACACTCACAGAATATGCTGAGATTGCCAAAGATTAAGAGTCAGAAGCTGACTATAAAGCTTTTCAAAACTGTGTAGCATTGTGACTCATTCAAACTCAATTCTGTAATCTGTTAGCAGAAACTACAGCTTTTAAATTTAATGATGCTATAATGCCTGAAATGTGCTTCACATAGATTTTAAATCTAACTTAATGTTTAAAACATGAGATTTGTGTCACTTGCTCTGCGGAACGCTCATGTGCCCTTAATATTGTTCTGTTAGCATTTACTGTTATTAAAATCCACAGAATAGGGGAACACTCCCAATGCATTGCAGGATGAATACCACAAATAACTGCATCTGGCAGTCCTCTCTCTTGATTAGCTTTGCCTTATGTATCTTCTTTTCTAAGTCTTCCTTGCAATGAGCTAGGCAGATGAATGAATTACCATGTAATAAGTCAGTGCTTGAACTTAAGTTGCATTTCTTAAGGCAGCTGCTGTGTGTTGCCCTTGTATGATTATTTATTGTTTATTGTTTTATTAAATATATTTAGATGTATTTATTATTATGTTACTTGGATTGGTGTGGTGTGGAATGAGTTGGAAGGAAGCAATTGGTACATACAGCGACCTGTGAAAAGACCTGGTCTAGCAAAAGTTTATACATGGTTTATGCCATTGCAACCTGTTTTTTTTTAAGCCATGTGCTTTGTAAGCCATGTAAAGATCTCAGCATATTGCTGCTTCAAGGAATTTTTTCTGCCTTTCAATAAAATAAATCCAATAAAAGAAGCAGCTGATTATAATTCATGGTGGAAATCAGAATAAAGTGGGGGGGAAATGGCCATTGAAGCTGAATTCAAAACAAACATTTTTGCACTTACAAATAATGTAGTGGAATGAAGCAACTGGGATGTCTGTTCTGCCATGTGGTCAACATTAGGAGTATTGTACATATGCTGTATAGTTATATATGTGGTAGATATGTTAGCAGTGAAATGAACATTTAAAGTTACCAAACTAATATGATGTTCACTAAGTGAAAAGAGCAACATACAAGATGATACATATAAATCTATTTCCCTGTGTCAACAAATGTGTCTAAAGATTTTGTGCAATGCATACAATGCCGATAAATAATAAACTGGAATTAAAAAGCATGAGAACTAAAACTTCAGGTTTTATATTTGCAAACGTACAAAACCCCACAATTTTGTTGAACGCAGGAAAAGCTACTGACTTAAAGCCAGGGTAATGTATTAAAACCAGGCCAGAATGCATCCCATAAAAAAAACAATTAGGTTATGTTTTCTAATATTTATTTTACAAATTGTTTCAATGAGGACTGTGTGTATTTAATTTATGGCAGCATGTTTTGGGTAGGAAAGGTGACTTGAAAAGGCCATCATAACAATGGTGGAGAGACCTGTTGAGAATAAATTTTTTTGGTATATTAAAATTTATATTGACAACCAGAAAATTAATCAAAATATCAGTTTATTTTACACTCCTTTGGAGATGATATACTGCTTCACAAAGCATTTTATAGTAAATTACATATAGGTATTACTATGAGTTAAGAGAACAATGAAAATGAAATTTCCTAGTCAAACATGCCCAATGGCAAATTTCCTATTAATTTGAAATTGGTGAATTTCTCCAAGGTAAGGTCCAGACTTTTTGTTCAATATATATGTGACACTTCATAAATTTAACCTGATTTTCTTCTCAGCAGAGTACTTTCTAAAGAATAATTAATAATGTGTCTGTACTTCCTGGAAATATCAATGCAAGTGTGAGAGTGATGCTGTTACTGATGTACATAGCGTTTTCGTGAGAGAGCTATGAAAAATGTCCATTCCAGATCAAAGCATAATGTCAAAATTAATAATTTCAAAAGTCTGACATCTCAAAACTTTGAAACCACATTTCAGGGATAGAGGCATTCAACCACACAGATCTTTACAATATTGAATAAGACCACTATGTGGTTCAACAAAATAATTGCCATTCTAAATCCTGGACAACAGAATAGCTGGAACTGAAAGAGAATATGTACTGTGGTGTTTATTATTTAAGCAGATTGAAAGGAACCTCAGCAGTGATTAACTGCGAGCAGTAAACATTGAGAAATCTGAAGTCTCTCTGGGCATTTGAAATTAAATGTTCTCACTCATATATTTGAGTAAAACAAAGGGAAAATCCCACTCAGTTAAATAGAAAAGCTGTAGCTGGAGTATGATTACTTTCAAAATAAACTTTAAAACTTTCAGATCCTTACATTTTATAGAAAACCCATCCTAAATGTTTTTGGTCTTGCAGTTGCATTGCAAGCATTACTTAAAAATTGGTTGTGGTAGGGAGTAGCTGTGTTGTTTTGTTCTGGTCATATAACTTAACAGTGAATCAAATTATGCACATTAGGTAACCAAGCTTCATATTCACTGAAGAGGGTAAACTACCTACTGGGCAACTAGAGGGAATTTGGGACGTGAAGACTTAGACTGAGGCAATGCCATCTAGACTGTGGATTCACCATCCTGCTGGAGAGCTTCAGCCTACCCATGCTGGCATCTTCCCTTAATTTCTGTCTCAGAGAGCGTGAACCATTTCTTGGTTTGTAGCATGGTTTTGACTCCATTTGTCTGTGGATTATACTTTCCTTGGATTTGTTGGTTTATCTCCACTTCTCTCATAAATAGACCAATTTCCAAAAGAAGATGTAATGTTGGAAGTCTTAACAATGAATAGAGTTCCTTGCTGAAAGAAAAAAACAGCCTGAAACTAATGACAAATATAAAAAGATTCTTAATACACCAACTTTTTTTGTCAACCCAATTGACAAGTTTCTCCTCTCACTTGCTTGAAAAAACAGTTGTCACATTTTAATGCCTACTTTCCCCCTCCTGCTTATTTGTGAAAAAACAAATTACAGTGTTGTGTGATGAAGCACAGTGACTTGCATGGCAAGCCCCCTGATCTATTTTGTTCAAGCAGAAGTCAAACAGAGAGGTCTGCTTTCAAGATCTTGGAATTTTAGACTCAAATACTTTTTTTTTTTTTTTTTTTTGTTAGAAATCAGTATTTAAAATTAATTAGGATTTTTTTCCTTCTGATTAGGCTTTTTGTCTCTGGAACAGTCCAATTACTAACAGGAACAGGTGATTTCTTACTACCATCCATGATTTACAACCTGTAGTGCTTTAGGGCAAAATAAATACAGGAATCACTTTGAGTGCTTGATTCATTCTTTATTACCATTTTTCATGAAATCTTTTGAAGGAAATGATTGAAAGATTACTTGATCCTCATAATGACTTCATTAAATATTCCTGTTTAGTAAAAATCTTTTTGTAAAGCAGCTGTTTACTAATAGAAAATTAGAGAAGTTTATAGATTTTCTTCTGCCTTAGTCTAGTAGTGATAGTCCACTAACTAGTGCACTGCCACTTCTACAGCAGGATTTTGGCCAAATGTGAATTGAGACCATGGACTTTCTTATGACAAATTCTTAAGTTTTCCAACATGTTTTTTTGGTGAGATTATTACCTACTTGAAGATACTATTTTCTGTTGCTCTTGTAATAAAAAAAATAACCCAAACATGTACTTTGATAGCAGTAGCTTTAAAAGGAGTTTTGTTTCATAATAATCCCCTGAAATGTTATCTATTTCTCTGTATTTTACTTAGAGATATTGTTTTTGTCCTATTTTTGTTGTGTTCATTTTTCCTTGTCTGGTTTGTCTTGTCATTAAGCTGCAGAGCTTAAACCGATGGAGAAACAAAATTTGAAGAAAAAACAAACCAATCAGGAAAAGTTAAAATCTCCTGGTGGCCTGTTGCTTCTGAGCATAAAAACGTACGTTTCAAATTATTCCCAACAGAATTTGCAGAAAACATTTTAGAAATGACGACTAGAAGCACATTTTACTGTAGTATTTTAAGTGACTGGCTTTTCACTGAGTCTGGTCCTGTAAATGGGATAGATCAGTTCTGCAACACCTGCATTGAACTGAACCAGTGATACCTTTCAACAGCTTAAACCACTGCCCAGGACTTGTATCTCAGACAGGACCTGTAAGAAAAGTTCAGGATGTCATCACTCTGCTGTGAGGGTGCCTGGATTAAAAGGTCCTGCTATCAAGGAAGGGGGACATGTGGAAAGAGGAAGATCTGTCATCCCTGAAGCAGGATCTGGGACAGTGTAAAGACTATAGTGATCACACCCAGACATGACAGCATGTAGTAAGATTGCTACATGAAATCAGACTTAAAATGCACAGTGGTCTGAGTGACAATAAGGTAATTGTTGTACACCAAGAGACTTAAAAATTGACTTCTTATGCTTTATATCTGCAAAAATTCCTGTGAGTGAGGCATGCATAAAGGCAACATCATGTACTGGGTTATAGGTTATTACACTGAAAGTGCTGGGAAATTTTTGTTTGCCAGCGTGCCGGAATGGAAGTTTGTTGCACTCCTTGTGTCCTTTTTGGCACCATATGTCGACTGAATTTCCCTGCTAGCACTTTGGCAACCTTCTGCCGAAATTCTGACCATGGCAGATTTTTAATTTTGCAGCTATTGGCTCTGAATTGAGTGTCCTCTGGTAACACATGGAACATGGATTTGCTGTTAAACTCTATTGCATCTATATGGGAAGGCTTGCACAGACTAAGGTGACAGAAGTTGTTGACTTTTAAGGGAAGCAGATTGGGAAGGGCAAGAACTGGTCAGGTAACTATTGATCTTAAAGTTGTTCATGATATGCAGGGAAAATGGGAAACAGCATGTTTTATTGATCTGTTTTTTCTCCAAATTATGCATATGTTATTATTCATGATGATGACAATAACAACAACAACAGTAATGATGATAATAACAATTCCTGTTAGTTGTCCTAGAAGAAAAGTATTTTTTCTACCTGGATAAACTGTATAAGTTGTGCTTATGAAGTGTGTAACAAACTCAGTGGGTGATCTGGATGTACATATGTGCACACTTCTGACTATTCATGTGTGCATATGTTCTAAAACTCAAAATATATTTTGCTGAAATTTGCTAAATAGTTTGACTGGATTCATTATTATTTTAATTCAGACTGGTACTACTTTGTGGCACTACTAAAGCCCTAACCTCAAAAATTATTTTCCATTCCTCCTCAAACTACTTAAGCCTTTAGCATCCCACATTGAAAATGCAGAATGCAATGAGCACTAAATAATGGAGTAGGATTAGATGGGAAGTAATATATAATGCCTGTTTAATAATTACATTAAGATATTTTACATGAAAAAATGAGTCTTTGTACACTACTTGTGGCCTTTCTCACTACTTTGGTTCAGTAGCAAAGACCATTAATAGCTTGAACAGAGTATAGTTTGCTGGTTTTGGTAAACCTGTGTGTCATTCGTGTGCATAGGGTCACTTTTTGATTTCAGTTACTTCGGCATAATTCCAGAGGGACCAAATGAAACTAATTTTTCTGTGAAATTGCACTTATCTATCAGTACTGCAGATTGTGCACTACTTTTTCCTGTGTTTGAAGAGGGTCCAGAAATGGCAGTACTAATGTGTTGAAAATGTTTTTATCAGAGAAACTTTCTTTTTCAGTGTGTTAATGATAGAAATCTGCTATTAACTTTACCTGGGTTTTTTTGCTCTAATTTGTGTGAAGGGTTATCTAGTTTGTTATACTGTCAGTGTTTGAAAAGCCATGCTGTATTTCTAAGCTATAAAGTAGAAGGTGTAGAGATGTGAAACAAACATAAATATGGCTGATATGAGCCCTTCTCATATTTTAATTTGCCAGTCTCTGAAAGTACACTTAATAATACTTCAGGTTCTTTTTCCCTACATATTCCTTGCCATTTTTAAAAAGTGCATTGAGGACAGGGTGGAGTTGGGGTTTATTTGCTTGTTTGTTACATTAAAAAGGAAATACAACTGGCCTTCTGCCAAGAGGAAGATTCTCCATCAGCTGGTGACCTCCTGTATTTGATCTCCTTGTTGTATTTGATCTTTTTGGGGTACGAGGCTTTGTAAATGTTTTATCATATGACTGCAGCATTCTTTATCAACTGGGTATAACCACAAATTTGAATATCACCATAAATATCTTATGCTGTTTATAGAAATGTTGTTCTCTTTCCCTGATCATCTCCATGCTGGAGGAGCAGAAAGAGAAGTGCTTAAAAGTGACTCTTGTGTCTTTCAAGCCTGGCATTGGTGTCCATATATTTAAATCTCTGAGCCTGTCAGCATGTTTATATTTCCCAAGGAAGCTTAAAAAAATCTGTTTATTTCTGCTAGTAAACCTACATGAAGTAAATTCTTTGTTTTCCAATAAAAATAATGGTTCCCTTTAGTATGATTTTTTGGGAAGTCTAAAAGTGTTGGTGGATGATGCCTTCGATGCACAGCGTGCTTTCAAGTTGTGTTGCTTTCATCTGTGGAAATGCTTAATTTTTCCAGCATATAACACACAGTAATTTTAAAAACAGTAGTCAGATACACAGTTCTGAATTAATACCTATTAACTATACCCACTACTGTTCACAGCAAAGAAATGTCACATTCTGTATAGTGATTGAGAGGTCATGTGAACTGAAATGCAGTAGATGAATTTGTGTGATGGATTGAGCATGTTGTTGAGTTAACTTCGTTCCTTCTCATGTTGCAGGGTTATATTTTAAGCAGTAGGGCTGATATCTTTCAAAACCCTTCCTTGGCTGTCAAAAAACAAGTCTGTGAGACAGTACAAAAGCCCCATGCACTGATATCAGCATAAATTGTATGTTTCAGTTGAGGTAATAGTTAACTCTCTCCCCCAAAGACAGCAAGTTAGCAAACATGTAGACTGAACCTTCTATTTACTGCTCAGCATTTGATTAGAAAGATTTGTTAGTTTACATTTGTAATAAAAGAGTCCATAATTTGAAAAGTGTGATTTTAGAAGCTGCATCATAAACATAGCTGCCAGAGAACTTGTACTGTTTTTGCAAATATTCCATTAAAATAAGTAGAATTTATTGGTGTTCTTCTCCCTACCTTTTAAATTTGTATTTTATAACCATTTTACTAGTACTACATTGGATGTGTAATTTAATAATATCTTTTTTGGGTGGGAAAAACAGAGGATAGTTTTGCAAATGTGCTATATTGAGTTTCTGCAGAGGTAATCTCACTCTGGTATGATAATCTTGCTCTGCCTTTAAGAATAAAAGCACAGATTTGAAATGGAATAGTGCATATTTTAGAGCAGGAAGCCAGGATATGTGTGGTTTTATATGGATTCTGGCCAATGTCAATTGCATAAGAGCAGTAATCTTGGGTGTGACTTGGGTATCAGTTTTGCTACACATTCAAACTACTTTTTTTTTTTTTTAGACCCTTGGAATTTGTCCAAATGTAACAAAACCAAGCAATTCATACTCTTTGCAGTATGCTTCACCCTTAGCTGAGACATGTATCAGAATTAAAAGGCTGATATAAGGCTGATTTATTTTATATTTTTGGTTTTGTTTGGGGGCTTTTTCTCCCTTCAAAAGGATTCTGACTGGGATTTCCCTTAGAAAGGGAGGAGAAAAACCTTTCATGCTTTGAACGCAGTACTAACAATCCATGTTAGTGTTTGCTGGAAAAGCATCTCCCTGCAGTGACGTAAAGTTAGTTTTAAACTGCACAGGGATTAGGGGGCACTATAAACTGATATCCTACAACTGTTTTGTTTTCATGACCAAAAAATTATAATTTTAGGGCTGTGACTCATTTATTTTGTATGCATTTTTCCAACGGGAAGTTACATTATATTAATTGAGATAATTACTAATCATTTTTTAATTTCAGAATTTGACTTTTTAGAGTCATATAATATAAATTGGAGGATTTTAATTATCAAGGAAGATTAAGGGTAGTAAAACGTAAGCAAGGAAATTCTTCACTGTTGCCTAATTTTAAACTTTGTGAAAGGTGATTCATTCTTTTCCATGTTGCTGTTTTCTATGTAATAGTAATTGCTTGGGGAGGTTTAAATCAACTACAGTATGGATGATAAAAAGAAAAGGCAAAAGAACCTTTGTGTTGTGATGGCATTTAACAAAAAACTGGGAAAAAGCTACCCAGCTACTTTCCTAGCAGCCCTAAGTCTGTCTCGTGCAGCATCTGAGTTCCTACTGCCAGTCCAGGGCAAGAATGTTCTCCACATTTTTGCCCTCTCTCGCTGTGTCCTACGTTGCCCTTTGGTGATCTGAGCAAGGAAGATGGAGGTCATACTGGAATTCCTGAAGAACAGCAGCAACCAGCTATTGGAGAGCTGAAGGTTGAATGTGAATGTTAATGGAGTGCAGGACAAAAGCACCTGCATTGTGATGTGGGCAGAGTAGAAATTGTTTGCATGCATGCTGTACTTTAAAGATCAGCCCTGTGTAGTCAGCTGCTCAGCAGTAGGGATGTGGGGAAGAGAAAGCTTGATGGGATGCTAAGAGACATCACCTCTGCTATTAAAATTTCCATTAATCATAAGGAAGGGTTCCCATCTCTTGGAGGTTTGAATGTTTCAGGAACATAGCTACAAATAGGAATTAAGAATAGGAAGAATGAGAGGACAGTCATTACAGAAGTAAATCTTGTTCATATAGACTAACACTAGATATTCCTCCTTTAATCTATTCATTCTGCAGGCTTCAACAGGCACATTGGTTGGCAGATGTCACCTGTTATTTAGGTCTGCTTGAGTTTAGGTTTGATTTGATGAGATTTTGAAACTGTATTATTATGGGCCAATAAAATACTCAAAAATAAAATACTCAAACTATAAGCAAGTGCTAATATTTGGAAAGTCTTAAAACTCAGCAAGGATAGGATTTTGGTATGATCAGCAAATCCACATTTCTGACCTGTAACCCAGCTAGTCATATCGTGTTGCTGCTACTTGAAATTCTGTAGACAGTGTAACTTTTCTAAAATGGCTGTAGTTTTGAACTTTAAAACCATTGGAGGAAAGAAGTTTTCTTAGCTTCAATTTTGCAGAAAAAATGAGATACATCTTAATATAAGCTTGAGAAAAACAAAGTAAAATACCCCACAGCCTTAGGCAGAATGCAAATATGGAAAATACTGACTTCATAAATGGTTAATGTCTGACAAAGAACAGCTGAAGACAGAACCTGACAGTAGAACATATGAGGCAAGTCTGAGACAGGGCAGGGACCAGATTTGGTAAAAATAATTACATTTCCATGGAAGTTAGGTGTGTAAGTACCCTGCAGAATCTAGAAAGTAGACTTGAATAATGAAGTAGATAATTATGATAGGTTGTAACAGCATTATTAATCTTTAAATTTATTTTTCTCGTGAGTAATAAAAGTAAGTTAGTACATTTAAGACATTTTTCCCCCATGCTTCTTGGCACACATTTATTCCTGTGGAAAATGGCTTAAAACAATTGCTTTAATATCATTTTCAATTCAGATTAAGTACAATGTATTGGACATAATGTCTGTTAGACTCAGAGCTCTAAAGTTTCAGAGAAATTTCTGACAGGCACATGTTTTCAGAAGACCAAAAGTGTTGATGTTGAAGAGACTGCAAAGTCAGTATTCATTATCTTGGAAATGATCTGGCATCACTGAAAGTAGTGGTGGCTTTTCATTGTGTAAGTACATATTTCTTTCTTTTTGCTGCAGCTCACTTTGCATCTTTCTCCAGTTCTTGTAAAGACATGACATGAGATTTATCTCCATTACACAGATACTCTGTCCTTGGAGATATTCAGAACATACCACAGGTCAAAGCTGTGATTTGACCTGATAGAAGATGGTTCTGCTTTTAAAGTATTACAAGTCCTTTCCAACCTGTATTAGTATCATTGTCACATATTGATGCAGTGGAAGTTTTAAATGTGGACATGCACAGACCCTTAATTCTACATGAAGTATTAAGAATGTAACAAAATGTTTAATCATTAATTTTTTGGCTTAAGATATAGAAAGAATGTAGACAATGAAGTTACTTTATATATGGTACATGAATCAAACGTACTTGAAGTGAGCAGATCTTGGTTCTGCTGATGTCCTAATTTCCTCTAATTTGTCCTAAAAGAACAAATTTCTATGAAGTTCAGTGCATAAAATTAAAATAGGTCAAAATCAGCAATTAAATGTGAAGTTAAGAAATTAAGTGTAATAATTTTATCTTCTCAGAGTATGCTATGTATACAGTTCAATAGAAGATAGAATGATTGTATTCAGTTTATTTTGTGTCTACTTTGTGAACTGAATGAGCTTTCTATTGCTCTTTTTGCACTGTATGCTCCCTTTGCATAAGATCAAGAGGAAACAACTAGATAAGATCATTTTTCAAAGTGAGGATTACAGTTGTTTCATTTTACTGAGATTTTAATTATATGTATCTGTATCTTTGATAGTGCATTTTTCACATAACTTGGCTGATTTTATGTTTTCATTAAGAGCATATGGTATTTTTTCTTCAAGTCTTAATTCCAGAAGTCCCTACAGACATCCCAACAGTTATGTCACAATCCTGGCACATAATTTGTTAAAAGTGTCTCTGGGTAGGTCTTTAGAGCTTTTACACAATCTCTGCACACTATTCTTAAAATAAATATTTTCTAATTCCATCTAAGTATGTGCTAGGCTGCAAAATAGTTTCATGTTATAAAGCTGCTGTGAAAAAATGGACTAAAATCCATATTCTATCATTTTTGTACTTTGTTTACTACTGATTTCTTCTGTAATTACTGCAGCAGTAAAATCTATTCTTTTCAGAATAAGTAGGCAAGTATCTTGTATTTGTCTGTCAAAGAAGAAAGCTTGGATTGATGGTAGGGAAGCTTGTCTTGCAGGATGATGTGTAGAGGGCAGGTTTCACACATACCATGTGAAATATATAAAGCATAATATTGTCATCAATGAAAGCTTTTAACTTCAAAAGGAGCTGAAAGATGTGTGTTCCACTAGGATCATGGAAAACCTGCTTCATAGTATGCCTTGTGTTTTTGTGGAATACAATATAGGCTGAGATAGTTGTCAGATTATATTTTTACTGAAATATTTTTGAGAGCTGAATTTTTGCTTGCTTCATTGGCTTATCCCTCAAAATTTATTAAATAGCGAGATGGCAAAATATTTCGAGATTCAATTTCTGCTTAACCCTTTCTTATGCAGTTTTATTTCATGTTAGTAGGAGTTACACTGAGAAGAGGACAGACATTGCAGTTTTGTGGGTTGTGTTTTCTGTTGTGGTTTTCTGTTTGGTTAGTTTTTTTAAAATATCGTCAGGTGACACAGCAATTAGAATCTTCTGTGGTCCTTTACTTCTTAGTTACTTCCTTTATTTTGTTTTTAATAGTAAAGTGAGTGCTTGTATTTTATGTTTAAGAAAGAGTAGGCCTATGTGGGGTAACTCTTTTTTTGTGGCAACACACGCAACTCCCAGCTGTGTGGAAGGAACTGAATCAGTTTGATAGAGAAGTGACTGGCTGATCTTGCAAGAATGCTGTCCAATAGGAATAAGACATAAATCTGGTTGAGTGCCTTGCTGGTCACCCTAACTATTACTCTTAGGTTGCAGGACTACCTTTTAAATCTGTGAGTGACCTCTACTTCATTCCAGTGTTAATGTGTCCTCAGGGCTGTATTTCAAACAGAATCTAATCCTTGAAGATCCAAATTCATGCTTTCTGTGCTCCCCTTTTAAAGTGCCTGGATAACTCTCTGTGGTCTAGATACCGAAATATTTCTCTGAACCATAATGTGCTGTGACTAATCTATAAATCTAAGACCAGTCCAGTGTCTTGGCCTTTGAACTGTGACAACTCAAAGGGAGATCTAATGTGGGTCTTCTAGTTATTGAGCATTTGCATTTGTAAGAAAAAGTGGAAATTGTCTGTCTTCTGGTTTTGGTCCTGCAATCACTATGGTATTTTATGGTAAAAGCTGAAATTTTCATGATTAGAGATAGTTTGATGCAAGTACTTCAGAAGGCTAAAGGTGTAAGCAGCTCACAGGGGCCAGAGAACAGGATTCCTACAGGAAAGCTTGGTTTTGACACCAGCAGGTATCTTTACCCTTCTTTTGTGTCTCCGTAAGTGAACAACAACCTGGAGTAGGACCTTAATATCATTCTCATGCTCAGTCTTCTCCACTATATCTCAGTTCTGAACATTAGAATATGCTTTTAGTTAAAGTATAGGGAGGATAGATATTATTCTACTCTTCAGTTGCACTTCTATTTGGCTTTCCTGAAAAATTAATGGGCTTTATACTAACAAAAAATGCTGGTTAATTACTAATTGTGAAGAGAGTATCTAGTAGAATTTTTCCTTTAACCAATTCTTCATTGGCTTTCAGAATTGAACCTGTATTTCTGTATTACCTGTCTAGTAATCTTTAGATCCCTTTGCAACTGTTCTAAGTGTAGATACTTAGAAATTACTTGTTTGCTTGATTAAATGCAGACAGAAAAATTACTTCTCATCAGTTTGATCAGACAGTGGTATGTCAAAAAAAGTACTTAAAAAAAGTACTTAGAAGAATTTTCTTTTAAACTTACATCCACAGAACTATTAAATTTTTTTCTGAAACAGTTCCTGCTGATTTTGCATTACTGTTATCTCTGTAGACTAGTCAGCTTTAGCAGCAGAAAATCAATGTGGAGTTAAATGGTTTTGTAGGAGAATACATCTGGAGAAGCTTTAATTGTTTTCTCTAGGAATATGTCTCCCTCCACATGTCAGCTAACATGCATGTCAATGCAAAGCCAGATGAATAACTGCATGTTAAGTTAAAGCAATAGCGTGGTTCTTTTGGGGTCAAGCAACAATTGCTAGGCAATTTATTGCTTCACTTTTCGAAAGAAGTGAGTGCCAGAACTGTAGAGACACCAAGACCTGCACATTGGGGAAGAAAAATATTTGGAGTGTGTCAGTGTATTTCTTTTACAGCAAGCTTTCAACCCTATTGTGTAGGTAATAATTTATTTGAGAGAGTTTTGACTATGCCTGCTTCTACCTAAACTGAAACTTTATGTTATTGTATTGGAAGGATAGAAACCTTATATAAATTTATGTGCGTGTAAGAACTGTTTAAACAAATTAGATGACGTACTAAGAGAAAAATATCTCTTATTAGTGGATTTTTTTAATAATAAGTACAACTTATGGATATATTTCTGATGTAACATTTGTAAAAAGGGGACTAGGCTTTTTGTACATGTCTGCATGACATCTGTACTTAATTAACAATTTTATTTCTAAAAGTGCTCAGCTGAAGCTCAGAAATTAATCCCAAGAAATCTTTTTTGTGCCTTTGAATTACTTGTTGTTAATAAAAAAACTACAAAAAAATATGCCCATGTGTTTCTCACTTGTGGTTACAGCAGTCATATTTTTTTCCAATACAAACCTTTTTTTAATGCTACACCACTAGTAACATTTTGAATTGCAGAAAATGCTTTTATAAAACATTGAAATAAGGGAGGCTTTTTAACAGTTTTCTGGTTTTATTTCCCATATGTACAGGATATTGCTTTGATATATCAAAGAATTGGTTCTGCTGCAATCAGGAGTGTGTACTAAAAGTAACTGGGGATGGATGCGTAAAATACAACTGAAGGAGGCTGTGCAAGAGATTAGGTTGCTTCCACAAAACAAGTCTCACATTCATTCCTGAAAGTCTCACTCCTGGCTTTTTTTGCTAGTTTTCACCAGTAAGGTTTGCTTATCAAAGCACTTTATCAGTGAGAAAGGGATGTGGGTTAACCACTTCACTCAACTCAAACTTCCCAGCTAGCAGTCTGTCACCCAACAGCTGTTTTTCAATGCATGCACTCTGTGCTGTGGTGCTGTTTCAGAGCTCATGACAAGAACAACATTGTACTACAGGGCTTGTTCAAGTTTGGGATTTATTTCCTTGCAGCTCCAAGGTTTTGGGTGGGGTTTTTTGGGTTTGGTTCGGGGGTTCTTTTTGGATTTCTTTTTTTTAAATAAAAAGCTGTTTTCCCTATCACAGCTAAGCACGTGTGTATGCCTTCATGTTTAATGGCTGAAACATCCACAATGTGGATTTCAGAGCACTGGTACAGGGATTTTTGCTTGCTGGTAAACCCCTGGCCCTTGCAATCTGCTCCTTGTGGACAGCATCAGCATATCTGTTTCAAGTACTAATACAGCAGACCAGATGCATCAGTGTTTCTGAGAGTGTTATAACCTTAACATAGATATAGACTGTGAATGTGTGTGCTTACATTTCTATTTATTTCCATTCTGGGGTTTTTTCTGTGGTTATATGGAAAATAAAAATAGATTCAAAGCTAGACAGAGATTGAACCGTTTTTGAGAAGCAGGCTTGGGGTACTTTTAGAGTGGGGAAACTAATGCCCCGTTTCTGTGGATGTTTGCTTTCTTACTTAATCACAAGTTAAATATCTAGCCTTCATGGGGGTGAACCTAACCCTCTTAATACACATTGATCTAGTGCAGTTTTGGGGGAAGTGGTGGAGAAAGACTTAATACCAGGCCTGATCTTTAGAATACAAGTCTGATGGTGAAACTGCTGAGCTTCCTACAAGCTGTTTCTGGGCCTGGAAACCCCAGAAAACAGAGGTCCAGTGTGGGGGATGCAGGGGATTGGCACAGCAAACCTAAACCCAAGCAACTTTGAACATGTGGGGTAGGAGGGCAGAACAGACCACCCAGTAGTTAAGAGGGTCTTGGGTGGATAAAAGAACAGAGGCATAGGGAGGGATTTCTGTAGTTCTGTGCTAGAGGGAGGTGTGTGGGATTGCAGTGGGCATTGGGCATTTATTAGTCACCTCCTGTGTTAGCCAGAGGTTAACAACCAAGCAAAGGTTCATGCCACTTGCTGAAAATACCTTTTTCCTTCTCGCTGGGTGCCCACAGCACCTGGGGTCTTACCAGAGTAAGGGCTGGGCTGTTGCCCTGGCCCTTGCTGCTCCACTCCCCATTCCATGCCCCCCGTACCTTGCACACTGGCCTCAGGCTCATAAATGCTCTGTAAAATTTCCAAGCTGCACCAGTCCTCTGGAGATTAATAATTGCAGAAGGCAAGTGGCAGGAGTGGAATGCCGTTCTGCCAGGCTGAATCCTGCTGGGGTGGCAGTGCAGCCAGGTTTGGCTCCAGTGTCCCTCTGAAACTCGTCAGACTTTTTATGTCTCTCTGCTGAGTGAAATACACGGACACACTGCGGATTTCTGGCAGGCTACAGCATAAGGCTTCACCTTGAAAACCACAGGCATCCCAGGAGAAGATTATCCCTGCACCACCATGAGCATTTTGAGTTCATGATGCTGCAGTCTTCTGAACACCTTCTGTTTGGTCATCGTGATGGCAAATCTCAGTCTCAGCTGTGGTTCATGGTTCCTCCTTGGAACAGTTTTATGATGACTTTCTAAAACTACCTTTTTATGTGAGAGAAGTTTGTCATCAGAAGCATTTTCCTGGGGATAATAGAGTAGGAAGTGTTAAACATTCAACTTGTTCAGAATTTCAGCATTTGTATGGCATACAAGTGAAGCCTAGAAACGATTTACTTTGGTTACTTTGACAGAAGTATAACAAATCCTATTAATGAGTTATATATCAGTCTTTGAACTTGTGCAAATGACTTCTGTTACCAAACAGTGTTTTCATTCCTTTCCTTAAACACAGGAAATTAATGAGAAATGTCGAAGAGTGGAGAACTTTCATTTTAGTACTGATGATTTGATCCATGATGCCTATAAGTGTAATAAATAACATTGTTTTAATGATTTGTATCTAGAAGACTTCCAGAAAACCCACCTAAAATATTCATTTTCTATCAATCCAAGGAACTCATCAGAACTATTTGATATGACTCTTTATAAACCTTGTATTCTACAGGATGGGAAAGAATGTTCAAATATGCTTACAACAGCTTGAAACAGTGATTGAGGCTATTAGTGACTAAATCTGGACAGGATGGATTTACTCAGCTGCAATGGAAATACTTTTCAAGACTTCTACCTAGGACACAGTGCTATATAACCTTTACCCAAAATAGGGCCCAGGTGTCTCTACCTATTGTAGTACCTCTTACCTGAAAGATGTTATTTCTGCTGGCAAATTACTACCCAGAGACTTCCTGAAATATTGCTTCCATACAGATTATTTTGCCCAGTGTAACTTCTCAAAGTGTTTGTGGAATGTCCCACATCCAGCTGCTGGTGTGGCATAACTGCTGCAGTAAATGTGATTAGACAGCCCTTGCAAGCAAGTGGTCTAAGAAGTACTAGAAAGCAACTGTGTTATATAAATGTTTGCTATCTCTGGCTAATTTAAAGGGCTTCACATGGTTATCAGCAATATTCATTAATTTAGTATGCTTTTAAATTTCAACTTAATTCTTATAAATTGTATGGACCGAGAGAAATAGTTATTCAGGATGGGTTGTTAGCAGACCTCATGCCAAAGGGAAGCCACTTACTGTGAATCACTCTACTGCTCTTTATTTCAGGTTCTCAAACACCTTTTACAGGTGTAGATCATACCTCAAAAGCAGGCAGAGGGAAACGTGAGGCAGGTGAATACTGTCAGTTCTGAGGAACACAGTGTTACTGCTTTTCCAAGGTTAGCAAAAAACAGGCAGAACCAAGAATTATATTTTTATTTACTATCTAATCCATGTTTCAGTGTTGAAGACAGGTAAATTACAACAGTCCTTCCTCCCTGTGGTGAGTCTCGGACAGGAAATCAGAAGCAAGATGGGCAAGGAAAAAGGACTGTAGACCAGGACTCACCTCAGAAGCCAAACTTGGGTTTTAAGTTAATTGTTTGAGCAAAACCTGTTGTTTTTTAATGTTATGAAACAGTGGGTGGCTTGTCACAGTGGAGATTGAGCAGGATTTTTATTCTGAGATTGGACTGACATATCTCCCCCAGAAATTTCAGAGGAATAGAGACTGTGTCAGGAAGGTGAATGTGCTTTTAAATAGCTATGCCTTAAAGGATGGGGGCAAGTCCCAAGGGCTGGGAGTCTTGAGTATTTAGATGGCCAGGTGACAACCTTTGGAAGTAAGTGGTATGATAACAGGTTGGTACACCTTGAGTCATGGCCTCTGCAGAAAAGTACAGTGACTCAACTTGGTCAACCCTGAGTATTAGGTAAGTGACCTTTGGATCCAGGAAATCATCTCTTCTACCTCCCTGCCCAGCAGATTGTAAATAGAGAATTTACCTGTTTACTGATTGTAAGATATATGTAACTTGTTTTTGCCCGATAATTTGTACATATTATAAATAAAATTATAACCTGCCATTTTTTAGTTCCATGTTAAGTTATCATCTCTTCCTTTATGATGTGTGAGCTAATTTGATCTTAAATCTTAAATGCTTTTCCTGGTAGATTCATCCATCTGATTTTGAAACTAGTGCTAAACTGCATCTTTGAACAGTATTTGTGAGCTGTATAGAGCATGTGAGAGGTTGTTCCCAAGAGTATTTATACCACAGTCTAAGTCTTCAAGAAGGTTGATTGTCCATGATTCTGCGTGAAGATGGCTGTGGGTGGTGATAGAAGTCCTTTGGAGACATGTGAGTGGATATTGCATCAATACACCTAGATTTTTATTAACACCTTGTTAACTTAAGAGCTGTCCAGAAAAGATTAATATGTTTTTCATAAAGAAAAATTTATTGTTTAATTTTGCCCTGCTGAGTTTTATTATTGACAAGCTGTGAGAGATGAAGGTTAAACTGAAATATTTTTACACCCCAGAGCATGACCATTGACTTCTTTTTAAAAAGCCAGTCAGAACACATCAATCTCATCTTTCTTTTTGCAGGGCAAATACGTTAATAAAGTGTTATATTCCCCAATGCATCACCAGTTGTGATTTATTATAAAATATTAATTATTTTAGCTGCTAAAATATTACCCTCCAATGTAAAGCAATTGCTATAAAGTAAATTAAAATAGAAACTGAATTCTTTTTCATATTCTGTTGAATGTCAAAGGTGAGATGTGAATGTTGCTGAAGGAAGTGCAGATCGAATATAGAATTTCCTTTGTATCTGGAAATGTACAAGCAATGATTTGTCCAGGCCTATTGTTTCAATAATTATTGTTAACTTAAGACACAAAGGGTTGCAAAGTGCCCTTTGGAGAATCTTGTTAATTTTGTTACTCCTGCAGATATGAAAGACATTCTTTATTCAGCAGGATACTTTTTGAAAAGGGTAACACTACAAGCTTCACCACCTTCCCTTTAGGAAGTGCTCTCCAAACAGCTGAAGGGAAACAGAAAAACATTTTTGCTGCTGTGACTAAATGTAGGTCTTGTGCAAGTATTTGGCTTGCTTCAATATCTATACCCTCCTCACCCAACTTAAAAGTTTACCTGGGCTGCAATACAAAAATAACACCAAATTCCTTGCCAGCCACTGCAGCCTCTCTTTTAGCTGCCTACTGCTGATTAAAGTTAGAGCTCTGCTGGAAGCAGAGGCTCTGAGGCTCCATCACCTGTGCTCCTTTCACAGCACCTTTCCCGGCTACAGTGTCTTTCTTAATAAATGCAGTTGTTGATTGATTCATCTGGTCAGTCCCAAAACCACTTGGTTAATTCTAATTAAGATTTTCCAGTAATGTCATGACTAGACTGTGTTGCCTCTGTGTGAGATACAGGAGTGTTGCATGTTCTTGCGTTCCTGACATCAGGTGCTGAAGAATGCCTAGAATGTCCCCAGAAAAAAGCACATCGAAAGTAGAGGTGGGCCATTTGAGTACTTCTCAAACTTAGTTTTGGTGTTCTACTTGAGCTCATTGTTCAACCATGCCTGACAGTTTATGAGTCTTCTTAGAGACTGCAGTTTCTGTGCTGTCTGAAATGCAGGACACCTTGTTCCACTTTGGTCTTTTTATTTTTCTTCTTTTTTTCCCTTTTTTTTTTCTTTTGCCTGTGGTCCTTTCATGTTCTTTTATCTTTCCTTTCCTTCTTTGCCTTTTGTCTTTGCCACCAGCTTCTTCCCTTGTGGGGTTTGTTGTTTTTCCTTCCTCCTTGGTGCTCTCTGCACCGTCTCTGTGTGTTATCTCCCCTTCCCAAACACTGGGATCGCATTTCCCAGCATCATCAGGTTAATTCTCATGCTTTTGATCAATGCTTCCCTCCAAGCTTTGCTCACATGGTTCAGCCAAAGCTGGGAGAAAAGTGTGAAGAGATCAGACAACAAGCATGATGTGAGAATAGCGTCATGAGACATGGTCAGGGAAATGGTTTAATAACAGGACATCCCATGAAATGCAGACAACTTGAGAAATGTGGCAGCCTCTAGAACTTACAAGGTTGTAACATCTGTAGTTGCTTCTTGTATACACACAGTTTCAGTAGCTTTCACTTTGGTTGTCTGAATGTTGGTTTAATTTCTGACAGATATTTCAAAAGGCTGCCTGCAAATATGTTCAGAAGGGAGAACTCCCCCGTAATACTTAGTAACTTATTTTGTTTTCTCTTGCTCATTGGTTCCCAATAAGCTTCTAAATATATGCAATATTTAGGGGCATCTCTTCATCTTTCAGTTGATTTTTAAGTGCATTACTGTTTAGTTAAACATGTATTTTGCTTCTGTAAATGTATTATTTATCTGAGAAATCCTATTGGTTTATTTGGAACCTTTACAGCCTGAAGGGCAAACACGTATTTTGGCATGGCAATAGTTTAGAAAACATGTATTATTTACCCATTGGAAAGTAATGGGTCCTGAGGAGCCATTATGGTCCAGCTTGTAAATCCTTCTCAGTTTGCATGTTAGTGACCCAATAGACAGTAACAACTCTTGGGACCTGTTGTGGTCTATCCATATTCATTTAGTTGCCATACATGTGTGTAAAGTCTACTTGCTGAAAATCCTTACAAATACTTGATTGAAAAAAAAAAAATATATTCAGAAAGTTATATTTATAAATGAAATTGCTTGGTCAGTTTTCATTTCCCTCTTTCCTTCTCTCTCATAAGTACCTAGAGACACTTTTAAGGAAACTTGTTTGTTTTGGAATTACACAAGCACCCAGAAGAGCTTTATCCTCATAATTATTTCTTTTTAAAAACCCAAACACTTATTACACAGTCTGACTTTTGCTGAATTTTTAAAAAATCTTTTTATGCCAAGTTTCAGGCTAACAGCAAGTTTTTACAGCTCAGTAATAAACATTAAACACATGAGTGTATAATGGAAATGTTGACACCTCTAAGGCTTGTAGAACAAATAATTTTTGTGTACCGAGATTTCTGCTTTTTAGACCTAGTTGTTTTGAAGTCTTATTTGAACCATTTTTTGAAACTACAATCCTTTCAGATAGTATGGGAGTGTTGTGTGTGATCCAAAGAAGATGTTACCATCATCAGAATTGTCAGGCTCTGGCATCCAAGAAGGTGTTGGTATTCCTGAGTATTAATACTCAGGGTGTCTGAGCCTACACAACTGGTTTTGTTACACTTGTTTCTGCAACATAGTGGAAGAGGATAAATAAGGATTACTCTGGTATGCAGTTGTTCCTAACTCCATGCCACAACAATTTCCCTGTGCATCTTACTAATGTTTTGAAGACTGAATGGGAAATTTGTCTTAAAAGTATGGAAAAGATTCAATGAAAAAAGAGAAAGGCTAATTTTTGTGGTGTGAGAAGTGTAAGTTTTGTACTTGCCAGTTATATGGCGGTGAATTTCTGTCGTAGCTGCGTCTGTTGATGTTCATCTTGGAAACAGTGCATAGCATTTGTTAAGGAGCTCTGAGCTTGGATGTGCCAAGTAGCTTAAAGACAAGGAAGTGAGCAGCACCAAGGCACAGCCGGATGTGATGGTCCAAGCTGTGGTAAACAAGCATACCTTTTTCTCTCCATCAGTTGTAAGCCAATACCATGCTATGTCTGCTCAGAGTTTTAAGACAGAATTTGTGGCCATCTTAAAGACTCGTGGATGGGGAGGTGGGGGGTGGAAATCACCCTTTGAAACTCAAAATATTTTATGATGTAATAGTGATCATGTATGGGAACACTAAAGTCTGTAATTTTTGAAGGGCAATAGGAGAAACTTGATTTCTTGCATTAACTGATGTCCTGGGCTTCAATCACAACAAGTGGTAATTTTTTTAAGGCAATGAGCTCACCTTTTTACCTGAATCTGAATGTGCATGTAAACAAATTAACGTATTGACTTTAAAAACCTGTGCGTGCATCTGTGTGTATGTATATTTTAAACTAATTATGTTGTTATTAAGGAATTGTTACTCATGTGCCTTTTTCAGGCTTAAAGCAATATTCATGGGACTAGATGCATGATATGCATTCTCTGGAGCTTCAGTGGTCAAGTAATATGTATTCACAGAAGAGTGAATTGAGAGCATAGCTAAACATTCTTTACCTTCTATTTTTATTTAAAATTTGTGGTCAGATAGTCTTTGCTGCAAAGCAGAATTCACTTTTTATTACATATTTTTAAAAATGACAGATTTTTAATGGAAAATAGTCACTTTGTGACAGTTTATTAAACTTGAAGAGAGCAATTTGCAAATCCTCAAAAGACCTTAAGTCTGGCTAATCTCTCTAGTTGTGAAGTTTAGCTTGAAGAAGAACATGTCAAATATTACAACCAGTCATTCTTGCTGCCCCAAACCACTGCTATCATCTCTGGCCTACATGTAAAATCATCAGTCTGTAATTATATCTCTTGCCACAGAGTATAGTAATCATTGTTTTGTTAATCCCCATTATACATACATAAATCAGTTTAAAAAAGAGTTTGAGGACATTTATTTGCAGTCTGTTTATTTTAAAGTTCTTTACAGGTAATCCACAAGAAGATGACTTCTGCCAAAGCTGAAGAAGTCTATTGCTTTGTCTGTAGACTTTGCTTATCATTAATAGAAAGCAGCATGTGTACATCCTGCAAACTCATTTCCTTATTTAAAGTGGGCATCCTTCCTTTACTGAGATAGGCTTCCTCTTTTAATACAGGACTGAGGATGAAGCCTTTGTAAGTCCTTAAAGACACATCCCTTCCAAATGACCTTTTGTCCCATGCTAGTAAGTTGCATTGTTTAGTTGACTCCCTGTTCAGTGCAGCTACATGAGCTGTCTTTGGAAATTAAGAAAAATAATTTCTTTGCTAATTAAACTGGGAAACATGTAATATTTCCCATATAAAACATAAATGAAAGTACAGTTGAATGTGGTGTGCCTTTTGGTAGCCTGTTGGAGAACTGAATTCCAGGGAGTAACTGAGCAGAGTTTACTCTGAGCTCTCAAGGGATAGTTGTGTCATTTGGACAGAATTTTACCCTATGGATTTCTAAATTCCTCATGCAAGTAAAATACTGTATTTATTTTCCTTTGATCCATATGACTGAGAGTTGTCAAAATATATTCAACTACATACAAAATTTTAGGTCTACACCTTTTCTACATGTAAACCCCAAAATATAGTCAGGTACTACTGCAACATTTCTCTTGAAAATTCAAATACATCTTCCAATAGAGGTGTTTATTTGCATAGGTTTTCTTATTATTTATTTATGCCTTTTTATTGAATGTAAATTTAACAGAAAATTATTCTTTCTCTGAACTACTTGTGCTTGATTTTTCTGACAATATCTCAGATCAGTTGCTGTAGAGGGGATATTAATTTCACAGGCACTGGATTTACAGCATTATTAAATTAATTGGATAAAAGTTAGGTTGTAAGTAGTTTATCTTTAATGACACATACAGTATTTCACTAATCAGAGATGAAAGAAAATTAAATGAAAACTTGTTAACTCTGTTTTCCATAAATTTGCCAGGCTGCTACAGGTGGTTTGGTTTGTCGATTCCTTATAAGGGGACCTTTTTTAAGGTTTTCATTCTTCTTTTATCCTACAGAACATATCTGTAGGCAATTCATAAATATTCTCTTTTAAAAGCTTTTTAAAGGGTCTGCCCTGACCTGAGCCAGCCAACATCACTGTCTGTACTCAGGCCAGGTCCTCTGGAGCTGACCAGGACTCCCAGAGCCTTCCACTGTAAGAGGATGACTCTTCCTGGCTCAGGTTTGTTGAGATGCATACATATGCTTATCATGAGTGATACTATCAACTTCTAGGGGACTGTTCACACCTGTGAAATATTACATTGTGGTGATGTGAATGGGTAAATACCTTACCCTCTCCTGAGTTGAGTCGAGGGAGAAGGTCTCCATAGGTACCTTGTTAGTGGAGAAAGGGAGTTTGCTCTAGAGGGTGAATCAGAGGAAATGCTTAAGTGCCTCTTACCACAGTTTTTTTTTTGTTTTTTTTTTGACTATATAGTCATAACCACTCTTATTCAGAAACCTAACTGAAAGAGTATCCTACTCTGTATAAAGCCTGGTGCTTAATCTACTTGCTTCATAAGTGGGAAATTGGCATGGTAAAACGTCCTCATGCTAGAGGATTTCAGTCCCCCACTTACCTGTGAGAGTACACGGTGGGAGCCACTCCAGCAGCCAAGAATTCAGAATGTTTGTCACAGGCACAAAGACACTAAAAGTGAGATAGGTGAGGTATAATAAAGAGAAGCAAATTAACTACAAAATGCTTCCATTATGCAGTATAAAGAAAAGTTAAAGGAAAGTTAATTCTTCATGTTCTTCAGGGATTAAGGATGAAATCTTATACCCATTGCAATCAACTGGAATGGTTTAATTAAGTCTAAAACTCTTAACCTCTTGCTTTTAGTGACCTTCCTGAATCTGTGATGGAAGTCTATGGCACAGCTGAGTCCTGGTGCCAGCCTTTCAGGACTGTGTTTAAAAAAGTGAAAAATGGAAATGGAAAAACATATGTCTGTACAAGTTTTTCTGAGCCCTGGTGGAAAAGGATGCAGTTTTGAAATATGTTCACTGGAGCTGTTTTGTGATCAACCTATATGTGGCAAAATATATGGCAGACTTCTTGAATGACAGTGATGCATCTTCTAGAACAGCTGCTTTCTGCACATGCAGTTTGGAGGGGAACCTTTATGATGTGGTGGTTTGTGTGATTAAATAGTGCGTGAGATCCTTACTTGATTGCAAGTAGTGCAAATGTGCTGTTGAAGCAGGGTTGTTCCTTTAACAAGTTTGAGCGACTGTTTGTTCTGGAATCAATTAAGATGCCAGCAGCAAAGAAAGCCCATGTGCCCTTCTGTCCTTTCTTCACCCCTAAAATGTTGAGACAGCTATCTTATTAGATCCTGTTTGACTAATGAGTGTACGTGTGCAAGGCAAAAATCAACTGGCTGATGACCTTAACACTTCTAGCATCTAGTGCAGAAGGAGAATAGGAAAAAGGGGGAGTGGGATAATTTTTTTTCCAATTCTTAGGGGGTCCTTAAGGAAAACATTCTCAGAATTCCTTTAAGAAAGACTCATATCTTTCATCTTATGTTTAAGGAGGGAAATGTTTTGAATGTTTTAATCAAGCAGATTGCTATGATTTCTGAAGCTGTATTGCAATAATTTTATTTTGTAGATTTAATGTAGAAAATACTGTTATTTTTGCTTTCTGGTTCCTGAATGAAGGAGCCAACTCAGAGCAGCTCTTAGCTTGCATGAATAAAGACTTTGAAATATGACTTAGTGCTTTGCTCATTGTAGGCAGTTTGTTCAGGATGAAGAAAACTATAGCATGGAATGATACTGTGTTTGGATCTTTCACAGTGTGTGTACATGTAAAAGTAATATTGATTTGTCCAACAATGCAACACGACCACATGGACTAAGCATATGAAGGTTTGCAAGGAACTCCCCCACAAATTTAAAGATAAGAAAATTCATAAGTGTTTTGAGAATACATGTCCTTCAGAATACATATCCATGTTACTTGAGCCTGTGTAGCAAAGATTGCCAGTGCTTGCAACATAAACCTCAGTTTTTAGAGGCTTTTTCTACTTTTGAGGGGGTGTCACTTGAAACAAGAAAGCTTTTCCCATTCAGATCAGGACAGCAGGGAGTAGTTGTTCTTGCCACCTCTTAAAGAATAGAAACCCTGCTGTAGGTGCACTCATACACTGGATTTGAACTTGACCCAGACTGATGGAAATCAGTACTTTGCATTTTAAATGCCTCCAGAGTCCTTGTGAACAATTAGCTTAGTGCTCTGGGATGTAAAAATGTAGCCAACTGACTGTCTTGGCTCACAGAGGATTTTCATTCTGTTGGCAAAAGAGATTTATGAAAAAATAATGTATTATTTACAAGGTGCATTATGCTTCCTCTGAAGAATATGCTTGATATGTGTCAGTAAATATTTTAATTGTTCATTTAATTGTGTAGAGTAAATAAAATTAATATGGTATTCTGTTGCTGACCTACCCTATATTTGAACTGAATAAACAGGATTTTTTAAAAGAACAGTGAGCAGCTGCTTGGCCATCACTGAGACAGAGGTGAGGAAGAAACCTGGTATTTTATTTTAAAATTGTGTTACTCAGTTTCTTTGGAGTCGACTTTTTAAAGTTTACATACAGGTGTTCTTCAGTGGGGTTTCATAAAATACCATTTTAAATTTCATTCTTGATTGAAGACTGGCAGCACTAGCAACCAACCTCCCCTCTAATAGTTGTTCCTTAAACAAAAGAGGGGAGGGATTAGAAGCATCTCCTACCAGTTATCTTTATTTTTCTATAATTTGTGTCCTCATTGCTCCTAAAGTCCTTTTTCTTCAACCTTGAATTATCAATAAGCTGTGGATGGAGCACAGGAAGATTTTTTTCTGAACCTTGATTGTCCCTTCATGTGAAATTTGGGTGACAGACATGATCCAGTTTTTGAAAGTTATTTGAGCTTCTCTTTGAGAGACTGCACCATGCTGCTTTCCTCTTTGCTCTACGGCATATTTTGAGCTGAGAACGCGGGTCTAGAGCTAGAAAGCTCTTCTACTACTGGTTGTAGTTGTCTCTGTATTGCAGCTGCTTTTTATCAGAAGAGAGCCGCAGCTAAGAAGTCTTAATCTCCATTTTCCTCTGAGGGTTTCTGGGTTGCCAGGTGTTGACCACTTGGCTACACCACACGTATCTTGGGAGCAATTGTTGGTTTGTTGAAGGGTAGATGTAGTCCTTTTGTGTACTTTTTGTTGTACAGAATTGCATTTCATGGTTGAGATCTCGTTAGCAAATGTAAGAGCTAGACTTCTGTGTGGCAGATGATGGTCTGAATCACTCCAGACATAAAGCATATGATTTATGATAAAATTGGGCTGCAGTTTGTAATGGGGAGCTGATAAAAAAGCAAAGTAGATTTGACTCTCAGTGCTCCAATGAATTGTAGTAACATATAAACAAGATCTTTCCAGCAGGTCCTTGCTTTGTAGTGAACCCAAACTCATTAGTATGTAGGCAAGTCAAACTTGGATATTTGTAGTTTTTAAATTTTCCTTAATAAATGTGAGTCCTTCCTTAGGAGAAAGATCCCACTATAAACAGTAAGGTTAATATTGAAAGTTTATTCTTCAATCTAATACACTTCCAGTCTGGTCAGCATCTTATATTTTTATGTTTTTAAAGTGCAAGAATGCAAAGCAGAATTAAAGAAGGAAGAGGAAATCCTGTGCATGGGCAGGATGGAGTGTCATCCCTTCTTTGACTGGCTTCTCTCAAGTTAAACCAGAAGGAAAAAGAAAAGAAGTGAAAAGGAGTAATAGTTTTATTGCTTTGTCTTTCTTGTTCTTTTCAGTGCTGAAGGGGGACAAATAATTCAGCTGATAATCTTACTGATTTTCGGTACACCTTTCCTAAGTTTATTTTTGGATGTGCTTTCAGTTAGAGAAGCAATTATCTTGCCTTGGACAAAACGATACTTTATATATATATATATGTGTGTGTGTGTGTGTGTGTGTGTATATGTATATATATATATGTGTGTGTATGTATATACATATATATGTATGTATATGTATATATATATATGTGTATGTATATATATATATATATATATATATGTATATATATGTATATATTTTAATGGCTCTTGTGCTACCTTTCATTGTATCAACTGACTCAGTAACTACCCTTAACAGTTAGAGAGTTACAGGTTTGCTACAGTTAATAGCACAGGAAGGCAGACTGTGCTCCCTCTGTTCAATCATGACTGCAAAAATCTTTCTAAGAAAGGATCAAAATGCAATGACAGAGGAATAACTTAAATTTCATAAATCTTCAAACTGAGATTATTTCCAATGGACATTGAAGAAAAGATCATTAGCTTCAAAGATATGGCTTGTAATCACATTTCTGTATGTTTTTGTTAGCATGTTGCCACTTAAAGCTGCCTTGAGCATTTTATCACTTCTCCTTTGTGCCATTGCTTTAACAGGATGGTTTTTTCTGTGTGCTAAAGGAGAAGAAACCGCAGTCTGCTGAAACTCCTTAGTGTTGTGGTTATAAATAGACTTGGAAGCAGCAACAAGCTGGGTCCACTGCATCTGTAATAGCCCTTTCCAAATACTTTGAAACAAATGATTCATCAAATAAGGAACACTAAAAGAAGAAATCTGCCAATTTGTAGAATTTGACTCCTCCTAATCAGAGCAAGGCAACAGGATGTTGAGTTCCTGCCCTGCACCTGATTAAAGCCAAATGTACTAGGAACAGCTGGGAGTAAGAGGAAGCACCAAGCTCTTCTCAGTTGGGGGTAGGACAGCAAAAGAATTTTTTTAAATCCCTTCCACCTTTGTTGTTCTGTTTTCCTGACTCTTTGACAGATAAGCACTTATTTCCTCTGGTATTTGGACCCCTTGGAAACCACATAGAATGTACAGAACATAGGAAAAAGCTGCATATGCATGTGCCTGACCTAGGCAATCGATTTTGGTCACAATGTTATTCAACATTCCTCCTCACCAATATAGCTAAATTTCTAACTTTACAGACTCTGGTCATGCCCATGCCAAATTCTCTGAGTTCTGCCCACCCACCTTCAGCAAGTCAAAAACCGTAAGAGCAGCGTGGAGACCAAGATGCATTTTCCATCTGGATCGCTGTGGTAGTTCTCACTGCTGCAAGCTCACGCAGAGCCCCTCAGTGAACGTGCTTCTCTTTCTTTTCTTTTTATTTTTTGCCTTTTTTTTTTCCCCATGGAAACACTGAAAAAATATGAAACTTTTGTCAATGCTTTCTTCCTATGCTCTAGAAACCATAAAAAGCCCCAGCTTTTTAAAGCTTGAGAGTACACACATGCCATCAAATAAGTGTTAAGCAGTTATTTTTCCCCGTGCAGTTGTAGAATGTGTTGCAGATTACAGCCAAGTGCTAAGAGTTTTGTAGCATGTGCTGTAGATACAATAACAGTTATACAGTGGTTTATTGCTTGAAATAAGGCAATTAACTTCAGTGTCAGAAATCTTCCAAGAACCTTAAGACAAAGCTCTTTCTTTAACATTTCTTGAAGTAACTTCTTATGTGATTACTCCTGGGCTTTTTGCACTCGTATCACAAATTATGCCTGCACAGCTTCCCCTCTGTGCCTTGAGTCAACAGCACAGGCTGTTTGCTCGCGCAACCCCTGGGTCTGGTCCAGCAAGCAATGAGGTCAGGAGCAAGACTTCTCTTGGCTTCCCTAAACTTTGGGTCAGGCCTCCTGCTGCTAGCACTCTGTACCGTGACATCCACCCCTCGACTCCCTTCTCTGTGAGCATCAGTTGCTGCCAGAAGGTCAGAGTAACAACCTTCAATTTAATGCTTCAGGAAAAAAAATATTTTTCTTTTTAAAGGTGTACCTGAAACACTTTTTTCCCCACCTTGAAATAAAGGAAAATGTGCCTGTAAATTCTCAGTCTGCACACACTTTTCATCTCTTTTCTCTTTACTGAAGTTTGCCAGACATTCCACTTCTACATCTCCCTTTTTTCTTCAGATTTCCAGGGTAATGTTGATACTGTTTTGTGAGAAATGGTGTTAGCAGTGTACCTGACATATGAGTAGTGGGGCTGTTGCCTGCTTACCATGGCACTGTGAGAATAGCTGCTGCCAAATTTTGTGACCTCCAGGACTATATATTTAAGATCTTGGTATATGTCAACCAAAACAGTGTGTCTTTACATCCAGCAAAGAAAAGTGATACTTATATAAACAGTTGGAAAACCAAGGGTCTCTGCAGATGTTGAGAGAACAAAAGGATGATTCCATGAACTTGTGCTACAAAATACAAGCCTCAGGTACTTTATGTTTCTTTTTTGACTTTTCTTGGGGCTGCAGGATTTGGGTTGACAGTAACATGACTTTCACATGTTATTTCAAGGGAAGAGCAGGTGAGCAGGTGTCTGTACTGGACTGCTGTGCTGTCTTCTTGTCTGTGCAAACAGAGGGCTTTGCCCCTTGGAAGAGTTGAGTTTGGCTCTTTGAGCAAACAGGCATTGCTTAAGGCAAACAGGCATGTTTCAATGTATAGCAAGTGTCATTGTGATGTTTATGGCTTTTAGCACCTGTTAGAAAGTGACAAATTGCTCTCTTTTTCCTTTTGATCATGTATAGCCTAGCTTGCCTATTAATTTGTAATGTGTTTTCCTAATAAAGCTTAGGAAACTCTTAAAAATTATTGTTCACACTATATATGACAATACAAGTTGTATTTATATAGACTAAGTTAAAGCACTGGAGCAATTAAACTCCTACTCATCACATAATGTGTTTTTCCTGTCTTATAGTACCAAAAAACAGTGCTTGAATGTATTGAGAGGTGCACTTATTTTCTCTGGGCTAATGGAACTTGTCTGCTGCTATTTTGGAACACAATAATTATGTATTCCTAGATGTATCTATATTTAAAGCCAAAAGCAGATGTTGGATGTTCAGACAACTAGTGGAAACTTGTATGTTAAGTTTGATTCCCCCTGTTGCCTTTGGTTCATTTGCGGAAAGAGTTTGCTTTCAGAAGAGAACGCTCTAATAGTTAGAGGTTTAATTGCCTTTCACTAACAGTCTTTGGAGACGGATGTGCAAAGCAAACCATGGATAAATTTATTAATGTTTTACATTAGATGGTATAGTTTAAATGGTTCAGTAGGTATTCTATATTTTTCAATGCATATTATAGTCTGAAAACAGTATAGTTATCAACACATTTGTTTTCCTACTTAACTTGGGAAAAGATTGTGAAAAATGCACACATGTAAATGCAAATATAAATGTGTGCCAATAGTTTCTCCCTAGGGTTTATTCTACCATGTACCCCAAAGGTGGTGTGCTGTTGCTCTATGTATAGCTGTATATATATAAAGCAATAGCTTTTATGCTTTTTGGTCACATTACAAGCATTCCAAATTTTACTTCAGTTGTGTTCTCCAGATCCCTTCATGCCAGGGAGATAAAGCCAACAAGGAGAAAACAAATTTTTTATTATTTCACTCCTATAATGCTTGATCTCAAAATGAGCCAAAGGAGTGTTTCTTATGATTTATTTTCTTTTTCTCAATAAATGCAGATGGCTGTCTCTGTTTAGGGGGGTTCTTTCCTTCCTTTACTTCAGAAACTAGGGATATCTCATGATGCTTTCACACACCTTTATTTTTTACTTTTTATTTTCATCTTTTGTGAGGAGTGGTAAATTATTAAACGGTTATAATGAAATTTAGCAAAAAGGTATCCTGTGATGCTGGCAGAGACATAGTAGCAATGAAACTAATACAAAGGAAAGGAGGAACCCATCATTAAAAAAGGAAGGTGTCTCTTGCTTGGAAAAACCTTTCATTAGCTCTTAAATTACAGTTCATTTTCTACTGACGTGCTTTCAGTGTAAAAAAAACCAAAACTATTTCCAATGTGTTCCTGTCAGCAAATGAAATTGAAATAAACACTGCAGAATTGACCTGAACCATACTAAAACTTTACTTGCTTAAACAGGATTTGGAATAGATTTAGTGAACACTTTGGTCTTATAAGGCATTGTGACAAACCCAATGAAGTTCAGGAGCTTCAGTCCTATTCATCTACTTTCTAACCCTAGATGGAGGGGTTTTGTGCTGTGACTCAGGAGATAAATGCAGGAGCATAACTTTGTCACACAAGCCTTGGAGGGAGGATCATCTTTTCTGATTCATCTAGGAAATTTTTTTCCCCCTGCTTTCATTTTGGATCTACCCAAGTGAGGTCCCTAATTCAATAAAGATGCTGACAAAGGTAAACTGTCTTCATCATTGCAGCTTAATCTGGTAAATCAGCTCCAGAGGTTTGAAAGTGCATCTGCTTGTGAATAGATGATTAGTTGATGCCAACAGAGCCAAAAAGAGAGATCAGTCTGAGGCAGCTGTCTTTGCTGGGGTCCTATTTCTGTCAAGTTTGCCTTTTTGGGAGGCACAGCAAGGACTTAGCTGTGTCTCACAGCTTTTGTGTGGCACCACAGCAAGGAAAGCTCCAGTGGCTTGCAGTGATGTACCTTTGACTTCTGCTCAAGATCTGTGCCATGAGAGGGGTCATGACCACCTGGAAACTGTACTTTCCACCTGCAGCTGTGTAAGTCACTGTTGCTGTGTTGCACATGCCTGGGGTCCTGAGCTCAAGGCCCATTTTCTGAGACTTTCCAGGTACCAGTGTAAATCCCTGTCTTTAACACACTGCCTTTCAAAAAGATCTGCTCTGTACACAAATCTAAGAGACATGTAAGTTTCTCAACACATCATTTAATTTAAAAATCAGAAGAAAACATTCATTCCAGTTAGTTTCCCTTATGGAAGCCCCATAGAAAGAACACTAGTAGTTTCACTAACCAGACCATCCCACTCCCCATAGCTACAACTGGAAAGCTTTATAATTTTATTTTTATTTAATGTTGAGTTGTGTGCTTGGAGAGTCATTAGTCATCTGTCTGAAAGTTTTCTGGTGTCGTCAAAGCAACTACTTATTCAAAATAAGGCAGAATTATAACATGGTACTGAGACGTCCTCTTTCTTCATTCTCACTTACTCTGAGATGTGAGATACCCTGTTTTATCTCTTTGTTTGCAAACATGTTATCAGGCTTCCAAATAGATTTGTCAGTCACAAATCTAGTGTTTTGTTCCTTCGTAACTTGCTGTAAACTTTGAGTTGAGTTTCAGTTTGCAGATAGAATTGATTGATATTTCTAAGCTCTTTAGTTAAAAGAGGCTTAATCAAACTTGTTGGACTGTATTTCACCTCAGGTTGAAAAAGGTAAGTGCACTGGGTAAGATGCGGTTTTTAGTCTAGGAAAAGGCACTGGGGCACTTTGATGAGACACACAAGGGAGTGCAGAAATGAAGACCATGGATCAGTACTAAGGAGTTGATGAGCATCTACTCTGCGTGCCTGCGAAGCTTGGTAGCAGCTTAGTGGTCCTGTAGAATATGGTCCCCGTTGCTTCTGCAGCTCAGTGCTCACTCACGTAGCTTCTTGATATGCTGCAGAGTGCAGTGCAGTGACTCCTGCCACCGCCTCTCCTCAGTGTTCCTGCCACCACTGCCAGCCTCACCTCTGCCATGTGTTGAAGCGGTACTTGGCCAGGCAGCCTCAGTAGGCACAGTGGCTTACAGCAGGTTTGTGTTGCTCTGCTGGAGTTGGCAAGTATGGTTGGAGACAGGCTTTGCAATGGCCAGTGCCCCTGGTTTTGGGAATATGGACCAAGGTACCCAAGATGTCTCTGCGAGGGGCTATAGGGTCCAGCAGATGCATTAGCGAAGCACCATCCTCTGCAGAACTGGGCATTTTTGTTTGAAAGCAGTTTAGTTACATCAAAGGAGGGGAAAAGGTTTGTATGCTGGACACTGGAAGGTGCAGAAGAATTCAGAGTAAGTGCTGGCATGCCAGAAAAACAGTGAAGGTGATACCCTGACAGGGAGCTACTGAGTAGAAATAAGGAGCCAATATTGACTATACAAACTAATATGAGAACACCTCAGGTCTTCCACTTTCCAGAATACATTGAGAATAGGAAACAACTCAGAGGAAAGACAAAAGTGTTTTTTAGGCCTGGAAAACAGTCTTCCCAGTAAATGACATCAGTAGACCACTAGAGTTACTTCATTAAAGTGAATGTGATGGAGCTATTTGATCCTGTTCACACAGGGAACAAGATGTTTGGTATTACAGGGTGCTTAACCTCAAAAGCAATTATGTGGAGATCCAGTGATGAAAACTAAAGTTAAACAAATTCAAATTAGAGAAGAGGTGCAAATTTTTAAAAGTGAGGACAATTAGCATTTGAGCGGCTTACCAAAGGAAGTGAAAGATTCTCCATTACTTGCAGTCCTTAAATCAAGATTGGATGCTTGCCTAAGAGATATAAATAACTGCTAGCTATTTATACAGCTTGATATAAGAACCACTGAGTGAAGTCATATGGCCTGTGTATGCAGGACTTCATTATACTAGAAAAAGGAAAATTCTAAGTAGTATTACCTATATGTGTATATTTGTTACTTACTTAGGAAGATAGTAACTACAAGCAAAAAAATTTGTTCCTTCTCCTTTAGTTTTCCTTGGATTTACACATGTATCAATCAGAACAGCTGATGCTTCTTTCAGTTTTTTCATCCACAGACTTAAATAATACCAGCTATGGTTTTTTATGTTCTACTCTGTATGAAATTAAGCTGTTATTGGTGTTTCTGGTTTAGCTTCCAGATTCTTACACTAGCATGTTTTATACTAAAGCAGTTAAATTATCAATGCTGAAGTGGTGTTTAACAGAAAAAACCAAACCAAACCAAACCAAAAAACAAAACAAGCAAACAAACAATCCTGTTTGGTTTTAAATCAAACTAAAAATTAAAATATCTCCAAATTTTATAAGGAAAATCAAAACAGAAAGATGATTCTATATTTCCCTAGATTATTTAGAAAGCCTGAGTTAACTGTGGTGTGTATATGTAGTACTTAACCTATAGATTTCACATGCATTATTTACATAAAGAGAAAAGCACATCTTAAGATGTTTCAACTGAAAGGACAAGGTGGTGATAATCTGGTTTATTTCCAAGTTATGGTGATAGAAGTCAAATTCGTCTGAAACTGTAAAAAACCTACAGAGGTTTCAGTGGTTTTAAAAACCTATTCTAATAGTTCCAGAATTACAAAGACAACTTTAAAGTAAAATAACTAGTCTTGCCTTTAAGTTATGGACAAAGTAATTCCATTTGAAATTTATAAAAACTAACTCTAACTTCTGTAAAGACAGGCTTTCCAAAAGTACTTTTCCAAGGCTTAGGTGTCTTCAGCCATCTGTAGTAGATTACTTTCTCTTACCATATTTCAGCAGTGGGGTGGTGGGAAAAGCTTGGTGACAAGGACACTAATGCAATAGGTGTGATTCTTTTTTCCCTTTCAATTTATTTTGGCAATCTTGCAAGAGGAGGGAAGCAGATCTAAATCAGCTACTGCAGCCATGAGTGTGCTGAGTGCACTTTGATGTCCTCTCTTAGGTCTTCTGTAGGGTAATAATGAGGCAGGTAATGAAAAGATGATTAGGATCATGCCCAGCTTTTGATGTGCTTTATTTTCCAAAATTACTCTATTAGGGTTAGTGGACATAGTAAAAGTTGGCAGAAAGTACGTCTGGGCAATGGAACTCCAGAAGAGATGAGAAGACACTCACTCTGGCACCCGGGTGGTGTTGCTGGACAGATGATTTGAACCAGCGGCTGCTCCACTCACAACCAAAGACTTCAGCTAATTCATCACAGGGCTCTTGGACGCTTTGGTTGTGCAAACTTAAAAGGTTAAGGCAGTAAATAGTTTATTGCCACTGAGGCCCATTGAACATTGATCACTGTTGAATTCCCTCTGTTTAGATGTACCTTCTTTTGAAATACGCTGTCTAGGTTTAGTCTGAGAGCCCTGCTGTGAGGGCTTAAGGCTTGAAAGCAGACACTTCTACAGCCAGAATGCAATAGGCTGCCAAGACAGACTAGTGTGAAACACTACAGTGTTATATTTTTTTAATTCTCGGGTCTTGAATGAAGCATTAGGGAACACTCTTTTTTGAGGCATGGAAGGGAGTCATGTGGAGTTTGCCCGTTTCATACATATTAATAAAACCCTCACTATAGTCCTATTTCTAATGTCTCTGGGGTTTATGCTGCAGTTCAAGGCAGCTGGTGGTTCTCCTTAGCCTAGTGTTGAGGATTTACTTAATCAACATCCAGTTAAGGCTTTTTCAGTGCATGCATTGATATGATGAGGTTACACACATTCCGGAAAGTACTCCTGCTGCTCATGTAGCTGTATGCATTCCCCTTAGCCCACTTATGAATAGGATTCTAACTCTCACCACTACGAAGGTCTGCAATGCTGAAAGGTGGCTGCCAGTATCATGTCAATGCATAGAGCTGGTTGTGTGCCCAACCAACTTTGTGAGTGTCAAAGTCTGCCAAAACATGATCTAATGACTCCAGGCGTTGGATCCAGATTTACTGATTTCTCTAACTGGGAAGGAGGGTAGTGGGTTTGGGAGGGCAGGTTACACTGGTAAGTTAAAACTATAGAATGACACCCAGTGTATGTGTTTAAGCTTTTTTGATTGTATGTGATATCATGATACCACGTGTGAACATGCCACGTTTTGGTGATCGTGCTCTTTCTCCTAGAAAGGTGAAGTCTAAACTCAGACTCTGACCCAGCCATCACCTCCCCCAGGATGAAACCACGTGTCCATGGGAAACTTCTCAACTTTGCTCAACCTGTGTGTATGGACTTGAGGTTCAAAATTAACTCTAGTTAAGCTGAGGTTATTTATATTTGCATGATTTATTTATTTTTCTATAAAAGCCTGAAGATAAAGACACACAAAGAATGACAGATAAGAAATTTGAGACGAGTTTGAGCTTGTTGACCTATTGTTCTGTAGCATATTACACTTGAATGTAAACTTTTAAATGGACTTGTGGTCTGGACAACATGCTGACAGATCTGGAGCTGTTTATCAAAGATCATATCTGCAGTCTTATATTCCAAAAATAAAAATGTTGCCTCAGATTGCAAAGAAAGGGGGGTGAAATATATTTTCATAAATTGTAACTGGAATTTTGTAATAAGCTCGGATAAATACTTTTCTCAAACTATACTGGGATATCATAAGTTAATTCCAAACTCTAATTTTAAATGTATGAATATTTTGATACAGTTTTGAGGAAAAAGAAGTAATCAAATAATAAAAATCAAATTCCTGTACTTAACAAGTTTCTATAAAGTGCAAGACTGAGGCAGTAAAGTGAGAAGGGCGAAAAAAAAAACCAAACCTGGTGAGCAGTCAATCAATTTCGCTGTATGTGGCCTTACTCTTTACTGAGAAAACAGTACCTCAGACTTGCCAGCTGTGAAATTTTTAGTTCATCTTTACTGTGGAGCCCATCACATTTTTCTCTCATTTGGACAGGGCTGCGGATGGATGACGGATGAACTGTAGACTCATTGTGTTAGAAATATCTATTTGGTTTTAAAAGCTTGGCCCCTCCTTGACAAGGTAGTCACTCCCTCTTGTAACAATAGAAAAAACATCGTGGAGTCATCGTTCAGCTACAGTGAAAGACTTCATTCAGGGATCTGATGAATAGCAAAGGGAAATGTGAGAAGAAATAGTGTGACAGCTAAAAAGTTTTTGTTATCCCCTCCTTTGCTGTCTTGAACTGTAAAATTTTCAGTACATTTAAGGTTAGGTGAGAATTCCCAATACAGTCAGCATACTTTTCAGCTGAGAGAGATTTTTAGCATGAACTTTCAGATTTTAAAGAGACAATTAATCTGCACAAGTTTGTACTGTTTAAAATGTGTATTTTAGAGCAATGGTTGCATCTCATCTGTTCTTAAAACAGCTTCAGTTTTGCTACTCCTAGTGGATCTGAAGAAAAGAATAAATATTTGAAACAGACTTCTGAGATGCAGTGTATATTTGCTCTACTGTGTGCTAAAATGTCTTTACATACACTTTTATGAACATACTAATTTTTCAGATACTGAATATCATACAAATACATTAATTGAACAGAGTTTTAATTTAGAATTTTGGAGAAGCTATAATTTCAAAAGTGTTAGTGGATGTTAAATGTTGATGAGAACTAAAGTGTTTGGGATATACAAGAGTCCTGGGATCAGATTGCTGTACAAACCTGGCACAGTATCTACTTAGATCTCACACCTGCATATGGTAAGTTCCTGTGAGAGTACATTGCACAGTATTTGCTGTCATTGCACAGAGTGAATATTATCAGTTCAGTAAAGGGAATCAAGTGTCTATGAGTTCTCTCAGCCCAGAAAGAAAATTAATTGTTCATTTCCTCTTTCTGCAGGATTAAAATGCCCTGTAAACATGTTATTAGCTGACACATTATTATACTTTACAAGCATAGTAGCTGTTTTCTTCATAAATTTGGCAAGCTTATAGCATGAAAAAATGCATCTGCATTTCCATACACCAAGGATATAAATAGATAGCAATTACATTGAGTTGGATATGCATTAGGTAAGTCTGTTTACCTGAATGTGAGGATTGTCCATACAGCCAGTATAGCTCAGAAATCTCAAATGGTTGAATTCTCACTTTTTTTTCCCCCCCCAATAAAACACTTTTTAACATTATCCCTTTAATATTTTTAGAAAGAGTTCAGACTTCAACAAGAGAATACAGAGAGTATAAGACTTCAGTGCTGTCTAATGATATCTTTTAGCACTACAAGCAGGAAAAAAACCGTGTAGTTGTGTGAGGGTGGGATTGTCAAATGATGTTGCCAGTTTAAGGCTAGCACATTTTATTTGAGTTTTCTGAGAAACAGCCTTTGCAGAATGAGGTTTAATTTCATTTTGTTTGTTGTGTTTATTAATCTCATTACTGTATTAATTAAGAGCAACTAACAAGTTTGATTTACGCATATATGTAGCTTTTTTTTTTGCTTGTATTTGTCTTACTGGCTTTTTAATCTGTTTTTTCCTTTATCATACTGACACATGAGACATGACTTCATTCATGCTGTTAATTAGGAAAAAATAAGAACTCTTAACAGTTTGATTTTAAAGGATTCACTAACATAAACTACCAATCTTCTGCTTTTCATAATCAGAAATACACCTCTCTCTTTCCTTTTCTTCCCACCCAACAGAGGAGCAAAGGAGACAGTTCTCAAGGGTGTGGTTATCATGAGTTAATTGCAACCCTGAGGGATTTGAGACACTTGGGTTCATTTCATACCTTGTAGCTGCCCAAGGATGAGATTTTCACACAAAGGTTCCACCCTCCGTATTTTATTTTTTATTGCATAAATCAGTCAGTGTGCCTAGTAATCATTTATCATTTCCATAATGTTCACCGGGGTACAAACAGTACTGTGCTACTTCCATTCAACCTCCTTATTTCTTGCTCCTACTCCTGCTCAAAAAATTTAAAAAAAAAAAAAAAAAGTTGGCAAGGTGCTCAAATTATATAATGGTTGTTCTGTATTTAATGCAGAAATTGTACATTATCCTAAAAACCTTCCACCCTTGAGTACTCTTTGTACTTCTGAGACCATGATGTATGGCTGACTAGTGAACTTAGCAACATTACTTCATTTAAATCATTCAGTTTCTGAGAAAGGGATTACTGCCTAGAACCCAACCACTATTAAAAATACATATTTTCAGATACAACTGCAGTTAATATCAGCTTAAATTTCTGTGTAGAGAGAGCACTCTTGCAACATGAGAGGTGTTAAAATCTATAGGAGTGGAAACTGAAACACTTGCTGAGGTTTTGCTTTCATGCCAAAGTTTTTTAATTTTTTACCAGTTATAGAATTTTTCATCACCATTGACTATTAACATTTCTCAGACTTCCCAGCACAGCTTCTTTGGTAATACTAGGTATGCAGGATCAAAAATTAACTAATGTTTCCAAACTCCCATATGACACTTCAGCAATTTCCTCTGCTTCTCTGGCTAACAGGCAGCACCAGTATATTTCTCCCAATGTTTTGTGGTTCCTTGACAGACCTTTTTTTGTCCCAGGTGGGGATACTCAGAGCCCCAAAACAGCTTTGGGTCAGCACACTGGAAATTAACTAAAACTCCTACTGCAGCCACGAGAGGTAGCATTCTTAACTTACGTCATCTTGTGTGCAATCACGGATATTAACTCGCGGTATTTTCTCGTCCAACCGTACTTCGCAGCTATTCAGCACGTTTCCCTCTTGGACAATCACTGCTTATAATGACCTGTGCAGGAGGACTCTATTAGTTGCCTATATAAGTTTTAACGATTTCCCCTTTTTGTATGTGCATTGATGGGCAAGTTAATATTATGACCTCTTCTTTGTCTTGATACTACGAGATAAAACTTACAGACGGAAGCTGACTTTTTTTTCCTGCCTGATTGATAAGCTCTGGAAACACAACTTCCTTGGTTTCAGTTAAATTCTTGTGAATGCTGCTTGCTTGGAAGGACAGGGAAACTGAGTATGCTGTTTAATAGAGGCTTGCAGGCATGTAGAGATGTTTTTGGAAGGGAGGACAGGTTTAAAAAAGTCCTGAGATAGATTTACATGATTCCTTCCACATTTTGTGAGATGTTGGCATGTGCTTATGATCCTGCCATTTCTTGACTGAGATATCTGTGAGTCATTTGGAACAGAAAAAGCGTGATTGAAAAGTGCTAATTGAAGTAAGATATTTGCATACAATAGAAACATGGCATCTGCCTGAGCTATACATTCTTTTTAAACTAACATGCAGTTATTCACAGTTTTACAGGCTTCACCATATTTGTGAAATTTGATGTTCCCACTGATCATGTCCAGTGATTTGTTCAGTACATTTTGGCAACTTGATCTTGTCTTCCACACTGCATTTCCAACATGCTGCATCTTTGAGGCTGCCAAGTTCACTTTGAAAGCTGATGGAGCCTTTTATATGTTAATCAAGTCTTACTCAAAGCTGCTGTGAGAGGGGGTTTATGGGCAGGTCAAATGCCACACTATAGTATAGACAAGCAGAAACACTGTCTTGTAGATGTCAATATGGCCTTTTATCATTTCTAGCACTACTAGAGACAACCACTATTTGGGGGCACAGTCAGGGGTACTAAAGCAATATTTGTTTGAGGGGTGAGAGGGGAAACTCCCAAACTGCTGATTTTATGCAATTAGTTGACTACTACATCACTATTTCCTGAATTTAAGGTTTAGCTTAATGTTCAAGTGAAAGGCAGCTATTACTCCTAGTCCTTTTCTCTGTGTCAGAACCCAAGAGATAGGTGAAAACAGGCCTGAGGTTAGGGTTTTGGGTTGCAGTATAGAAATCAGTTGCAAAGTTCTGCTTTGATTTACAATCACTGTGGATCGTGAGTGCCAAAGCTGCCTTTTAAAATTTATGCCTTTGCATAGTTTTCTAAGAGTTGTAGTAAAGAGGCTTTAGTAGTCAATAATAAATGTAAGAATAAAGTAGAGCAAAGGGGATACCAAGCAGAAAAAAAATTACAGACTGATTTGCTTTCTGAGAGTATCATCCTACTTGTTCAATAAAATTTAACCAGAGGGTCTCATCCCTTTACGTTCTCTGCCCCTTGGCCTTCTCCACCTTACCCCCACATACCTGTCAAGATGCATGTTTTTTTCAGATTCATCCCACAGGTTTCTTTCTAGCCAGCCACCCACATCCTTCTAAGACAGATGAGTTGATTAAGTAGAACATTTTATGCAGGGGTTTGCCTTTGAGTTCAGAGTGCTCACTGTCACATAGTGTTCTCCCTGAAAGGATGCAACTGGAGACGATGTAAGGCTCATGATTTCTTAAGTGTTATAACCACTTTAAAATCTGAGTGTTAGCAGTGGTGATAATAGTGTGTTCCACTTCTGTAGCTTCCTTACACATGATGAAGAACTACCAAGTCCACTTTGAGGTATGTAATTATTGCTATTCCTATCTTGCCTGAAATGGAATGTTACAATTAGGTGTTTCGACAGTGAGTTTACTGAAAGCTGTTTCTACAGGTTTATTGCATCATTTACAACAAAGTCATCATCAGCTACTGTATTTGTGGATGCTATTAATACCCTCATTTTAAAATTAATCATATGTGGTACCTGTACATGCACAACAGGTCGGGGTATGAGTGCTCCTTTACTAGGGTTCACCCCCTTTAGCATTTTAAGGTGATGTGGTGTTTTTTGTTTGGGTTTTTTGTTTGTTTGTTTGTTAGTTGCAATTTTAATAGATTTAGAAGTCAGTGGTTTTCTTTCAAAGTAAGGGCAAACCTCAGACTCCTGTATTTATTTAAAGAATGTTTTTAAATATCAGCTGTTCTCAAGAACAAGTAAAAGAAAAAGAATGCTGCTGGGTGTGTGGAGGAAAAAATCAGATTGGTTTTGGAATCATTGTCCTTTCTTTGAATAAGATTTCAGAGTGAAATTTCACAGAAGATGACCTTATGCATTGGAAGAAAAGGCAGTTATTTTCCCTGTTCAAAAAAGTAAACTGAAAAGAAAACCCGGGTGACATATTTCTTGATGTGCTGTTGCATGTTTATTCATTTTCTCAGTCATTCCTGCTGGAGCACTGGAGCAAGAACTAGGAAGGTGGCAACTGTGGGATCATGTTTTTGTCAGTACATACATATCCACACAAATTTGCCCCATACAATTAACCATCCCAATTTAATTCTTAATGCACATGCAGTAAAATTGAAAAAAAGCCTCAGAAATTCATTGCATAGAAGTCTGAGGTGTGCTGAAAGCATTCTAGCTAAAGAAGAGTTGTTGATTTTAGTTGATCTATGGCAAACCAGAAAGTAGAACTGGGTCTCTGGAGGTATAACATTAAGAAGCATTGTAAGTGATGGCTATTAAGGGGAGAATATGAACTTATGGACTGGGAACGGGTTTGAAGTGAGGGCATTTATTCAGAAAATGTGGTTTTATAGTACTTTTACGATTTTAAGAACAAACTCAGTGCACAAACACGGCAGACACTTTACCTGCTGAGATGGAGTACTTAGTATCTCCTTTGCCATATAGATGCAGGTGTTGGACTCTGAGCTCTGAACACCCCTCCCCAGGTGCTTCAGGGAAGAGATTTTTCCCTGATGGAATCATAACATTGTTAAGGTTGGAAAAGACATTTAAGATCAAGTCCAACCACTAGTGTAACACTGTCATCTTCACTACTAAACTGCGTCCCCAAGAGCCACATCTACACATTTTTTGACTACTTCCAGGGGTGGTGATTCCATCTCCCATTTCTTGTGCCCAAGACAACAAGTCATTGTTTTTTCTGTGTGTGTGTATGCACATGCATATTTATTTCCACAAAAATTCTTATTCTCATTTGTCTCCCTGAAGTCCTATCTCTTTTGAAAGCTCTGCCACAATCAAAGCACCACAAGGTAACAAGCTGCCATGGGTGGTCAGAGCTGAGGTAGCTGTCCACTCTTAGGCTGTGGTGAATGAAGTGATTTGATTTTTGAGTAGCTGTTGGTGAAAGAGAGAAAATGAGTTGCTTTATCTTTCATTTGCTGTGGCTTAAGAGTTTTTCCAGACAGCATTACCTCAATTCCACAGTGGCAACTTGTTTTCTTACAGTGACTTGGCTGTGCCTCCACTTTTAGCTTTCAAATTGAATGGCTGAGTCAGGGCCCATATTTGTGGGTCCCTCTAATTGAGTTATGGTCCCACTAATGAGTAAGACATGCACAGTCATCTAATTTTTTAATTAATTTTTTTCCCTGCAGCATCCCTGTGAAGTGGGGAAGCTCTTTCAACCCCTAGTTAGCTCTTAGGAAGGAGATAGCAATTCTTGTTCAAAGGAGGAGAATAGGCTTTCAATTTTACAAAATTAAAAATCACAGAGGTTTCCTAAGAGTAAAAGGTAAAGCTCTTGTTAATCATCATAGAAAGTTGGTTTTTATGAAGTAGGTGTTATATCTCTGAAGATGCTTCATTCAGAATGTGCACAGTCCACACTTGGTCAGAATCAATTAGAATTTAATTAAAATTAATTATATAAAAATTAATTAAAATTGATTATGAATTTAATTAAAATGACCAGTAGTCAGTGGGTTTTTTCGTCTTTTTATCATGGCCTGTGCTGCATCAGTTACTAGGTGGATATAACACAGAAGATCAACCCAAAATAATGACAAATATAACTTGGAGAACTGGTCAGAAAATTGCTGGTAGATGTGTGAGCAGGGGGAAAAAAGCAACAAAAAATAATTTTTGTTTTGAAAAAGTTGTCAATTTTACAGTTTTCTCAAGTTTTTCAAATTCAATTTAAATGGTTCTACAAAAGATCTTCAGTACATTTTGTTTCCAGATTGAATGCCCTTGAGGAAAGAAGGCATTAGTCCATAATCAATATTTCATAAATGGAGTTTTGACATATTTATTTCATTTTGTCATGAAGGGAGAAGCATTTTTGGTACTTTAGAGGTACCTGAGAAACCGTTGTTAGAACTCCTTTTAAACTTTCTATGACAATGTCATTTGGCATAAGAAATTGCAGTCTGGGAAGTAATCTTCAGTGATAATAAATGCTGAAAACATAACTTTTTTTCTGGTTGAAAAAGCAAAACTTCTGACAGGCCTCTTAAACCTAGGGATATGTTACCTCATGCATCAATAGGAGGTACAAGAGCCAGGCAAGGTAGTAATTTGCAAAGTTTTGGGTTAATTCTGGCTTCTAGGCAATACAATATCTCTGTTAATATTTGAGAGGGTCCATTGTGTTGTCATGTCTTGCAGTCTTGTTGGCTAGGAAGGCAAAGAGAGGAGAGGCTGTTGTCAACAAAGCTTTGCTGTACTAGGTTATTGCTTTAATTCAATATCTATCCAGCTATCCATTGAAAGTCTATCAAAATCATAAAGCAGATAGGTGGTGAAGGTCTGTTGTTTTTTCTGGGATTTGTTTCTTTTTCTTTCTTTTTTTTTTTTTTATTTTTGGCTTGTGATGATGTTTTTATCCCTTTTTTGCAAAGCATCTTTCAGTGTGTTCTGAAAGCATCAAGGAAGCAAGGATGAAAGATTTTCTTAAAAGCTTCAGAATTAAAAACAAACCAAAAAATGTAATAATGTAACCTAGTTGTCATGTTAGAATTTTAAATCACCTGTATGTTTTAAATTAAGTTCTTTGTATGTGAAAGTGAGTAAAAATGGTGCTGGCTCTTTGGAAGTGACTGCATTCCCTGCATGCATTTTATTCATAGCTCTCTATTCCCCATGTACTTATAAAGCTAAATGAATTGGCTATCTTTTTACATCTCCCTTTGAATATTCTCCAGTGACTCTGCAAGTTGCCCCTTTTTGTCTTTCTACCAAACAGCATTTAAAGCTTCTGGCACAGCTGAACTTCAGTATGTAAGAAAGCTTTTAGGGTATTACCATGTCATTAGCCATTGAAGCTGAAAAATAAGAAACATTGAAACCCATCCTGACTTTGCTGCATGTGGCATATGCTTAAAATCTTCAGTATGTATGTATATTGTTGAAGCTATCCCTGAACAAAATCATGCTGACAATGAACAAAGAATCAATGCTCCTTTTTTAAAAGCTTCTTTTCTAATCTCTGTAATTTAAAACTGAAGACTTAGAACAGTGGGTTGGAGATTGTTCTGCAAGATAAATCCCTTGCATCACATAACCCTGACAACTCCCCAGTTCCATCAAATTAATAACAAATGGATGAGAAGATAAGCAAAACTAATGGGAGGTTACATTTTTGTGGCAAAGGTTTATGGCCATACTGAATCTCATGTTCTGTGATAGCCCTCCTCCTTTTCCTCCTCCACTTTGGTATTCTTTTTTACTATCACATCTGAACATTCCTCTATCTGAAGCTCTTCTCTGGAGGAGATATGATGAATAGCAAGCTGGACCACGTGCCTCCAAAAATTTGCTGAGAACAACTCTCTACTCCCAGGGTAGGAATCAATGATTTTCTACAAGGCCAGGCCTCGTTCTTGCACACTGTGCATCCTCGTTCTACTCATTGGATGGTGCTACATGTCTGAACATTGAAACACTGCTGTAATCCCATCTCAGTCTCCTTAAAACTGTGCAATAATGTAGATTGGGAGAAATCACTGAATGTCATCTGGACCAGCTCTTTTCACACAGCAGGGTCAACTTACAGCAGGTGACTCAGGGTGATATCTGAATGAGTTTTGACTGTCTCCAAGGGTGGAAATGCCACAGCCTCTCTGCACAACCGGTTTATGAGACTACCCATGCTGTGAACTTTTTTTTCCCTAGTATCTGATTGTAATTTCTCATGTTTCAATTTTTGACATGGCTCTGGGCGACTGTCTTTTAATCCAGTCTGTTAAATTTTCTTAATTCATTAAAGTAGCTAGCTAATGAGTGGAAGAATAAACAATTTGCAAGTTACTTCTGTTAGAGATCTGTTCCAAACACACCTTTGAATCAATAGTCAATGGCCAAGACAATTGTAAAAGATGTAGGAGGCTTTGTTTTATTGAAATGAAGAATGGATATTCCAATACAAGGATTGTGTCATCAAAATTTTGGAAATAACAGGCAACTGATGGTTCTTCTATAGCTCTTATACTGCTCAGGCATATACCAGCAGTCTGTTTTAGAGCCAAAGGTGACCATGATGACCTTGAGAGCTGGATTTACAACTGCACCTGCAGTTTGCCAGGGAAGAGTCACTTTCTAAAGAAACTGAATAATGAATCCAACTTTCAACCCCTACTTAGAGGGGGTCTGATAAATATGAAACTTTAGCTACTAAGGGAGTATTTCTCCATGCTTATTCTCTGCTTTGGGCTGATTCTTTTTCTTCTTTTTTTCCCTCTTTTTACCCCAACTAAAAGCAAGTAGAAGGTTTTATTCGTGAGAGGGGGAAAAAGGGAGCCTGTTTTGATAATGCTTATTTCACAGAGTTTGCATCAAGAACCTGAAATTAATCAGGAGGAGAGTTGTGAGAAAGATTTACACAAGCCAAACCATGAGAAACTGCTACTTACACTGTGGAGATGTTAGGGGACATCTTGTTCCTAATGGTTATTTCAGCTGCACAAAGAAAGTTGTTACAGAATGTGAAGAGAATCAAAGATCATTTCAAATGCCTAAACAGCAAAGAGCTTATTTTTGTGCTTTGGTATTGGGTCTTCACAGCTAGAGGTGAAGGTGAAATGCTGGCCAACTGATATCAAACTTGTAACGACTTCAAGAAGTCTCTCCAACCTGCATAGTGTTACAGAGCTGCAGTGAAACTCCACCACTAGGACCAAAATGTAAGCTGGTAAAGAAGCACATCTTTTATCAGCTGTACTGATTATCCCTTTGCATCATGAATAACTTGAAAATCCAGGTTACCCAAGCTCTCTTGCTGCAGCAGTATTGTGAATGTCTTGGGCTAACATGAATTTTAGGAAACAATGTTGACTTCTGCTCCCACTTATAAAACTTTTTCTTTGCTAATTCTCCACTTGTAATCATGTTGTCAACTTATTCTAATACTATACAGGATCACTTTATTTTTTTCTGGTTTGCTAATGAGAGAAGAACAGGGAAATAAATAGGAAAGAAGATAAGTTTACAAAAGGCGTGTTCATTTTCTCCAGAATTTCATTCATTATTTTTTTAATCATTTTCTATTTTGCTAAGAAGTTGAATAGGACTTTAAGACATCAAGAGTATTTCCTAACAATAAGCAGTTTGGAGCTATTGAACTGATTATTTTTCTGATAGCAAAATATAGCTTGGGGAGTTTTGTATCTTTCAACTACTTCTGTTGTTGGGTGAGAGGACAATGAGTTAAGCATTCATTATGACTTAAGAGGCTGGGAGGAAGAGGAATTGTCATATCCTCCTAGAAGCTTACCTGGCATTTTTGTAGATATACGTCCCTTTGACACCATCTGGCTCCCTACAGATTCTTTAGATTTCCTAAAATCCCTAAGATTTTTTTTCCCCAGTGTATTAGGAATTTATAGGAATGCTTGGCCCATAATCTGCATTAGATTAAACAACTGGAATGTTATGCTTTACATGCCTGTTCCTATGGATTGAGCAGCTTGTTTACTGAGATGATATAAGTGATCCCAGTGGTTTTTATTGGCAGTGGAAGGCACACTGAGTATTTAAAGCAAACAGAATTGATTTTAACAAATACAAAAAAGTAACCACTGTGAAACTTGTGAGACTTGAAACATTCCAAAGCAGTTTTTCTGCTCTGTGATTTTCTTTTCAGGTCTAAACCTTTCTCAATGACCTGGTACATATCTTCAATAAATCTCAAAAATCTGCAGTAGGGTTTTTCCTGAGAGCAAAGATGCTTATTTTGGTGTTATAGTTGGGTTAGCCACCTTTCCTTTTACAGTGAAAGAATAATAATTTATGCTCATATTATGCTATTCCCTTCTGGGGCTTCACATTACCTTCCCTCTTACAACACCAGCCTTCCAGAAATCCCATCTTCTGAAATTGAGAGGACTGTAAGAAAGAGATGAACTTTCAAATCATTATTTATATTCCTTAGGTAGAGCACTCAAGCATATTCTACTGGCATACACTTTTTTTTTTTTTTTTGGTTGAAAATTAATAGTTAATACGATTGCAGCCCATCTGTTGGATTGTTCCAAATGACAAAACAGAGATGAAGTATCTCACAAAGCCAAATCTGTCTTTTTCAGAATATCACCATTGCTGACACCACAATGGTCAGAAGCAAATATTATTAAGTCTACAGTCTTGTATATAGTGTTTATAGACATGATAGTAATGTGGTCTTGTGGAGGGTAAGACCCATATGTTTTCATTTAGATAATTTTCATTAAGCTTTTAAATCTTGTAAAAGACCTTGCTGAGCTTGGTTTTGAATGATTAGCTGGGAAACATCATATTTAGAATGTTGCTCAATTAAATTCCAATCTCTTGTAGAGGTTGAATCTGGTGATTATAAAGAAAGAAATAGGGGGGAGCACAAGAGTTCAAATTCAAAAGGTGGAAACCATGTCACAAAACCCATTCTGATTGTAGCCACATGAAAGAAGAGACATAATGCAGTTCAGTGTATTCTTATTGTGTTCTGCGATTCCAAAAGAAGCTTCTTTTCCCTATTCCAGTCATTGCAAAAAGTCCTGATATTTCCTTCAAAACAAGTTGTAGTGGCAGGTCTTGCTTTTTGCAGTTGATAGTAATGGGTCATTTTGGATTTTTGAGGAAGAAATGGAGCATCTATCTTAGGCAGTTAAATTAATAGAAGAGTGTGTATATAGTTTCTCCAAAGCTTGACCAAGAGCACTCCTTTGGGTTTTCTGCTCTGACTCACCTTTGTCTTTATTGTTGTACAGGAAGACAAGCTTCCCAATTCAGGCACTTAAGAAAGTTGTCATAAAGTAGGTGGTTTGAACACTCTGATCTGTAGGTATTAGCTAAAGTGTTTTTTTCCTCTGGGTAAATGTTTAATCTTTTATGGAGCATGACTTGTTTTTAGCTTTCATACACCTGCCTTAACAAGCATTTCCATGATGTATCTGCTCTCTCAGGTGGTTCTGCTACTGGAGCTCAATGCACCAGCAAAGATTATCTCTATGAATAACATCTCTTGAATCTGATTCTATATTAGTTTTCTATAACTCAGTGGTTTTTTGTGCTATGAATGCACGTCAGTTCTCTCTCACACATCCCTCTTAATGAAATCCTTGCATTTTTTGTATTTTTTTAACTCACTCCAGTCTTTCTGCTTGTCTTGCTCAAAATAACGTGTATAAGGAGAGGGAAATGATGTGATAAAGCATAACTTATCACCTTTTCCTGATCTGTCTTGCTCCATTTCAAACTACTTAATTGATCTTGTATTTTATAAAACTCTTGCATTTTTAACTTTTGAGTTAGAATCAAATTAAAATTTGGTTTGCTTTTATCTATATTTGCAATGTTACTGCTCCTAGTGTTACAGGGTGTCTTAACAGTCCAGATTTTTTGATGTTGGTAGTTTTAGTGGATAAAACCAATTTTTATTTTCATGAATGCCATTCTGGTCTAACCTGCAATCCAAAATGAAATGAGCTTAGTGGTCTGAGCCCTGACACTGGTGAACAACTGTCTGCATTACAAAACCACCAAACAGGCACAAAACTGGTGATTTCTGCTCAGACCAGTCAGCGTGGAGGCACAATTACCTCACACCCCAGGGAGTGGTTTTTGTAGGTGAAGACTGAGGTCATTCATCAGGCAATAGGGAAAAGCATCTCTTGTGAAACTGGTCTCTACATCAGCCAGGAAGAGCATTTCCCAGTGCTGATGCTGCAGCCTCATTGCTCCCTCTGGGTTTTATAATCTGTGATCTCTTAGACTATCTCAGTTACATGTGCCATTTACTTTGTAGTAGGATATGTAAGCGAATATTTGCATTTCAGGGTGATGTTTTCAGCAAGTTATTTGTTGGAAACAATACCTTAATATAGGTAAATTCTTGGTTCTGCTACAATTAGTGTTTTGTCTTTCATTGGAGAGCTGGGAGATATGATTAATATACTATTTTATGTTCATTAGTGTATTATTGACAGCATCACCTACTCATTAAGATGTTTTCCTAAGAGTTACTCAGGCACTGAAGCTGAGAGACCCTAAGTGTCTGTCATCTTTGTGCCAAATGGATTAAAACAAAAAATGCACAGCAATTCTTGGTAGATTAGTTCTCAATTTCACCTGGGTGATACCAGGTTAACAAGCCAAAGTATCAGGTTTTGTTTTGTTGGGTTTTTCCCTTTTGGTTAAGAAAAAAAATAAAGAGAAAAAAAAAAAAAGGAAAAAAGTAAGGTTTGGTTTTGTTCATACTGTTAGCTATTTCAGATCAAAACTGTGTGAGAACCTTTTTAGTTTGGAGAACAGTAACACAATTTAGATAATTTCATACCTGTATTAAATTAAATAAAAGTGAAAATTCAAATTAATTGAATTATTTTTTTTTATATCTGCTGTACAAATAAGCCTTAAACCTCCTGTGATTACTGAATAGGGAAAGTGGCTTAACAAGAGAAATGAATACAAGGTTATCTGTCTGAATCTGCAAAGGTCCTAAAAAATACCTGGGAAGTGACAGTTTACCCATTGGTTTCACTGTGACACCTCAGCTTGTTTAGCTGGGGTCATTTACCCTCCACTCCTTTAGTAGCTACCCTGTCCCTGAAGACTAATGAAGAGGATATTGCAGATTGTACTGTCTGATTTTGGGAGTATCTCACATCTAGAGTAGATCATACAAAGAGACTATAAAGTTGCCATCATTCTGGAGCTCATTCCTGAAAGTCAATCAGCCAGAGAGGACATAGGTAGAGTAATTCTTTGGGTTGGGGCCATGAAGGAGATTACTCTAAAAATCTGTTCTCCTTGATGTTTTATAACATTGTCAGTATAAACAGGGAGTGTTCGTGTTATTTTTTTCAAAAACTGGCATAAGCAAAGTTCCTGGGTTGGAGAGAGGATGTAGAGGGAGGAATGCACCTCTGGGAGGGGCACTGGTGGGAAAAAATTCTTCAGAGTCCAGGAGCTTTGCCAGAACATCCAAAAAAACCCAGCTTGTACCCACCAAGCAAAAAGAGTGAGCATGTTTCTCATGTTTTCTCTCTGAGCATGTTTTCTCCTGCCTGCAAATTGAGGTGGTTACAACACATCTCTTACCTTCAGCTTACTTTTTCCTTTTTTTTTTTTTTTTCTTTTTTCTTCTGTAACTGCAAGGAAAAGAGTATATTTTTTAAGTACTCTGAAGGCTTAGACTTGTGGCACAGGCATAGCTCACCATAAAGATAACCCCACACTGGAGTGGGGAGAGCAAGAGGAAACTTGGCCCACCAGTATGCATGAGTTTATTATCATACTTCGAAGAATATGTCAACTGGAGATGTCAGGTTTCTTTTGGATACTTCCAACCTTTGCTCTCACACTTCATCATTCCCCTAACCTCTGTGCAAAAGCTACAGCTTTGGTAGGCCTTGGTCAGGTGGAGTTGGGAGTGTCATTTGATAGCAGATATTTCTAGTCTTCTCTGAACTTCGGTGACTGTTTAAATTGCAAAACTTTAGACCTTTTTTAAGGTTTTGGGGTTTTTTTGATATGTGTTTGTGCTGTCATGCTGTCTGTCTAGCCTATTATTTTTTTAAAAATGTATTTTGGGCAATTATAACTGAATTCAAGTGTGTCAAAGATGTTAAGCCCAAGTGAATGTTGTGAGAATTGGCAGCTGTGGAGATAAAAGTGCCTGATAATGTTCCCACTGTGGGGAGGCTTACGCCTGACTTCACATGGGAAAATAATCCCAGGGAACACTAGTCTTTTGGTTCTGCTATTTGTGGAACTACTTATTTATTCTTAGAAATCCTCCAAGGGTACTTTTTGTAAACTGAGCATCTGTTTGGTACAAAAGTGTCTCAGTGTCTCGATGTCATCTGTGACAAGTGATATATTACTTTGTTTGGATGTGCATGATCACAGCATGTTCTGGTTCCCCTAGTAAAATTAGTGGGGTTTTATTTCTTTCTCTCCCCAAGATCTCTTTTGACCTAGCAGAATATACTGCTGATGTTGATGGGGTTGGCACTTTACGGCTCCTAGATGCTATAAAGACCTGTGGCCTTATCAACTCTGTGAAGTTCTACCAAGCCTCCACCAGTGAACTTTTTGGAAAAGTGCAAGAAATCCCACAAAAGGAGACCACCCCTTTTTACCCAAGATCGCCTTACGGTGAGGACTGTTGATAGTGTGTGTGTGTAGTGTCTGTCTGTTCTCCCTGCTCATGTCTCAGGGCTGAAGTCATTTGTGTGTGAGATTAGAATGATGATAGAGCTAAAGTGACTAGACATGTCGAGAAGCATACCTTTATGAATTACTATATAAGAAGTATTTGCTGCCATTGCCTGGGGGTTGGAAATTAGCATCTCACTTCACAAGACCTTGTTCATTCAGCTCAGAGGTGAAGAGCTCTTGAAGAAGGGAGGGGGTAGGGGGAGAGGCAGGGTGACTTCTTCACAAAGGGTTGTGAGGTATTGCTGAAGTGATAAGATTTCATATTTTTTGTTCCCTAAATGAAAAACGCCCAAGAGCTCCCTTCTTCCTTCATGAACTCGCATGAAATTTGAAACACTTATTAAAGCAATGGACATGGAGGACTTTGGTGATAAAGTTTCAAATCAATTTAAGTGTTAAGGCACCAGATTTTCACTTCTATTCCTTCAAAGTAATTTTTTGAGGGGTTGTTTTTTTGGGGTTTTTTTATTAGCAGAGGTCACCACAGGGGTGTATTTCACACGCTCTGAGTGTGTTAATTATATTGTAAAAGAAAAAATGCTCTGCTTGAGTGTGCATAAGAAAACAAGTGAGAAAGTGCCCTAATGCTTCCTGGCCAGCTCAGAGGCTGCACAAAAAATGAGTATTTTTCCAGTCAGCTGCTGTTTATTGGGCTGGTTTTTTTTTTTTTTTTCTCCTTTTTCCATATATAGGGAATTAATCAAATTCTAAAGCACTCTGCTGTTGAAATATGGATTTCACCCTGCATGTGTGTGTGTCTGAGCTGCATGTACGCCAAGTGGATATATAATAACTACACAAAATTATTTTTGTAGGGGCAGCAAAACTGTATGCCTACTGGATTGTGGTGAACTTCAGAGAAGCCTACAATCTCTTTGCTGTGAACGGCATCCTCTTCAATCACGAAAGCCCCAGGAGAGGTTAGGAATTCCATGTGAACCCATTCCCAACATCCACAGGTTTCATTCAAACTTGCCAGAATTCGGTAGGGAGGGTGTCATGACTTGTAGCCTCCTCATGGCATTTAATGTAGCCCTTCTGGCAGAGCCTACAGAACAGCAGCTTTCCCTTTCAAGAATCACATTCCATTTTGTAGCCCTCTGATGCTGAAGGAAGGCTTGTGTATCTAATTTTGTGAATCGAAAGAGAGATACTGCAATAACATAGCATCCCTGACTTCTCTTTCCCTCTTGATAATAAATTAAGGCTAAAATGTTAAAAGGACACATTAAAAAAGGCAAGTTTTCCAAACATTTAGTTGGGCAACTACATAAACAGATGCAATTTCATGTGTGACTTATTTTCAAGATTTTTATTTGCATATAAATGTCAAATTGAGGAGCAGAAATAATACATGCTTTAAATTCGTAAGACTAATGAGTACAGCCTAGTGTATTTTGAAAAAATTGAATTATGGCCCATACCTTCTGACAAATGGCTTTTAACACATGGCTTTAAAATGCCTTTCAGTTTAATTCTTCTTAATAACAATGCAGCTTAAATTCCACTTAATCATCCCTTTTCTGCTTACAGTACTTTATGAACAATTAATGATGGTATTTTGAGTAAGAGTCCATGGTTGATTGAAAGTCTCTTTTACAATGACAGTTTTCCTCTGCCCTTTAAGTACTGTGACTGTAGAAAACACTCTAAAATTAAAATCTTAAATTAACACAGAAAACTGGATTCTCAATGCAGAAGCCTTTTGTTGTGGTCTGTTTCTAAATGAAAAATAAATTCAAGTTTTACAGGAATGCAATGATATAAATTATAGCCTGGCACAAAATATAATAATTTTAATCATACTTACAAATATAAAATAGACTATAATTGTAACTCTGCTTAAAAGAAAAAAGAAAAAAGAAGAGAAAAAAGGTTTCAATGTCAATAGGATTTAAATATTGATTTCAGTCTTTGGGAGTCACAGCTGTGAAACCTCATTATACACTAGGTAGGCAGCACTTAGAGCAAATGGCACATCAAATTCTTGGTGGTAGAAGTTGGTGCATCACTTCACTGAAGCAAATGACAGCATGAGTTCAAAATTAAAAGCAATTCAAATTTACTAGATTGTTTCATTTAGAAGTCCTAATACTTTGCTTTCTATTAAAGACCCCACTGAGGTATATTCCTAGTGCACTGTAAACTGATGGCCAAATTGCTCTGGGTTATTACTATGTAATTAAAATATTCTGACCAACATAAAATGTAAGAGAATATGCAATAACTAATATTTGCTTGGCATGAGTTCTCACAACACTATGGAGCTACAAGATGAGATGGAAATTATGCAAACTCATTTGCCATTTGTGCTGCTCCTCTGTAGACTGCCATTTTGAAGGAGGAAAACTTCAGTACTCCTTGCTATTTTGATCCCTCAGACATTTGTTCCTTCTTTGACACTGCTGCAGTGGAGTTTCCAATATGAAGTCCTTTTCAGCACATTTAATGTCTCCGTGGAGAACCCAAGTCTGTGCTTTGGAACCTCAGGCTGTATTTTCATTGTGTGTATGCACTGGGTGCAGTTTTAAGCCCCTTATTCCATGAACTGGAATCTTGTCCTAGAAGTGATTTCAGTACTCTGTTTGCCTTAGCAGGAGTACATGCCATGAAAAAAAACTGTCTACTGTTGAGGATGAACAGAATGCATCTTTCATACCTGGCAGGCTGAATTGTGGACTGTGATCAAATACAGAAGTATTTATATTTGAAGTACCAGTACTCCCAGGGAAGAATGGTGAATTGCAGTTGTCTGCCAGGTGCCTGTTAACTGATGTTGAACTGAACAAGAGAATTGTAAAGAGTTTGCTTCATGATCTTTATTGTAAATGAGTGGCTTAGGGTCACTCAAAGAATCACTCTCAAAGGTATTAGCAAAAATGGTTTTAATATGAATGTATGAAAGTGTGACTTTACAAAGTTCGATGGCAAGGTTGACTCTGTCACTTACTACATGGGTGAAACATACAAAGGAAAATTGAGTTAGAAACAATTTAGAATGATTTTCACAGAGACTGAAGGCACTAAAGTGTAAGGGAGACCCACTGAATTATGAGGTTCAGGGTGCACCTCCTTGCTTTTTAAACCCCTGGTGGAACTTAGGTGCAGGTAGTTCCAGTCTTAGTCTCAGACCTGCACAATAGTTTATGTCTAAAGGAATTCATTATGTCATTCGTTCAGTAGTAGTAATGAATTAGCATGCTATCAGCGACTTACTGAGCATCTGTTATGAATCAGGGATCTTTCAACCTTGGGTAAGAAGCTCTCTCAGGCCTAGGTAAGGAATCTCAGACCTTGAGATGGGTCTCAGATCATGGGGAGAGACACTGCCATGAAGTTGAGTTGCAATTTAGAGAAAACTCAAACTGGACTTATCCAAAGATCTGTCATCAGGAGAAAGGTCTCTCTGGCTCAAGGAATAACCTTGAGAGGCATCCAATAGAGCAATGCCACACTGCCTAGCAGGGAGAGCTCAAAGAAGGCTCTTTTAGGCTGTCATCTTTATGGGATAAAATGGTTGGCTTGTAGTCAAATTGCATGCAGTGGGAAAGGTATGCATGAGACTTTTAGTACCCACAACTTCCTTTGTTCCTCGAGAACTGAATCTTGGAAAAACCACGCACTATTCATAAGTCCTAAGCTCATGTGCATTGATGCACTGTGGTTCACTCTGGCCCTTTGTGGGTTTCCTGGAGTTCTTGGCCCAGCTACAGCTCAGACCTTTACCTCCTTTGGAGCCTGTACTAAACTATTGCTGGTTTGGTTAAGGGGGTCAGTGCATCTGTCACAATCTCTCTTTATGTAGTGTTCAGGTATTGTACTGTTGGGGCAGCAATACAGAAACCTGGTGAAAATGAGAACTGTCTAATCTCAAGAGCTGCTTCCCTGTGAACAGAGTTTAGGAATATACACCTCTTATTCAGAATTCCAACTCTTTTGAACCTTCCAGTTTAAACTCAGAAAGGAGCACCAGTAGTTAATCTCATGTAGCCTGTATAATAATAGGGAAGACTACACAGAGTTCATAAGGGTAAAGAGTGCTTAAGTCTAATGTAAGAGGTTTCGTATTTCTCAAAATCACAAAGGCTTGGGAGAAGAGCTGGCTTAGAAGACATTTGGTTTTCTACTTTTATCTTGCTCTACCAGAAAAAGACTGTAACAGGAGTAGTTCTTAAGATGTGATGCCATACTCTAAAGCTGAACACTTAAGTTAGCTGTGTGGGCTTTCTTTTAAGTATGATGTTTCGTGTTCTGATAGTCAGGGACTTTACAAAAACACCAGTGATAAATTCCAGGTTGGCTGAAGCCGCTGCCTGAGCCTTACATCTTAATTTGGGAACAGCACATTGTTATTAAATTGCGCAAGTACTTAGTCCATACTCAAGAGATCCATGTGTATGTAACAGCAGAAAATATTATCTAAAATTTCATATGAAGTAAAATTAGTGTCTATGTTAGACTAATCTTAATAAAATATACATCTACTTTGAGCCTTTCTGCAGTACTTTCCTCTCTATTATTTTCTTTATATTATATGTACTGTCTTTCATTTGATTTCTCTTGCATTTCACTTAGTCACTTTTACAGTTTTGTAAGATGAAATAGTCACTTTTTGACCAGAACATACTTTTCAGCTCACATAAATCAACACAGCTGCACTGAAGTGAATAGGGGTCCTGTTGATTTATGCCAGCTGAGGGTCTGGCATAGTACTTCCAGTAATGGTCTGGTAACGTAAGATAAGCATGACTTGCTTCCTTTGGGGAAAAGACCTGTGTTAGCAGTATACCTTGCTAAAGTTGATTTCTTCAGTTACTTTCATCAATTTTATCCAATTTAGCTCAAGTGTTTCCTGATTTATGATAATGCCAAGGTGAGTGGGATCTTCCATTTCTGAGACTTATTTATTGTCTAAGTGTGACAGTAGCTGAAAAGCAATATGCTCTACAGTAGTAGTAAGCTACAAGGTGACCCCTGTTTCCAAAAATGACAAACAAAAGAAAGCCTAAAAAACTTTCCCAGAATGCTGCTTCCCCACCCCCTTTCCCCTCCCCCCTCTCCCCAAGACAACATTATGGGATACCAAATGGCCACTACATTTCGGGGGTGGCTGAACATGTCTCCTGGTATTATCAGTGTGGAAATGTCTGCCCTATAGCAATATTTGAAAGATATTTCTGTTCAGTGAGATGACGGTTTGACAGTGAAAGAGTGAGGCAATTAGCAAGTCTAGTTTTCAGGAAAGCTGGAGCTTGATCCAAACCTTTTTCACTTCATTGGAAAGATTTCTGTTCTTTTGTTGGGCACTGACTCTCACTAATACCTTTTCTTCTGTGTGAGAAAGCAAACTACTTGTTGACAGTGTCATTTGTTTCTTCACAGATTAGCTCTTACTGTTTTTTTCCTGTTCTGTGTAAGAGGTTTTCTCATGTTTACAAGGTGTGCCTTTGGATGTCTGAGATGACTTTCTGATTTGGTTAACCACTTCATTGCTTGCCTCAACTGATCCTAATCTGCCAAGATGTATAAACATGTACTGCATGTTTCCTGACAAAATGCAACAGAAGTTTTGTTTGTTTTTTGTTGCCTTTTTTCCCCCTAAGTAATATTTTGCCTCCACACATGACATCATTGTGCAGATCATTCATTAGGGAATTTTTGTTTGTCTGATACCAACCCTGGTAAAGCAGTTGTCATCAGACCGTTGCTGTATAGCCAGAGGGAAAGGATACAACTGCTTATTTCTGTGATCTCTTTCAGTCGGGGAGGAAATGGCTAAGTGTTAGATTGCCGGCTGAATGTTGTCAAAGTACATGTAATAAGATTAAAATGAAAAGAAATCATGATTTAAAGAGAATGGGGAGTGTTCTTTGCTTTTATTGTGCATCTGGATCTCAGATTTGCTGGGTGAAGGGGGTAAGAGTTTTCCCTACTCACTGTAAATAAGTCTGGGTATCTTTTGAATGTATGTTTTTTTGTTGTTATCTTTTTTTTTTTTTAATCACCTTACAGTCTCTCTTTACCCTCTATTTCATAGAGAAGGAAGAAGCAGATGGTGACATCTGCTACTGACTTTCACGAGAAATCCATACAATCCCTACTGTAACAGCTGCTCTTCTGCATATACTATATAAAGATGTAGTCAACATCTGCCAGATTCGCCTTTCTCATTTCTGTGGTTGAGGAGACTAATTGATAGTCCACTGACAAACTTCCTGTGCAAAAGAAACTTGGTCCACCTAGTACCATTGGAGATACTAAGGACTTTTTCTGGTGTCTTTTTGGTAGGTTGAGGCCTGTGAAAGACTCAAGTGTGTAAAATTTTCAGTGCAGAGCTATATCTCTTTCATTTAATACAAGATTTTCCAACCCACGATTATATCTGAATAGCAAAAGTCAGCAGAGTGTTGCTTCTGACTTTCTTACTCCTTGGTGGATGAGAAGAATGCAGGCTGGCTACTATCATCAGGTATCATCTGCTTAGCACATTGAAAACTTGATGGCAAGGTACCATGGCCAATGTAAAAGGAGTCACTGAGACAGTTGTGTCCTATAGGGCAGCCAAGATCATTTCATGCTTTTTAGTTTGCGTGTTTCAACAAAGAAAGCATGCAGTGTCCTGAAGATATACATTCTTACTGGCTTTTTCTCCGTGCTGTGAGACTGATCCTGCTAAGTGATCCATGCAGGTGTTTCCTTATCTACACATGCAGTCAAACATCAGCAGGGATAAATGTGAGCATCAGGGTCTACTTGCACAGAGGGAATTGCAGTAATATCGGCTGTAATAATAGAAAATTGTCAGGTAATACCTTTCTGTTGTTTTTACTGAGTACATGTGCTTGAAAAAGTTCTGATGTTTGCAAAATAAGTGAATTCATCTAATTATGGTGATGTTGAATCTGCTACTGACCAATTAGTACAAATCAGATCAGAGCACATCACAATATATGGAGATTTTTGTCTAATTCTGTTGTTGCTAATGAGCCCTATTAGCCTTACAGGTACAGTGTCATTTTCCTAGTGCTAGCCAATGCTGGTATAGGAAGGCAGTACAATCACACCAAATACGAGTGGGTTTCCCTCCATGAGCTTGTGTTTTGAAAGCAGTAGCAGACATCTGAAACAAGAGCTAAGGGCTGAGACCATTTCTGCTTGCCTCTAGCTTTGGGCATCCAGATAATCCAGGTCAGCACCATGGCACTTGTCACGTATGGGAACAAAACAATCATGTGTATGAACTGAATCAGGACATTTTTTTAAAGTGAGTCATTGGTGAAGAAAGATGCTGTGTTGAATTGTAATTACTGAAATTTTTTTGTTTCAGTCTTTGCAACAATAGTTTGTGCTAATCTTTACCATCCCTCTTCACACACACACCTCCCCCCTCCCCCCCTTTTCAATCTCAAAGTAACCCTGATTCTACACTTCTCTATTTGATGGACTTTTCTGGAGTCTATCACCAGTTTATCTAAGTAGTTATGGATATAGCTTGTACAAAAACCAAGTAATTTCTTGCCTGTGGGTTTAGATTTTTTGGAACAGCTGCGTTCACAACCCAGATCACTCCTTGAGCAAATTATTATCTTATCAGATGCATCTTTTGTCATTAAATCATATGCTCCCTTGTGGCTTATGCTGTGTGCAGAAGAAAGTAGATTACAGTTTTTGCTACTTTCCATGATTAATTTCAGCTTTTTTTTGATCTTAAAAAAAAAGAGGCAGAACATCCTTACAATTTACAAAATGTCAAAACTATTAAATTTAGAAAACCTTACCATGTAATTCTTAACATTCCAACATTTCTCAAGTTATATTAACATAGATCAGTTTTACTTTCTTAAACTAAAATTTGTAGGATTTTTTTTCCTCTAATGAAATATCAACACAAAATTTTGAAATAAAATGTTATGGAAATTATGAAAGTCAACAATGGGAAATGGAGTGGCATAGCACATGTGTCACCTATAATGTGCTTATGTCTCCATTAATGCACAAATCTGTACCAAGATTTTTGGAAATAATGTGGTTTAGGTGCCTATTTCCCTATTTTTCCCCTTTGTTACATTTATTTTTCCCCAGGCAAAACACAATGGAAAATGTGACCATTCTGCTCTTTTTGCATATGTATAAATGAGAACATGAGTGAAATACAGGCAAGAATTGTGAGGTTTGCATCTTGCATTTTACAAACAAGCTTGAAGTGAATGCAGAGTTTGCAGAAGGTCAGAACAAAACTGATTTCAGCCAGAAGTCCATTTAATCAAATTATGCCACTTCTCCTGCTGGAACATTAAGGGCAATATAGGAGACAATATAAATACAGAGTGGTCATCTCAGGCCCCAGTAGCTGATGGCTAAGAGATGATACATGAAAGACATGCCCCAGCCCACTACTTGCCCAATCCAGGGCTCTGTAGGAACCCAGGCCAAGCTGCTGCATGTGAGATCCTCTCGTAAGGAAACCACTTTAGCTGGGGAATAACACTTCCTTTGAGTGCACCATTAAGTCATAGTTCAGTTGTACCCAGAGCCTGGGACAAGAGAGAATTCTGCAAGATACAATTTCCCCAGATGTGGAGAATAACTCAGCTGCTTCTGTATTTCTTGGTTTTGTCAAGAAATTCCAAGAGCCATTTTTTCTTACAGTTGCATCTACATGATTATTTTGTTTTGTTGTGTCTCACTAAGATTTCCTCCTGCATTTTGCTCTCATATTTAAATACTGTTGTATTCTGAAACAATGATAGGGAAGAAAGGGGAAAAAATCACATATAGAGCAAAGGTCACATCATTATTGCAAGAGATGTTGCATGAATGAATTTATCTTACATTGCTGATATTCTGTAAGCAATGTGTGTTTAGTATTTTAGTCACTGTTACTGTATTATTTCCTAAACTTCTGAAGACTTGTGTCTTGCTATGATTATTCATATAAATTCTCTCAAATGTATAAAGTTCTTGTGCAATATACTAGTGTACTGCTTTGTCTTCTTCCTACTATGTTATTCAACGTGAATTCCCATCTTCAAAAGTCCTGGATATCACTGCAGATCTGTCACTAAGTATGTGAGACTCTGTAGGCCTTGTTTCACAACCTTCAAATTTTGGGCAGCATCTGCCAGGTGCAGAAACTTGAAAGCCTGGTCACACACACAGCTTGTATGCATACAGTGACTGCCACACTTACCTGGCCCATTGCAGTATCTGAAACATTTTCTCAGCAGTGTGCATCCTGTTTTCCCTAAAGTAGCTCTCCCAAAGGTTGACTCCTGCTTGTTAGAACTCTACTTAGCCATGCATAATTTAAAAAAAAAAAAAATTTAAAAGTAAATCCCTTAAAAGTGCATGTTCTTTAAGAAACTTACTTGAAATCAACCCACCAAGCTGTTTTAGATATGGGAAAATGAACAGGGGAGACTCGAATTCACAATAAAACAGTTTCATCATTAGTGGTTCAAAAAACACTACAGAAGGAAATGTCAGCTAATTATTCCTCAGTAAAGTTATCAGGATTCATTAGAAACAAATAAGTGAAAATGCAACGTGATCAGATGTCACTGCTAAGATTCATCATGTAGTGGGATTTTATAGCAGCCATAGGAAGGTAAGCTACTTTATCTGGGATCAGAGAAGTCAGTGCATTTGGTCAGATCTTGGCTTGAATTTAGGAACAATTTTCTTTTTCTGCCTTGATTTCACTAACTCTTTACTTACAGTTCCCAGAAATGTGTGCTTTAAAATATGAAGCAAACCCACACAGACAAACGTTGCATGTGTAAGTAGTTTGATTTCAGACCATCATACTGTCATTATGAACTTTTTAGTAGGCATGGAAGTTTTACATTTATAAGCATATCCTGTTGTCACTATGAAATACCTGAAAGTCTCAACAGTGTGGGAGACGGATGATTTGTGCCAGTTTTATTCATCTAATTGCATGTATTTTTGAACAGACTTTAACCTCTGTTACAAGGACTTATAGCAGTGTATGTAGTGTCAGCTACATGTTTCCCACACAAGGTGTGCACACCTTGCCAACCATGTTAAAATATTTCGTTTTGAAGGATTTGCCTTTCATAGACACTTAAAATTTAATTAAAAGTTCCACTTAATTGTCAGGCAATAATTGGCAAGTGAAAGCTGTGGCCAAAATCATTGTAATTAAACCAGATACCCGCTGCTATTTAGATGTTGCAATACCAGTTGCATATTTTGATCTGTATTGTATCCCACCCCCATAGAATGATAGCTGTTAAAACAAAGACTGAGCACGTTTAATGAAACTCTTCAGGGTTGCTCTTTGGTATGGGTAAACAAATTAAAACCAAGCCAACAGAGAGAATTCAGTATCATGTTTTCCCTGCTTTCTCTGGATTTTTGCCCTAGGACATGTGAGTTTGAGAACCACTGCTATAGAAATACTGCAGGAATGCTGATGGATTTTTGGTTTTGAAGTCAAGGCCTTTATTTCTTAGCATTACATGTGAATAGATTTACAAGTAGTAAAGAATTATCCAGTAAAGCAACTCAGACCTTAAGTTTACATCCTCTTTTTTTACCTAGTTTGTATTAAAATCCTTATATTAAAAGAGATTTAATGTGTTTATTCATTGCATTAATATCCATTAATAGGTGGTCTCAGAATATTTGCCAAAATTTTACAATAAAATCCTATAGTAATCCCAGGTCTGGCAGTGTGAGTCTGGAAAAATCTAATGCTCATTTTGGATTTAGGACAAATCCAGAAGACATGAGAAAAACATCAGTAACACTCAGAAACATTTTACTTTCTATTTTTTTTTTAAACCTTTCTTTTGAAACTGTGGCTTTTTTAAGTCATAAATCTTTTTTGTACTTTCTTGCTGACAACTTTCTCTTCTCAGCCCCACCTCATGCCCATATTCTGAGTCACTGGCATGTGTGCATCCATTAGGGGTGCTTGGATTGCATTGTACACCATGTGCTCTGACCCTGAGTTTCTATTTGCTGCAGACTCTAAAAATAACCAAGATTTTTTGTCACCATTATTGCACTTCTTCAAAATAAATGGAGACATTGTGCACCTCCCAAGGTCAGGAACAGTTCTTAAACTTCCCAAATTTTAAAAAATTCTGAAAATGGAGTAAATTGGAAATTATCTGGTTTGTTTGTTTGGAGTGGCACTGGTTTTGTACTTCATTTTCCGTATTTATGCTGAAGTGCCTTTGCCTCTTGAGTGAAGTCAGTCCTGTTGACCATAACAGGCATCTGAGTTTGCAAATACTCCCTTTTTCCCCCCCCCTGTGCTGTTTGTTTTGCATAAATATTGCATGTATCTGTTGTTGAAAATCAGGCCAGTAATTGCTAATTTTAACCTGTGGGTTTTTTCAGCAGGGATATGCCTTCCTCTTCTCAAATCCTAACCCTTTGGGGGAAATGGGAGAGTGGGATAGACTGGTGCTATTAGTGTGATTTCTGGTCATGCTCTATTGGGATAGCTCATGTGGTATTTGTATGTCACGGACAAACCTCTCCTCTCTGTATAGTCTAAAACCAGGCACTGTCTGTGCCTCTCCTTTTCTGAGTAGCTGTTGTGTGTCCTGGGCCATAACCTGTCCAGATACACTGCAATTTCCAGATAATGATTTGAATCATCTGAATTCTGGTGAAAATTAAAAGCGCTTGTCATGCATCTGGGCTCCTTGGGTCTCCTTTATATTTGCTGTGTGTCCTCGTAGAAATATAGGTGTTCCCTCATTTAGGAGAATGTCTCATAGTCTCAAATCCATTTCTTCAAATCATGTGTAATGGGCACCAGCTAGATTGTGCTGTTTGCATCTTCAGGTAAGGATGCTATTGTGAGTAAGTCCATTAACTAGTAAACTGAGTGTGTAGTACAAATAATCAGCTTTTTTCTTTAGATCTGTTTGAGTTTTGCACACAAAAATAAAAAAGGTGTAACATATATGTGGGTTTATTATTTATTTATTTTTTAATGGTCCCCGCTCAGGCTGAGAGCTTGAAAGCTTCACTTCACGTAACAACAGAAGGCAAATGCTACTGTTGCTACCTAGTTCTGAATGTGCTGGTATTACTAAAGAACCTGGCAACAGTTTTTGTCTGGTGAATCCAAAATCTATTGCCAAAGTGGTATCAGAAAAGCAAACAGTGAATAACAGGTCACTATTAAATTTTTGCTATTTCTCATGATGATGCTTTTCTTAAGAAAGCATCATAATCTTAAATTGCATATCTTAAAGAAGCTCTTTGTTTTGAAATCCTGGGATGAAGCAATTCTGTGTTTTAGTTCATTAGTGTGCTGCAATTATTGCACAACTTTGGTCTACTGCAAGTGAGTTTGGTTCTACAAGTTCCTTGTGGGTTTGATGGTGTGGTGATATCATCTGATTTACCCATCACATTTATAGACTGTGATAACCAGGTATCAACACCCATGAAGAAACCCAGTGAGTCAACCGTGAATGTTCATTTTTTCCAAAATTATGCTTGTGTGTGAGTATGTGGATGATGCTTAAAAATGGCTGCCTGTACATGAAAGTCTGATGAAAGGATTAGTATGTTCAGTAAAATTTGCTGTAAAAGCAGAATAAATCAAAATTGTCGAAACTGATAATGTATGTGAGGGTTCAGTCAAACTCAATGTTGTTTCTACTGGTTAAAATCAGATAGTTTGATATTTAATACAAAAAACTTAAGACTGAATTAAAAAAATCTGAATTATTTAGCACTTTTTAAACTATGCTTTTCCTTAAGACTACTAAGGCAAGAAAAATTAGGACATTAATCCTCAACTGGCTAACAGAAATGCCTCTTATTTTCTGTAGCCTGTCTGGAAAGAAACATAGATGCAGCCACATGATGCAGTAAGTTCTTTCTGGATGTTTCTGCCTTCTATTAAACAGAGTGTTATAGTCATGATCCTACAAATACTTACAGAGGCATCTTGGTGCTTGCGGGATCTAAGTCTGGTTCTATTGATTTTTGAATGAAAGCTATCACAGGTAAGTAAGTAAAATCTCAGTTGCCTTTATCAGACTTTCAAACTTGCTGCTTAGTGACAAGACCATTCAGATTTTTAAAGCTCTGGGAGTCTTCTGTATTTTAAAGGTGCCTTACAGAAATCTTTGAATATAGAAGCATAAGGTTAATAGTTTTTAGAGGACCTGATAATTCTCTACTTCTAAAAGCAGAACTTGTCAACTATGTACTGATGTAGGTGGCAGCTACCTTGAAATGTTTGCTCAGCCTCATTTCCCTTTTACTCTGAAATGTTTGTGGAAGACACTGCTAAGATTAATATAATTCACATAAAAATGAAAGAAAAACGGTGTTTCCTGTACACAGTTGTGTTTTCTGGACTTGTGATACTTGAAAATACTTACCAATAACTACAAAAAACCCAAACACACAAAACAGAGTGAAAAAGCAGTAAATTATTGGGTTCAGAGCTGATTTTTCAGTAGTTATTTTTCTGCCTTGGTATTTCTGAATCAGGTCAAGCTGAAAAATGCAAAATTTTGAAATGTAAATTTAAGTGATAAGGGAACTTCCCATAGAAAATTTTCTGTTAATTCTTGTGATCCAATAATCAGATATTTTCTTTTTGGCTCAGTTTTGCTTTATAGTCAACAAAGACTAGTTCAGTCATGGTTCAGTTACCATTCTATGTAGAAATCATCTGTATTGATTTGGTATTAGGCTGAAGTAGTTTGGAGAGAGCTTGTGTTTGTGTCTAGATCCACATGACGTGCCTTTGAGAAAATCAAGAAAATGTGTTGGTTTTTTTTTAAAGCATGAGTGATATAAAATCTGAATTTTGAATCTGGATTGTTTTAACCTTACTGTGTAAAATGGGTAAAGACAGTATTTTGTCATGAATGGAATACTGTTTACTGAATTCCATTGAAACTCTTAAGAATAACTTAAGAACTGTGCTGCAGAGACTGCAAAAGCACTGGATGTCCCCTTTTTGTTTGGAAGTCCTTTGTGAAACCCCATCTGAAGACACCAGTCCTATGTGTAAATTCACATCCCCGTCCTTCAGGCTCACTTCTGCTGCGGGCTTTAACATGAGGAGGAAAACCCCTGCTTTCTCAGGGGAGTTGGAAAAGACTTCACCAGAAGATCACCTATCCTCAGCTCATTGTTTCTTTAGGTTTCTTTGGTAAGAGACCAGGTTAAATCTATTGTTGCTTGCTAATCACATGACATCAGACAAATTTGCCTCTGCTTCAATTTGAATTGAAATAGCTGTGGAAAAGATGAGTACTCCCTCTCAGATTAAATAGTATGTCCAAGAAAATTATAAATAAGATGTTGGGGGTTTTTTGGTAGATCCATCTCATACCATAATAATTACCAAAGTGTTTGCTCACAGGTGCAAAATACTTAGACAGTCTCCATAATCTCAAATTATGGTTGGCCTCTCATCTTGACCTCTCTTGAAGTGTTTTATAAACAATTTAAAGAATAAATGAAGTATTAGAAACAGTTATTATAGAGCAGACAAAGTTATTTGCTTTCCTTGAGTGAAGGGATATAATTTATAAAGGACTGATTGCGTTCATCTGTTTTCTGGGTAGCCTGTAAGTTTACTTTACCATGGCAAGGCAGAATAACAGAGAAATTGTGTCATGGGAGCCAAGTAAGGTATTGTAGCAGTAGGAAATCCAGTTGCCTTGTTTTACAGCCATTTATCTTGTTCGTTGTTTCTGTCAAATGATCATTTGACTCAAAAGCATTTAAAGAGATTTTCTTCCTTTGCATTAATGAGAACAGCAGAGACTTTTATGCTGCAGGACATTCCTACTAGGTCTTTCCTCCTCTAGCATGGCTACCTGCCAGTCCTTATTATTGAAAGTTGCTTCACTTAGTACATTTTATAAAGCGGTTCTGCATGGTTTTGTGGCTGTCACTGAGGTTATGAGTCAAGAAGGGGAGCGGGAGTGGGAAGCCCCTGATTCAGTGGGGCTTAGAAGCAGAGAAGCAGTTTAAACTGAGAACGTTAGTGGGCAGCTTATTACTTCAAACTTGCTCTTTTTCAAGCTATGTGTTTGTATCAAAAGAAAAATACCTTGGAATGCATGTTTGATCTCTTTGCCTTACTCAATTTAACACATTGCTTCTGTCTTGCTTACTAACCAGAGGCTGGTGTCGAGGTTATTCGGCTCCAGCTCTCAGAAAGAAGGGCCCTTTCCAGGAGGGAACAGCTTAAGGATTTCAGAAGCTCTCTCTGTAAGTCTGTGAGCCATTCCCACCTCTGCTGTGCGCTTCTGTCAATCAGGGATCAAATGAGATGCGAGAGTCCTGGAATCATCAAAACAACAGAGCCTGTTGGCTCCAACACAGCTGGAGCCAGGAAAAAGATGCCTGTTCCTCCTCTCTTACTTGATTTTATTCTCTCTTTCCTGATCTCCCTGTGAGACAGACAGAGTGGAGGCAGTAGAGCAGCAGGGAAGAAGAAAGGGTGACAGTGACTGTCTATTCCACATCAGAGGACAGTTTTGTAGTGTCCTTTTGCAAATAGAAGAACATTTGTCAACTCTGATGTCTGCCAACCATAGTTCTGCAGCCCCTGGAGAAGCTTTTTCTTACTGAAGTGCCTTTGTTTTCCCAAGCAGATATGAGAGAAGAAACTCATTTCCAAGATCAGTATATGAGTGAAGAAATAGGGCAGGATGTTGTAGACACATACAGAATTACATCTTCATTTCTAGTACTTCTGGCAGAAGCAGGGAGGACAAGGGAAGGAGATATGTTAATAACAGGTGGTTGTTGTCAGCATGATATGATTCAAAAATCCTACAGTAACTCTGTATCCTACAGAATTGTTCTTGCAGGTCTAACACCCTTAGAAAATACCTTGGCAGCTCAAAGACACTTCTGAAATATTCCATAGCTTTTCCAGTCAACATTTTGAAAGTCAGTAAGTCTGTGGGTAAACATTTGATACTTCATCACTGAAAGGGTTGGGTCCCTTATTCACAAGAGTGTGGTCAGGGGAAATCAGAATTTGAGAGCTGACTCTTTGCCTGCTGCATCTGGAGCCTAGTAGGGGTGCTCTGGGGAACAAATGTAGATTTGGCTTTGGCTCAAGGGAGGTCCCTTGTCATGAGATGACATGTCAAGGTTGTGCATGTAAGTACCAAACCCTCACACTCCCATACTGTGCAGCATTTCACAGCCAGGAGGTAAACAGACTGTAGCTGTTTTAAAATAACAGCTATGTTTTTTTTTCCCTGTTACTCTCTGTTTGCTGGGTTATTAGGTCCCTTTTGTGTTTATTCCTGCTTTGAGCCATCTCCCAGGTCTGTGTGTGCTGTAAATGGGGTATGATACTTTCACTTGTACCTGAAATCTGGCCACTGTAAACTTTCTTTTAAAACTGTCATGAATAATTGCCAGAAGGTGGTAGCTAGGTATCCCAAACAAATGTGTATTATGAATGGTCCACTTTTTTTAGCCTAGTTTTCCTTTAAACATGCCTGTTGGGTTTTGAGTACCTGCAGTTAAATGGTGTTGCTTTTGGCAGGGCTTGGTGAGCAAATGAGGCATAATCTCTCTGATCTCAGTAGTCTGGTCAGTCAGCCATGACATTCTCAGTGTCTTTTCTTTCTACACCCTGTCTGAACAGAGCCATAGCCCAGGCAGCTCTCAGTGGGGTTGCCAAAGATTACCATGTGCAGTGAAGCAGCAGATGGCAGGACAGTAGAAAATATGCAGTCCCAATCCCTGGGTTCATGTGGGGTTCAGAGTAAAATTTCTGTAATTTTCCCTCCCTGCTCCTCAAGCCTGTCAATAAACTGCCCTTTGACAGAAAAATTCTTCAGTTTGCATTGGGAAACTATTTAAAATTCAGTTTTGTCCAGTTTTGTAAGTGTGTTCTAGACTGAAACAGTGAATTTAAGAATTCTGTGGCCACAGCAGTTACAGTCATTAGTGGGGGCATAAAAATGAAGTACATATGACTGCATCCTGAAAACTATGAAAGTAGGGGAAAAGAACTTTGCAAATTTGATTAGCTCAGAAACTGTGTAATGACTGAATGAAGGTTGCCTCCACAAATTTAAACTCGTGCCTATGTGTTCTGATAAAGCTGTTGTTTGCACTTTTGCTTTTTCTCCCTCCCAGGCTCCCTCTTCCTTACTCCTTGCACGGGATGGAGAGTTCTCACTGGAGTGACTACATATTCAGCTTCAGGATGGGGGAAAATGGGAGGTGGAGTGATGGGCAGGGTGTAAGAAAGGCATTTTTTGACAGCACATTTACTCTTTTGAATGATTTCATCCATTTTTTACTCTTCCAGAGTACTTCTGTCTCATTGTTTCACAAATAAAACTTCTCTATCATTGTTTCACAAATATCAAGATACTCAAATCCTTGTAAAATTTTGTCATTTTATCTCTGTTTTTAGGGGGAGAAACTAAGGCAGGAAAAACCAAAAGAAGTCTACATTGGTTGATTGATTCATGTTCAGAATAAAACTCTCATGTGTTTCCATCTCAGGGCTTGGTAACCAAACACATAGAGGAATATGTGTCAGTGACTAAATGAGAGTTTTGATTTAAGTGACTTTCTAAGCACCCTTTCAGAATTTCCACAAGAAACCAGGCTGTTACTCATTTTCCCATAACAGTATTAATTAGACTGAAGTGTGAATCTATCATTTCTTTTTCTGAAGTTCTTTACCTTCACACTCCATAGGACTCTGCCTACTTCATTTCTCACAAGACAGCAACTTTTGCACTCAGAGCAAGTCTGTTCTCTGGACAGGGGGCAATCCTATTAGGAAAAATTTGTAGTATGTAATTAATGTAGAGGTGCTTTGTGAAACTATATCCTTGTGCATTCAAAAACAACACTGGCACACCTAATCCTAACTTTTAGTGCTAGAATTTACAGCTTTGTTCCTGAGTATGTACAGAGTGTGTGTATGTGCATGTGTGTTTTTCTGAGAGCATGCACAGCTACCTATGAGGATATTAAAATTACATGAAAGGTCCCACTAAAAATACAAAGCCAGGAAATTCAGAATTGGACTAACTTTCTGTCCTGGTTTCACCCCATTGTGCTCAAGTATTGTAGGCATCTCAGAACAGCAGGTGATCTGACTGCCTCTTCTGTTCCTAGAGGAAGTATAAACTAACTTAAATGGGAAATATCACAAAAACAGGATAACAATGAATTTCAGGACTCCACAAAGGAAGAAGTGTTCTTAAAAATACTGATATTAAAACAGTAGTGAGCATGAGAAGCTGAAGGGTGGTAAACAGACATTTTATACAGATGCTCTGTTTTTTTGCCGTTGAGTCACTCTTCAAATGTTTTATTTCACATTTTCTTATGCAAAATTTTTGCAGTGATTGGATGTGTTAATGGTGGTATGCATAAGTTTCGATTCTTTGCAAATTTAAGGGATCTGACTTCAGTGAAACTGCACCAATTTATCTTGACAGAAGGCCGAGTTCTCTGTGTTTATAGCTGCATATTTATTTTTATTTAATTTATTAATTACACTAGAGAAACTCTATTCCCACACAGAAAGAATACCGGAGTGGGATTCAATTTCAGTGGCAACGTTATTAAAAAGGAATATTCCCTGAATTGTGTGTCCATTTCAAAAAGCTGTTGTTATTTTACTCATTGGTTTTGTTTAAATTATTTTCTGATTAAATAAGCATGCATTTCTTTTTTAGTGCCTTACTCATTTTAAAGTGAAAATTAGCAACAGGCCCAGGCTTCGTCCCCGGGGGAAGTTCGCTCTCAGCAATGGTTTTTATGCAACTTCTTGACATACCCTTTCTGCCTGTGGGAGAGCTGCTGCTCTGCCTGGTGGCATTTCCAGTTTGGAGCTTGGGTGTGGAAGCCATAGCACCCTTGCTTAACTTCAGGGTCCTCTGAGAGTGATCACAGCCTGCTCTGAAATAAGGACATAAGTTTCATGGGAAGTTTAAGCAACCAGCTAGGCGAAATAATGTTTTTATTGGCTTTCTGCATAGAGGAGGTCAACACAGCTAGACCAAACATGACCAAGTCTTTCGGACTGGAAGGGACATGCTGTCTTTATTAGCTTGCAGTTTTCCTGGTGTACTGTCATCTTCTCTCTGCCTTTTCACCCTATTATCTTCTTAAACTCTTAGGGACTGGGGGTTTACTTTAGGGTTGGATTCCCCACACACAATCACTTTGAAGCTTTTTCTACAGAAGTGTTGTTAAAATACTACACTGGGGGGTTGATGCTTTGCTTTTATCCAAAATAATGACTTCCAGTGTTGTCCTGTTCTGACCTCAGCAGGGCCTGGGAAATGGGTACAGCAGGAGCAGGCAGAGCAGACTGATAGCACCGTGAGTTGTTCTCATACCCTGGATCACACACTAGCATGACTGCATGCCACAGCACACACCATGCAGATTTTGTTTTTCGGTCTTCTGTCCAAGCCATGTGCTTACTTGATTAGTCTGAGTCTGAAAGGGTGTCTGTAGCTGGAAGATTTCATCCTTTCAATTGCAGACCTTCGCATCTGATGATCTGTACATTGAATTGTTGGGATCATCACTGGTGTTGGAGATGTACTTCTCACCACATCGAAGCTGAAAATCTAGTTATTCATAACATAGAAGATGGAAGGAAATGTAGCACCTTGTATTTTATGTGCCTTGTTCATGTACTAGAAAGAAATGTGCCTCCTGTATTTGTAGAAGCTGAGATTTCCTTTTTTCTTTCCCTCCAATTCTCACTGGCCCTCACCTTGTTACTTCTCAATGAGCTCTTTGCCCATGCTGTTTCCAGGTCCCTGGAAAAATGATTCAGCTGTGTTTCAGGATCCCCTCTTGGTGACTCTGGGACTCCTGGAGCAAAGGGAGATTTAGTAAAATTGAAACGCATTTACCAAATGATGTATTTGAGGGCCTACCACTGTTGCAAAGCTAACCAGAAGAAAGTCCTAAGAGAAAAACAGTTGAGCAACAAAGGGAGGCACATGGATTTAGGAACGTCTTGAGTTATACTGTATAAGTGTCAAACCCGTCTAGCACTGCTTATTAGTTTGTGTGGGAGGGAAAGTTTCAAGTAAGTTATCTGGCTGTAGCTAGATCATTCTTCTCTCTCCAAGAAAATACATCAGCACTGAGTCAGCAAATTTGTATGCCACTGTAACTGGTTTTAAGGCTATCTCTCATTACAGTCTTTTACCTACAGTAGGAGTAAAGGAAAGTTCTTTTTCTCTCTGACTTGAGGTGAAATGATACGTTTTATACTCAGAAATTTGCACATTAAATGTTAGCACAGTTACAGACACACAAAGTCACAGAAGACCTGTGCAAGACTTTATTTACACTGTGACCCACCGCAAACTGATGTCCCAGCCACCTGGAGAGGTTGAGAGACCAACCAGATTTAGTCCCTCAGAGGTCAAAAGGTCCAAGAAACTGTATTAGTCAGTCATGTGTCACCAGGTAAGATTAAAAGCCTTGCCTGCTTCATCTCAAGGGAGTGCTGGGGTAAAGGCTGAACGTCTCAGCTTGAACCATCAAACAGCAACTTTTTTGATGTGCTACTGGTTGCTGAGAGGATGGAGGAGGGGAAAGACTGGGAGAAAAGCAAAGGGGTGTTAAATTTAAGAGCACAGATGTCTGAACTTTGATAGCTATTTAATGAGGGAAGTTAAAATCAGGGCACTTTTTTTGTGCAAGTTGCCTTAGACTGCAGGATAGTTTCATTTCGTATAAGTGCTGGATTTTGCTTTTGATTGCATACATTTCTAGCAATTGTAGCACCAATTTCGTGAAGCACGTACTTAACTCCATTGTTTACACAGGCTGTAACAATATAAAGAGTCTCTTCTGATGGGCAGGCACACTTACGTTTACCCACAGCTCATACATGCAAGGGCTTGCCAAATTCTGTGACAGCTGAAATGAGAGGTTTAATTCAATAACGTTAGTTGTACAGTTTAGAAAACACAGTTTAAATGAGCGTTAGCAAATCAGAATGGCATTTACCTTTGTTTTACAATGTAGTGTATATGAACTGCGATTAAAAAAATCAAAGTGAATAGTTTGGAGCAAAAGGTTAAGTTTTCCATAAGCAAAACGCTGCTCTGTTTATATAAGTGCCATTAACAACATAAACGTGGGAGCAGGAATAATCCTTTTACATATTGTTTTCAGTATTAATGTTTGAGTTTTCCTTTATAAGAATCTTTGATGCCTCACCTTTTCCTGTTCAGTGTGCAGTTCCGGAGAGGAAAATATTTTAATTTAAGAAAAATTATATGGAGGAAATATACTAAAATAGCACCTTTTGCCCAGCAGTTATTGATGGTGTATCACCCTGTCCTTTTAACAAGCCCGTATGATAGATCTGAGATGTGTAATTAGTCCTAAATAGTGGTATTTTTCATGTGACATCTAATAGCTGTGTGTTACCCAGTATACATGCAGATCGTCTGCCAATCAAACATCATTTTTTCACAGTCACTTTAGAAAGCTGCTGCTGTGTAGTCATAGAAATCATCCTGTCACTGTTCTTTGGGAGGTGGAAACCTGTATCTATTTGTATGCAAAACAATAATGAAGAGCCTAAAGCCCTGAGGACAGATGCCTGGTGGAGGGTTAGCGCCACTGAATCACAGGGGAGAGTGGCTTGCTGTGCTGTGACAAACATCACCTCTGATTCTCATCCTCTGGTGGTGCTGGGTACGTCTCTTGCCCTACTTCTATGCACCTTTTTTGCAGGGCTTACTAGTTGTCCCTCGAGTTAAGCTTTGTGCTATCTTTCCACCCACTGGGAAAAAGGAGAATTTTCCTACTCTGTGCACTCCCTCTCCATTTCTGTACCCTGCTGTTCCTCACAACATCGTCTCTCACTCTCATTTTCCACTCAGCTTATAAAAATCATTAATTTGTGTTCCCTCCATGCCTAGTTCATGTGATCTCTTGTTGCCCTCCGCTGACCAAATGTTCTGTGCAAGTGGATGGCAGGGGCAGAGGTGCTCTTGGGTTGAAGAGCATCAGCCCCCTCCAGTGTGCTGCCCTCTCCTGCTGGTGCTTCTTACCTCTGCATGCCTTTATCTTTCTACCCTAACCTCCTCATTTTAAAAATAAAAGTAGTAGTACATTTTTTCTTACCCAAGGAATCACTACCACATTTCCATTGAAAAGTGATGTACTAATGGAATTAGTACATTTTGGCATTAGGAAGATCAAAATGTGTATAAATATAATGCAAAATGTAGTAGTAATTCAGTTGATATTCTGATTCATGTCTTTGTTAGCAGTATTTAAAGGAATTACAACTAATATTTAAATTGCACATTTCAAAGTAGTACTAAATGAGGGTCACTTGATAAGGAGGGACAACTTTATGCTCATGCTATTGGATTGTTGCTTTCAGTCTGGAATCTGTGGATTTTATTGTTACATGATTATTTCCCAGGAGGTTGATGAAGAATGACCTTTAAAAAAAAAATTTCAGTTTTATCTTTCCTATTTAGAGATCTCACATGTCCACTGGAAAATAGTTTTTGGTATGTAAACTGAAAATGTTTGAAAAACATTACAAATGGGTTAAAAATCTGAGAAAACTACTACCAAAAAGTACTATTACAATTTTAAATACCAGAGAAAAAGATTGAACATATTATGATGAAGCAATGTATTTCCAGCTCTGCTATACAAGATTAAAATGTGAGGATTAAAGCACTATATCACGTTTCAGGAAATAAAATGATTTGTTGCTCTGATCAGGAAGATGTTTCCCATGCAATGTATGACTTTATGAGGAGTTGCTAATGAATCATATCCCCCTCATTTCATATATATTTCATTTTGCAGAAATCTGATTGTGGACTTTATGGAAAGTTCATCCAAAGATAGCTGTACTTGCTGAGTAAAATTTGCAAGATATTATGAAGGGCAGAAGGGAAAAAAATCACTTTTAACAGTGATTTTTCCTTTGTTTCCAAAGAGCGATGTTTCTACTTCATATAATTGTTGTTGTGAGAAGAACAATTTGTTATTTTAAACTGAGAATTGATTCACAATTTAAATGCATGAGTGTTTAACATACACTAAGTAGCTGCTCTGCTAGTTTTACAAAAATGCAGTACCGTATCAGTTGTTTTGATCATGACACATTTTAAAATTCTGTTTAAACCCAAAATACAGAAGCTCAGTTTAAAGATCTGTAACTTAATTTCTCGTCTGGTTTACAGTAACATAAATCCATTGGGTTCGGAATAATTGTTATTGCTTTTCATCAGTATGACCTAAAGGAGACTCTGAACTTCTTAGAAAATCTGGGTGTTGCTTTGTTTTTTAATTTCATCATGTTACCAAAAAAATGGAAAAGGCTGTCATGGAATGGAAATTATGAGCAGTGTGGATTTTCAGACAACCAAAACATATTAATGATTTCATTAAATGTATCATTTATATATATATTTTTAAAAAAATGTGTTCCTTTAGTTTAGTAGAAATACTGGGTACACAATGTGTTTGAACATGTTAGGCTTCCTCCAGAATCAATGCCAGAACTGTAGAAACTTGCAGGGGGTGAAGCTACAACCTTTTTCTTGTATCAGCATCTTTCGACACAGAAACCTGTTTATCATATTTTATGTAAAATGAAGAAAAAGATGTTATGGCAACTTGATAGGACTGCATCTCAGTTGATAGACAAGTACTGCTACTAAGTTCTATCAAACTGATTGTTATTCTATGATATTACTCAGATTAATAATGGATTTTCTTACACCTGAAACAACTAGTGTTTTACAGGTATAGTAGTCCTACTTCTCCACAGGCATCCCCTTGTCACAGGGGAGAAGCTTGTGTGCCCTTATGAGGTTGTGAGCTATGCTGGCGGTGGTTTGTGCCTCCAGTAGAGTCTCCCATGCTAGTCAGGTCTCAACTGAAGGGTCAGACAAAGTGTGTCCATGGGCAGGATGGGCTCGCTAGCCTCC
>JAWWEU010000081.1:68290997-68321908 GCA_035583155.1 Acropternis orthonyx | reverse complement strand
GCCTATCTTGCATTGGCCTTTTTAGCCATCAGCGTGCTTGCAGCAAGCGTGGGTAGAGCCCTTCCCAAATCTTCATTTGCGAAGCCTAGCCATGAATGAATGAATGAGTCCTCCTAAGACCACAGTTTTGTCATCAGTTACGTTTTGTATGTAGTCTTGAGAGCCTGGAAAATGAGGGTTCTTGAAAAGAAACAGATACTCCAGTAGTGGCTCTAAAACTTTCTTCATCCATTTGGCTGCCTCTGCTTAACAACAGATTCCAGAGAAAAACACCTACTTCAAACAGCCAGTTTCCTGATGATACACAAATGGTGAAACTCTAGCGCTGATAAAAGAAGCAGGGTACTGATGCAAAGATCAGGATTTTTTTTTTCTTGGGACATCCAGCTTTGGAACTGTAGATGCATTGAGACCATGCCTCCTAAAGTAATATTTCTAAATATGTGTTAATGAGAGATGTGTGCAGCTTTTGAAACTGCATCTTTGCCAGATGTAGGCAGCATCCTTCTTGAAGGGATGAGCTGTTTCCCACCCTGAGCCAGGCAGCACAACAGTCCTGAGCTTGGAGAGCCAAAGCTACTGCATTATACCTCTGCTATTTGTTTTTATTGTAGTATTGTTCCTGTAGTGGTTTGCTGACAAGTTATATGTTTTACAGATCATGTCTGCTTGATTAGGAATCCTTGCTTTAAATCCTGTCTAGAAAAAATCGGGTTTGTAAATCAGACCTTATGGTTCCTATTGGAATGCTAATGATCTCAAAGGGAGGGCTTGGGTTTTGAAAACAAATCTAAGCTAATGCCCAGGGTTCCTGAAGGAGCTGTTAATAATATGAAAATTCATGTTTAAGGCCTTTTTTACAATGTAAAAACTTGTCAGACGCTGCTTTACTAGGGCTGTTTGGAAGCGCTGAAATGTGCAGACACACCAAAGCATCCTTTGCTGCATCTGGCCACATCTCTTCTGCTGCCTTGCAGAAATTCCAGTGCTGCCCATAGCAATGCAAAGCAATGCATAATATGACTCATCATGGTTTGGATGTATTCTCTGCACAGATAAACCATCCAAGGCGGTTAGCCCAGCATGCTTGGCCAACAAATGACTCTTCTCTTGGTTACTGTACGATAGTGAGCTCCCAGACCAGTGCTACCCTCGGGCATCTTGAAAAAGTGTTCCAAAAAAGTCAAAATATATCAACCATTTAGTAGAATTTTGAACACTCCATTCATACTAGGTGTGAGCAGTGGGGTGTGTTTCACAAAACCTCTCTAAACTGAGGAAGCAGTGTAAAGCCAGGAGACAAATGTGGGACTCTGACACCTCTCTTCCCCACCAATCTACATAAATTTCTGTTGGTACCACAAACAGAATTCCAGGTGAATTAGTATCATAATAAATTAGGCCTTATTCCACTGTGACAATCAGTGGCTGCTGCATCATCTTGATCAGATGAAAATCAGCATAAAGGGCGAAGTGGTTAACATGCCAGCAGCTTTGTTGATACTCTTCCTGGCACTGACCAACCATTCCGTGGAGAAAAATGTTCTTGTAGGTTCAACATCAGCAAGTTCTTGCTACCTCCTGAGGAAGAAGGAAGCTAACCATTTCTGTGCCTCAAAAGGTACTTTGTATTCAGTTGTATAAAGATGTCTGTAGCACTCTGCCTAGACCTTTTAGATAGAATCAATCCTGAGGAAAGAGACATTACGTCTGCCAAATTTCAGGCCAAAGCAAGATTTTGTAGTCCGATTGCAAACCCCTAGGACAGGGCTTTTAAATGGAAATGCTGACATAGCCTTAAATATTTTGTATGACTCCAGCGGGCACCAGCTTAAATTCCAGTTATGATGCACATTTAATGGCATGGGATCAAACATATAGTGTAATGGAGTATTTTAAGATAGTGTGTTTGAAGAAATCAGTATTTCAACATTATTTATGAACCATATCATTTAAATGCTTCTGAAATGTGCCATTCAGCCCTTGGGTTCATGAAAAAAATTCTAATCACATTTTTCAGAATGAGCAGTAGCATTCTGTAGTAGTTTTCTTCCATAGCTTTAATGCTGAGGCACTTCCAAAAAGGGAGTTGGTATATATTTTGTGGAATCCTTACTGGAATATTTCTGGAAAATAGTGGTTTACATTGTGGTGCTCTCTAGTTCTTAACTTCAGCCTTTTGAGGAATATTCTGATTTTACTTGGAGAATATCTTGAAGGTCATTTCTCTCCAATTAACAGTGACTCTGTGAGAAGGCAGCAGTTACTAGCATTTGCTGTGTTGTGCTAGGCAAATCAGCTTTTTCTTGTGCAGTATCTTTCATATATTTAAACTGATAGCATAAAAGTTCTCTCTCTCACACAATCTAATACACTTCTTTTTTTTTTTTTCATGCTGAGGAAGTGGTTGTTCCAAAATGGAAGTTGACATTCATTAGTCATGCAGGTTGACAGTAAAACTTTCTTTAATGCAGATGGTGATTAGAGCTCTCATTGCTTTTGCTGTAAATGGGAATGTAATGTTGAAAGCATTCAGTTTTGCTTATTATCCATTTGCAGTCTACAACATAAAGCCATATACTTTATACTAGAAAAAAGATATGTTCCTTCAATTGTTATTTGCTGAGTAATAATGCTAACTGAAATTATTTCAGTGCAGCAGGTTAGAAAGTTTCAGAGCTAATCCTAATAAGTTTCTGTAATAGTTTGAATCTGTTTTTAATTAATTAACAATAGTCTGTGTGAAGGTCTCAAAGCACTGTGATAAGGTAAAAAACAGAAACAATCTTTGGAGAGGTGCCAGTCTGACTAAGCCAAAGAGACTGTCACTGGTTTCTGTTAAGCCAGACCTCCACTCCTGCTTCAAGCCAGAACAGGAGAACCACAGTATTTTGCTTTCAGAAGTCGCAATAGCAGGATTGGTCAGTGTTGTCTTGTCCAATTTTTGAGAAAGTTTGCATTAAAAAAGACTCTGGAGTATATTTTGTTTCTGAAAGTTTGCAAATCATGCTATTTAGAAAGCTCCCTTTATATATGAACACATTTTCAGGGGATATGGAAATTATATGATTTTTATCATTTAAAAGACAGGCACAAACTGGTGATATATCCTAAATGGCTAATAACTAGAATTTCAATTAGTTCAGTAGGTGATGGAAAGTTAAAATTCTCTCTTAATCCTGTGGTAAGTGCTGAATTATTCAAGTGGTTCATTCCATTCTTAAAACTGTGCTCTTTTGTTTTTTTACTTTTGGCAGAGTCAAATGACACAAAAAAGTACTGTAGTGCTCTTGACTTTAAGGAAAAATTAGTAGTCTGAAAAAGACACTTCACATTATTTAATAATGTTGCAGCAGCCTACCATTTGTTTGACAGGAAACAGAATATATTGAGATGCATATCTCAACAGCAGAGCTCCATAAGGAAAAATAAAACCCTACATCTGTGCACTACTTAGGACTTTTGAAATTTGCTAAGAGCATTTTACAAGTGCAGTCATTTCCACTACCTTTTCTGCTTTTCATTTGGATGAGGTATCATCTGTCACCACTTAATCATATTTTTTTAGCTATTAAAAAGGCATGTAATTTTCATTTTTGTGGCTTATTAGTGTGCAAATGCCATTGCGCTTATTTAGCCTAAACTCATGGTCTAAAATCAAATCCCTCTGCTTTTGAGGAGGCTGTGACCACCTTTTAGAAACACAGCCATCATAATCTAAAAATCAAGTTACAAAAATAAGTAAAAACAAATATTATTTAAAGCAACTCTACCAAGAGAAGAAATGGGTACACAACTTTTCCAAAGTAAGACAATGAACAAAATACTGAAATATGATGAAATAATGTAAAGTCTTCAACTGCAAAAGTTGAAATCACAATATCATAACCTAACTGAACCTGGTGGACAAAGAACCCTAAATAACTAGAAAAGTGGAATGCATTTAACCATTATAGTCCTTTGGAGAACATGTAGCATTTGCATAGTCTCCATTTTTTTTATTAATAAACACAAATTTTAGATATATGCATTCTTTTAAAAAAACTTTTAAAAGAAAACATAAACGGCAACCAAAAACCTGAAGGTGGTCTAAGATGTTTGTCTTCTTTATGTAACCTTTTGCATTTTGTGTGTAAGAACTGACATTCCAAATGATTTTCTTTGGCTTTATGCCTGGAATGAATACTGAGACAGCAACTAGGAATGCTTAAGAAGTCCCACAAAGAAAGATGTTTGCTGTGAAAGTGCGGTTAATGTGACACTTGCACTGGAAGCTTCTTAGCCTGCTCAAATGATAAATGGTAACATGGGTCTAGGTGATGTAAGGGGAGTTAATGAAGACTGAAAGTACCATGTGCTCAGCTGTACAAGGTGTTGCCAATGGCCAGTTACCTGCCACTGTGGCTATGCTGATACTACCTTTCACTTCTTTTCCAGGGGCTAACTTTGTCACTCGAAAAATTAGCCGATCGGTAGCAAAGATTCACCTCGGACAGCTGGACTGTTTCAGCCTGGGCAACCTGGATGCTAAGAGAGACTGGGGCCATGCCAGGGACTATGTTGAGGTAAGCTGTGGGCCTTTTTCTGAATCATCTTCATGGTGGGGATAATGCTTATTGCTGTAACTTCTAGTCATGGTCCATAGAGGGCTATCTCAAGATTCTTTTTGCCTATTGAGGTCTGTTAACTTTGTGTTGCTCTTTACTTCAGATTAGGGAATTTAGTAACGCAGCAGTCTACCCTAGGCATGACCTGAACAGAAAAATAAATCTTTGGGTTTACATTCCTTGCCTGAATTCCTAGGGAAGGGGTCTGACTATAATGTGGATCTATTTTAGAATATTTCTGCTATTCTTTTGGCAAATTTTATGAACAATATTAAGATTGCAGCAAGATGCAGTATAACCTGAAGTCAAAGAGTCTGAATTATGTATATATTAATGATCAAAGATCTCTCTGGTTATGCATTAGAAAGGAGCATAATAACATAGTTGTGATAGCAGATATTGAAACATGTGAGCCTGCATTTAGTCTTTGAAATATTTCTGTAGTCGGGATTTGTTTCTAATTTTATTCTACCCATCTACTTAAGCAGACAAACAAACAATAACTCTGTATTGTATTACAAGGAGACATGAATGACCATGTAGGAAATATTGTCTTTTCCCCAGGAGATTTTTGTCCCCATTTTGGTGCTTAAAGATTTCCTGCGGTCATCGGACTATTTCTGTCTTTTAATAATTCCTTGCTGGGAAACTGGATTTTACTTCATCATTCATTGATATAGTTTAAAAAGATGATGACTGTTTGTTTTGTTTTTCTATATTACAAAGTAAGAAGCATCTCAGTAGGAAAAAGTCTGATTTTTATTGTAAACTGAGATTTTAAAGGTAAAATAAAAGCTGAGCTCTCAAATCTTGCTTAGAGACAAAAAGAAACAGCATGAAAAATAATTGTAATACCTCAATATAAACCTAGGTTCTCGATGACAGTAAAAAGGGTAAACAGCCATAACACCTTGGCATCAAAAGGGTTACATCAAAGTAAGGGAAGAAGGTTCTTTTTGGCAGCCAGCTATGAGCTTAAGTTGGCTTTGGTTCTGTGCAGCATTCACGTGTGAGATGCTAAGGGCACCATGGGGGTCATGACTGTGCCTCCAAGACTATTATTTTGTATTTGTGGCTACATTAGTTGAAGCAGTTAAACCTGTAAACCAGCCCTGTCATATTATTAACACATAAAACTATAGTCAAGAGTAGTCATACAGTCAGTTACCAAGTCTCAACTGAAAGGAAGTAAAAGGTAAGTCAAATGAAATGTTCAGTTACATGAACATAATGAATATAATTTGCTAACAGGCATTGGATATTTCATAAAGACTTCAGATGTCTCACTCCAAGACAACTTGTACTAGGTTATAAATCATGAGATGAATCCTGATGTCTTCTTCCATAAGGGAAATCCAGAATAACCCTCTTGTGCCTTTTGTGTCAGACCCTTGTTCTGTGTTCACAGTATCACAGAATGGGTAAGGTTGGAAGGGGTCACATTAGGTCATCTGGTCCAACCTCCCTGCTCAAGCAGGGTTGTCTGAAAGCACCTGTCCAGACACCACAACCTCTCTGGACAACCTGTTCCAGTGTGTGGTTACCCACACAGTAAAGAAGTTCTTCCTCATATTCAGGTGGAACTTCCCGTGTATTGGTTTCTGCTCTTTGCACCTTGTCCTATTACTTGGCACCACAGAGAAGAGCCTGAGACCAACCTCTTGACACCCTCCCACCAGGTACTTATAGATATGGATGACATACATACCCTGTCAGTCATCTCTTCTTGAGGCTGAACAGGCCCAGCTCCCTCAGCCTATTGAGGCTATCGTTCAAACCTTTAAAATAAAAAATGACATGAGAACAAGTCTATTCAGAAGAATGACTAGCTTTTGAGGCCTTTGGCCTCCAGAAGGAATGCAGTTGTCTGAGGTCTATGGCACGAACATATGCTTTTTGTGCAAGTAGCATTCCAGGCCTTTCAGCTACACATTTTAGGCCTGTCCGAAAATCTTCTGGAAAGAATTTCTCACTAAAATATAGTTCTTCTTGAGTATTTCTCATCCCAGAGAAATACCCCTTCGGATAATGGGAGAGTTATTATCAATTCTCTAATTCCCTGAGTGTTGTGGAAATGTGGTTACAGGCAGCCTTCTAATGGCTAAAAAATAGAGTAACTTTAAACTGGAAATAAACAATTATTTGAGGCTTTAATGGACTGGAAAGTAGGGTTTAGAGATTTAACATTGTTCAAATAAATACACAGTATGTTAGAAAACATGATCATATTTACTAGCATTTGGGGAGCTTCCTTAAGCATATGGCTGAACACATAGGGATATATATTATCCTCTCCATATGCAGTTTTAAATCCCATGGATATTAATACAAGTAACACATGTGCATATAGACATGTACATATAAGACATGTACTGTGTTTTCTTTCTTCTTATTTCCTTATTAGGGATAATAATAAAACCATAAATACATTCCTTTTTGTTGTTTTATAAAATATTATGGGTCAATTTCTGATCTCATGAAAGTTGATGAGCAAACTCCCACTGAGTTTGTGGACAGACTTGGGAATGTCTGGTGGTTACAAAGCCTGCTGTGATTTTGGGTAAACTCTTTTGTTTGCAGTAAAGCATGGAAAAGTGTGCCTGCACTGGAGCCCACCAAGAGATGGCTTGAGGTTAGCTTTAGTAACAAATGATTCAGAAGTTTGAGATTCAGACACAGGTTCATATCAGTGAAGAGTAGTTGGAGTACATGTTTGATTAGGCTTTTGATCTGGGACTTGAACTGCCCCCTGCATGAACGGGGTACAGCAGCATTCTGCTGATGAATGAAAACTGGTAAGTCCAACTCACTAGACAGAAAGGATTCCATTCAGTGTTTGTAGAGAACAGAATAGAATTAAGTAGGCATTGAAAATTTTTTATGTGGGATTATCAATTTTAACCTAAAATTGTATTAGTAACTCTTAATATATTGGCAGAAATTGCTGCTGCCTCTTGCCCACACTTTATCAATTTTCACTCTGTTGTGATCCGGCACAAGTCTCATGAGATGATTAGAGATGAGGATCAATACCACTGAGCTGGAAGAGGAAAAACAATATATCAGTGTGGTTGACATGTGAATCTTCTGTGTACTATTTTGCTTTGTGAGGGTAACATACCTTTTATTTGTTGCAGACCATCTGCTAGGTATTTTCAATTATTAGTTCAATAGCAAGCTTTAAGTCTGACTCATTTCTATGCCATTTAGAAAACACAAGGCATCATACAAATTTCATAAGAAGCTCACCCCAGAGTCTTATTTCAAATAAAAATGGATCTTAAAAACATTTAACTTGGACCATTAAAAAATTCCCATCAATCACAGAATCAATTAGGTTGGAAAACATCTCTGAGATCAAGTCCAACCTATGACCACCACTATGTCAACTAAACCATGGCACCGAGTGCCACATCCAGTCTTCCCTTAAATATATCCAAGGATAGTGACTCCATTCACCTCCCTGGGCAGCCCATTCACATATCTAATCACCCTTTCTTGTGAAGAAGATATTAAACAGAACTAGGCACAACAGTGATCCTTGGGGCACACCACTAGTTACAAGATGCCGACTGGATGCAGCACCATTCACCACCACTCTCTGGGCCTAGCCATCCAACCAGTGAAGAGTGCACCTGTCTGAGCCTTGGGTTGCCAGCTTTTCCAGGAGTAAATCCATCACTAGTCAGTTGCTTTTTTGATTTCTTACCTGCAAAATACTGTAAGTGAAATCGTGAAGGTATATCTGCAACTGAAACCTTAAAAGTATTGTTCTTGGGGACGTAATAGACACATTTATTTGTAAAGATGTAAAGGGAGACCAACAAATAAAACATAGTCATATTGGAAAGTGGCTCTGGAAAAAGAGCAAGTTTGTATTGCAGTTCAACAGCTGAGGCTTTTTCTTCCTTTCCTTCAGTTTCTTCTTTATCACCCACTGATGATCAGTTTGCCTTCTGCAGCTGCACTGCCCACATTGTCCAGAGAGCAGAAATACTGCACTGATAAATGCCGTGGAAAAGCCTATCAATATATATCTTACAAAACTGAAAGAACAAGTCAAAGATAACAGTTTTAATAGTCTTTAGGTATTCATACAGATCAGAAATATTTTCTCTTGCCATCAATAGAACTCCAGGAGTATTTCAAGCAATAATTACAGGGGACTCATAACTGGGTCATAATTGGCTCCAATTCAATTAATTACATGTCTAGTCAAATGTTTAAAATTGAGTATGTGCCTACATTCATGGTGAAATCAAGGTGCATTTGATATTCTGAATGTGTGGGAATCAACTTCCATTAATTTATATTTAAACAATATAAAAGAAAACAATCAAAGCAAAAGAGAGCAGTTTATAAATAAGTAATATAGTAAGTTATTTTACAGTCCAACCAAGCATATTAAGAAACTGCTTAGAGAGAGACTTTCCATCTTACTCTTTCTTTTTTTGTCAATTGGTACTGGGTGCTGATTCATACTTTATGACTAAAACACACAAGAAAATGCACAGTCATTTTTATTGTCTTAAACCATTTTGTGCCTGTTGAAATTGAGACAATAAAATCTAATCTCTGTTTAAATCTCTAGTCAGCATAACCTGGTCTTTTATTAATGATTTTTCTATTCACCAATCTAATAGGCAGAAACTGACCCTTGGAAAAACTGTTACCATTTCTGTTGTGGGAAATCCCTTCTTGCATGTTTGTGTGTATGTTTAAATATAAAAACTCTTGCCAGACAGAATTATTTAAAATTTTACTTTACTCTTGTGCATAAGGAAAGGAGTGAGCCAGCAAGACTGTTGATGAAGGTGTTTCTAGCTCTGTTTTGTTGTTTTCTTGTAGTTAAGGATGTGTTGTCTTTTGAGGTACGTTCTACATTAGTCTGCTAAGATTTGAAGTTTTTTCTGATTAATCCTTTCCTCATTTCAGCTGAATTCTTGCTTGTGAGAGTTTTGCTTTGTTAAGGACTGTTGATTATAAAAGGAAAGTCAGTTGTATCTGTCTGTGTAACTATCAATACCTCCTATAGTTATGAGACTGGCTGATGAACTTAAGCATGGGGATTACCCTTTTGTTAAAGACTGAAGTGAAAAAATTTCTTCCTTTCTTACTGCTTAGTTTTTATATTTAAGGTCAATAACTACTAATAAAAGTTAAGATGTAATTTCAAGCCCTCAATGATGGACTTGTTTCAGTATGAGGGCATAGCCATCCAGGTAAAATGTATTTTGTGTATTTCCAAATGAGAACATTTTCTTTCCATCAACTTACCTCAGATGGGATAACTAATGGCTCTATTAAGCCAGACTGATCTTCAAATTAAATCAAATCTGCTTCACTTAATGTGAGCATCCACTGAACTGGTTACTGCTTCCATCTAGGTGAAGTAATTGTGAGAGCAGCAGGGCTTGTATGAACCTTTAGGAAAAACGTTTGATAGACTGTACTCTTTTGGAACCACTACTCAGTGTTCATAAAACTCTTGACAGGTGCTTGCTGAAGAAGTATCTTTCCTAGAAGCATGTGCATTAAAGACAATTAGACAATGACTATTCCACCTCAGATTCTTCCTAATATTTTAAAAGTCTTTAACATAAAACTAAGTCTCATGCTGAAAGAATAAGGCTGTTGAGAAAGCAATATCTTCCCAAAGTAAGTATGGATTTGCCAAGGGCAGAATATTATTTGATTTCCTCATGTAAATACTTTGGACATACGGTGATATTATGTGTCCAGGGTAAGGCAAGTGGCATTTGACCATGGTAATATGTTCCATCATCCATGCAAATAATGATCCAGTTCTCAGGATATAATACAGCCAGCCTAACCAGCCACAGCACAGCCTCAACTGGTCTCAAATGAAAGATGTTGTGAAGTTCAGCCAGTGCTGACCCACAGACACTGGCATTGCAATACAGCCACTTCTTCATGACACAGCAAGAGTGCTGGAAGAACAGGTCCAAGAAGTAAAGATTGTCTTCCCCTTGGTTGAGTTTATACAGAAAAGACATAGATAAGTGGATTTCCAAGGCCAATTCATGCTATCATTTCTTAAGCAAATTACTTGTACATATTTCACCTCAACTGAAATATTCTAACCCTACAAAAGAGCTCAACTCTTGATATGAGGTGGTGGTAGATGGCATCACTGGCCACAAAAATGGTGTCTCCACACCACGTCTCTCATGCAGAATCAAGATAGGATCCTGTGAGACTCTGCTGTAATTTCTCTATTGCTGTCCAGATAGGCTCCATCAGGTTCCCTTAGGCTCAGTAGGACACATGTGGCCTCATTTCTGGTCTCAGAAACCACTTTTTTAACTCTCCAATATTAGTCAAAAACTCGGTGGACTAGAGTGGGACTGAAGACCAAGCGTTGTCTCCAGGGCTGTTTCTGAGCCGTACCAAAATAAAGTGTCACAAATGATAAGCGTGTAGTGAAGCTCAGTGTACATTCCTTCTCCATTCTCCCATACAAGCAGAGAAAAAGTTGAAATTTAAATAATTTTGTTTTCTTTCTGTTTAAGCATGATTTGGTGCCAGCAAAATATAGATGTAATTCTCAAGCATCTTCCTTCAGATTTTGAAAATATAGGCAAACCGTCCCTTATGGAGAACAGGTTTTAAAATAACTATGATAGTAAAAGTTTTCCTTTTTAATGCTAAATAAAGTCTTACATTTTGGTAAATAAGACTGCACAAGAAAATACCTTATAATGCATTTCTTTCAATACATGTAATTTAGATAAGAATTCTTGACTATTAGAAATAGTTGCAATTCCCAACAGAGTAACACACTGTGATCTTAATTTTACTCATGTGGACGATGTCTATGTTAAAGAAAAACAAACCCAAAACGAGTCCTTTGTGGTTTTCGAAATGCTGAGGTCTGTAAATAATATTATTCTAAATAACTACAGCATAAATGAGAAAATTTGAGCACTCTTTATTCATGTGCTCATGCTCACACATACACAACCTGTGTATCACAGAACCACAGAATCTTTGAGGTAAAAGACCTCCAAGATCATCAAGTCCATCCTGTCACTGATCACCTCCTTGTCAACTAGACCAGAGGACTGACTGCCATGTCCAGCTCTTCCTTGAACACCTTCAAGGATTGGTGTGTTTCTGTGCTTGGATGATTTTTGTGGAAATTATTTTCAGTTTCATGTATTTTGAGAGGTTTGTGTACATGTTATTTTCTCTCTAAGTTTTATAATAAGAGATTGTCATCATCATGGCTAGGCTTCGCGAATGAAGATTTGGGGATAAGAGATTGTACAAGAAAGTAAATAGTATATTACAACAGACAGGAATGATCTCCATAATTAAAACATAAAAATGAAGAAATAAAAGGGTATTAATTACAATATGTAGTAACACAGATCATATGGTATTGATTTCCAGTAGCAGTGGTGGACTGTAAGTCCAACTGTTAGTGTTGCTGTTAGACTTTTTCCTTTCAGAAAGCTCTCTTGATCTATTTCATAACTATAGCATCACTTTCTCCTTTTTATTTTCTTGCAGACATATTTTCTGTGAAGGAAACATATATGTAAATAGATTTTTTTTTTCTTATTTACATAGATTTTCCTTTAACTTTCTTTTCCACCACTTTCATGTTTGACCTATTAGTGTTTTTAGGCTTTACAAAGCCAAAAAAAAAGTGCTTTCCTCAGCAAAACCATCTGGTTTAGTTTCCTGTGCCTCAACAATGATATGTGAATTATTATCAAGGCCACCCTGGTGGTTTTCTAAGTGGTCTTATTACAGCGGTGGTCTTACAATTCAATTGGAGTGATGGAAAGGTTAGACTAAGGCTTCTTTCAAGTATAAGGTTTCCAGATTGATAAATTATGTATTGTCATATTTCTGAGAGTGACCTATTCTGCCATTGCAGCTTGAATGCAGTATCTCTTCCATCAAATAACACAATTGCAAGAGTCCTCCTGACAAATTCTGCTTTTGCAGTGTGTTCTTGAGAATACTAAATTAAGGCACTTTGCATAAGTAACTGTAAATGCATGCTGTGTTCCTATACTTTTAGTTTTCTGTTCTGTCTGGCAATGTGTGAAAACCTGAGTGAAATTATGACAGGGTCCATGTTTAGGAGCTATGCTTTTATGTGTCAGTGGAAAACATATGGATGTCAGCAGAGACTACATAATGCAGTACATACATCGTCGTTGCAGTCCACGTCAGATCATGCTGCAGGACTATGTCTACTCATTAGCAGGTGGCAATATAACACCAGGGTGAAAATAAGCCAGACTTTTTTTTTAAAAAAAAAGTCTATTCCACCTTTCAGTCAGTCTTGTGGTGATTTTAACTTGGGGCAGCTGCAGATGAGACTGTGGGAAAGAGATGAATCTCACAAGGGAGATGAGATTGCCCAGACCCAAGGAGCAAATACTCCAGACAGACTGCCCAAGGCTTCAGCTGCACATGGAGTGAAACCACTGCCCCATCATGGAATGGAGTGTGTTCACCACAAGGCGAATCTTCACAGAATTTAACAGCAGAGGTTTCACAAGTCTCTCTTCAGTGTGTGTAAATCATGATTTCAATTTTTTTTTCCCCATTGTAGTCCACATAAAATTTATTAATTGGGCAAGTTCAAGGCAAATTTGAAGGAAATGTTCTCAAACATTCTCTAGCCCTCTGCATACAGAGTTTCAATTATACTGTACAACAAGGAAATCCCTAGTTCATGGAGAAAATACTTAAGTTTGTGGGAGAATTAATACAAATTAAATGTATTCTTTAATAAGATGAATCACTTCAATTGACATTTTTCCTTCCTTACATCGGTCTTTTTCATATCATGAGTGGAATAAAAACCAAACAGGTGTGTCTACCTTTGAACTCAGACTTTTTTTTTGCTCATTCAGTTGGTATTTGGCATAATTTTAAAGAACAGAAAACAACATTTTTTATTCATAAATGTTAGGTAACATTAATAACAGGTACTGCTACCAGCCCCATCTGTAATAACCCAGCTAGTTTCCTCTTTATTAACTAATCTATGATTACAGATTTATTTGAAGCACAGAGTAGTGCACCACATTCTGAGAGAGGTCTATAGCATAGTTGATTTGAGTTTTAATAAGGGGAAAAAATCCTTTAAAACAGATCATTAAAATTTAATGAGTACATTTTTAAAACCTCATAATGGTTCAATTTACACTGGAAGTCAAGAATAGTTAATGGTGGTCTTATGTCTGTGTGGTAACATCCTCACTATACAGTAATTATTTTCATTTGAAATTAATCCAGTAAAACATCATGGGCAGTGCATTCCCAAAACCCAAGTTTTTAGCCTTCAACTATTTCAGGCCATTCCACTGAAAGAAGAAATGTTACAGGGGATAAATTAAAATGTCAGGGCTCACTTTTATTGTACTCTGGCTGTTAATATTCAGTGCATTATTAAGAAGATTGGTTATCAGCAGAGTGACTGTTCTTTCCTGATCTGGGTACAGAAAAGAAATACCATGTTTTTGTTTGTTCGCGTGGGAAACATTCTCCAAACCCACAGGGTGCACTTAATATGCCACTTTTAGTTGTAGCAGAAATACTTGAATTTTAGCTGTAGGTGTTTTTGGATGACACCTTGACCTAACAACCAACATTAATGATCCAAAGATAGAGCAGCTGAACTTTCCAGTTGGCCTTCTTTGGCTGATTTTAAACTTTCCCTGGGGATGGTTGACTTGGTTACCAGGTTAAGTATGTGAAGAAAGCTTATTGCTATTGTGCGCTTGACTCCTTTCTCTCTTTGTCTCAAAATCCATGTGATTTCTGCAATAAAAGCAATTGTGTCTTTCCTCAGGACTGTGAGGTGCATTACATTTGCAAGGCAGGTGAGTGGCTTTGGTGTTTTCTCAGCCCCCGCCCCCAGCCAGCTTGGCAGTGAGACTGGGATGGATTTGTCTGCAGCCATCGATTGAAGAGGAGGGTGAAGTAAACAGTGGGGCCCTGACATCACCCAGTGCCTGCAGCTTTACGTGCAGGCTGTGTAAACCAGCTGGTGGTTCCCTCAAAACTTCCCAACACTTCCTCCTGTGAAGGAGGGTCAAGGCTGACTGGTGCAAGGGAGCCAAGCAGCTGTCCTTCCTCACACATCCTTCACATGCACTGGGCAACTCCTGCTGCTTGCAACCCTGGTGGCCATTCCGTTGCTTCTAGTGAAATAAGGGTTTTAGTGATGCTCCTTAAGTGAGGAGGCCCATATATCTGCTTTCAAATTTTCTGCTGTGCAGTGGGATTAAAAGGATCTCTGTCCAATTTGAGGAAGAAAATTAGGGGATCCCTAACTGTTCATATGAAACGTTGCCTCTCTGCAAGGACAAATTATTGGGTTGGTTTTTTGGGGTTTTTTTGAGAATTGAATGTAGCCCAAGCACATTTGCTTGCTGTTTAACATTGCTCCTAATAACCAGCTTTGTGTTTTTTAGAAGCTGATATTTTTTAGTGCAAGTTGTGCATCATTATTTCTTGATTTGCAAATGGATTTCATCTTTATTTTTTTTAAGATCAGAAGAGATGTTCCTTCTTCCAAGTGCACTTTACAGATTTCCTTATGGAGGAGTAAATTGCATTAGTAGAGCATTAATTCCTGCTTCTGGCTTGACCTCTAACAAGTGAGATATTACTTTAACAGTTTATCAAGGCAACCCTAGTGTGCTAATACCAGGCACATATGTTGCTTTTGACATAATGAAAAGTTGGTACAAATCATATGATCTTGCTGCACTGTGCTTTATTTTACAAGAAAAAGTAATGTTTTGTGTTGCTGATGCACTATATTTCCTATGCAATACAGGCATATTTTCCCCTTTACCATTAATTTATTATGCTGTATTTATTTCCAGACCAACACTGCTTTTCCAAATCTGGTGGGAATTTCTCTCTTCCTCTGAGGTGTTTTAAATTCAACAAGCATCAGGTTTTTAATAAATCATTTTCATTTTATATATAAAATAATTGACAAGGGAAAAATATTTAAAGTATACCCTTTTCATTTTATTGCCAGTATTATTACTGATATTCAAGATAGATATGTACTAAAACCACTGCCAGTTTAAAGTGGTTCATCTGTCAGATTATAAGATATGTCCATCTCCCAACAAGGGAAAACCCAAGAGGCCTTTGGCTACTGGTGGACACTGGCCTCTTACCACCATCATCTGGTTGCCAGCAGCCTTGCTCTTGAGCCCCCATGCCCAGAGGAGGCTGGATTTAAGTGTCATATTCAAGCTGCAGACAGAGAATCACCACTGCTCTTGTGTGTTCATGCTCCATGTTTATGTTAATTTGATGTTTTATTTCAGCCCATAATACCTTGTAAACCTTTTCCACTGATTCACATGCCATAACCGTGGTGTGCACTGCTGGAATGTGCCTTTCTGGGTTGATAGCACTGGTAACGGAAATTATACTGATTTGCAGGGAGAGCCTGCCATAGAGCAGGGCCCTGCTGTGTTCTGCTTTCTGGGAGTGCCATGGTGGAGCACAGAGGAACTTCCCTTCCAAGGACCTTTTCCAGCCTAACTGTTGCCTGATCTCTAGGAGAACCTTTTTTTTTTCTTTTTAAAGTATTTCAAGAGCAGGTGAGTCACAGTTTAGAACCAGTGTTGTTTGCTGGTTTGTGCAATTTCTTATGGTCTGAGCACACTTAATGTAACACTTTTATGTTATGTACAGCATTTTAGTGGTGTCTTAAAAATATGGGTGCTATTTCAGAAAGTATACTATTTGATCAAGATAGCAGTAAGAACATGTGTGAAGTGCTCAAGCCCCAGGAGGACTGTAGGGCTGTGAGTTTCTTCATTGCTCCCTTGGGAAGCCTGAGGACTGAGGATGCTGCAAACCAACTGCAGGAACTGGTTTGGAGTGAAATCTTCTTCATATAATAATATGATTATTGACTTAGGTGGGACTTGACTTCATTCATTGTGCATTCATATGTTCGTGCACAGGGAAGCGGAGGCCAGCAGAAGAGAAAGAGGCTCTGTGCCTGCCCAGAGTTACACAGTACACCTGTGATAGGGACAACCACAATTTACCTCTAAAAGTGACCTCAGGAGACATTAAAATGACATTTAACACATTACCAATAAAACCAGGAAGAATAATAAAGAGTTTTCACCTGGCCTGCTCAGTGCTGGTTTTCAGTCTCAAGTTTGACAGAATGATGGAATTGGTGCACAACTGCTCACTTCTTGTAATAAAGTAAATTAAACTTTCTTTAAAGAAGGCTTTTTTGTTGCTGTTGTTCAGAAGGTCACATCTAAAGAAAGACAGTGTAAAACATATGGGCACATGTGTAAAAGTATAGCTGGCAAAAGAACAAGTTTGAGTAAAATGTCCACCCAAATCAAAAGTAAATTAATTATCATTGTTACCACATCAATTTTGGAGTGATTACAGAAATTAGTGTTAAAAAATAGCAGAATCATGCACATTTGACATTTACCTTGAAAATACACTACACAGTAAAGAGAAACAAGACTCGGGTCCCTTGGCTTAATTTACTCATGTGAGACTTGGGAACAAACTGCATCATACAATTGCATGCTGATGATAGGCAATTAGTTGCACTGATTTGTAGCAGTCAGAGCATTTAAATACAACGTGTCATAAATATTTCAAGTCAGAGGAGGGGGGGGATGGGGGGAACAACATGGAGGGAAATCCAAATTCTGAGAAGACTATCTTAAACCATGTCTTGAAGAGTAGTTTATGTTCTGGAGTTGCTTGTAAAACAGTTGACTCCTAACTTAGCTGATAGTTTTATTAGTAGTATCTTAAGTTGATCCTTTTTGCCTAGATATGGGTTTTCACTGGGACACTGGTTCATATAAAGTCTCTTTAAGTGAAACAGTCTTCTAACTTGTGACTGCAAATTCCAGCTGTGTTGCTTTTAGAAAGTACTGCTGGAGCTTGCAGTGTTATTACACTATCTTGGAAGGAAAAATCACACAAACTTTTCTATTTCCTAAGGGCAGATAACAGCTAGAAAGGAAAACTGCCTGTAAACTAGAACAAAATAGGGGTGTTCAGGATGAAAGCTATGATCTGGAATCCCACCCAGAACCAGTTCTGCGGCAACTAAAAGCACTGTCTGGCAGAGAAAGGCAAATTTATCTTCAGGAGGATGACAGCTCATGGTGATAACACTGTGTCCTCCTATGGAGGGTGTGAGGCAGAAGTACAGGCAATACAAGATGGGGGTTAAGACCTTAGTTTATTGCAGAATGCTCATCATCTGCTCTTGGGCCAAAATGAGCTGCAGGCTGCCACTGTCCTTGATTCTGTCTGTGAAAGGAGACTGAAATTCTCCAACCTGAGAGGGTCACGAAACAAAAACATGCATAGAAAGCAGAAAACATTTGCTTTAGATGTTGATGATTTGTTTTCTTACAGAGTGAAGAGAGATGAGGGAAGGATGTGTTCAGTAGACAAGTCTGACTTGAGAATTGTCCTTAATGCTAATTAGACTTCTACACCTGGAACTAAAAGACAGTGGCTCTATAGGATCCCATTTACTGGCATATGAGTATTTTGCATTTCTGCAGAATGAGTAATTTTGTATTGGGCACAAAGAGCCAGCTCAGTCTGCCCACTTGGTTAGGGGAGAAGACAGCAAATATGGGTTCCCCATGTAACCTACCAGCATAAATAAGCCTGTCAGCCTACCACTGCTAAAATAAATGCATCTTTTCTACAGATGATAGAACTGGTCACTAGTGACACAGATTACATTGTGATCATCCCTGTAGTTGCTTCTAATTAGCAGAGGACACAAGTGATCTTAAGCTTTGAATCCTACTGCTTACCTACTTGATGGTAAAGTGCACAGCTGGACTTATACACACATGTGATCAATCAAGTATGGTAGACCTTTCTCCCAGATTTCACCATGAAACTCAAAAATTAATGCATAGATGTCTTTTCACTAATGTCTTCAATCATTTGGTTATATCTTTTAAAGATGACCCACATAATATTTCCATACCCAGTTTGTGTCCTCTTCTGCTTTGTAACACCTGCAGATGCCTTGAAGCAAACTTGCATGTTCATTCATGTGTTGCTGGTCCTTCCCGTCTTGTGTTACAGGGAATACCAGGAGTGGAAAGATTTATCCTCCAGAGCTGTGCGTGGGGACTGTTGAGGTGGCATCTGAGGTGTTACTGAAATTTTAATAGCAGCAGGTGCCCAGTCTTTAACAAAAACGTCCTTTCTGCTAGAGGTTCACTAGGCACCAAACACTGGTAGGTGTCAGCAAATAAAAAGTGCCAGTTTGTTTACACTAAAATTTGTTTTGTTTTTTGGTTGCTGAAACTTCATTCTTTCTTCTCTTTTGATAAATCCTCTAGTTCCCATAGTAAGAGGGGAAAAAACACAACAACAAAGACTGAATTTCAGTTGATGAAGAAAAAATACAAGAGAGGGATAAATAAATGTATTTGAATTTTTAACAAAAACACTTAAAGGAAAGCAAAAAAATTACTTGCTTGCATTAGAATTTTCAAGATACTTTGCATATACATGCAACAGGAATTAATTGGAAGTAGCTACAGTAGTATTCAGAATAAACATCTGTCCAACAGAATTTGAATTAGAACAGAATATAAAAAAGGCTTACGAGACCAGGCCTACTCATAGAAATGAGAAAGATTTATACCTTGAGCAGACTGGATTTGTTATTCAGTGGCTACTATTACTGTGATGTTTGTTGCTTTATTTAGATGAACAGTTTGGCTCTGGTTGTCTTTTGTTCTGACTGTCCAGAAGACTTGGCACAGTGCATGTCGTGCACAGTACGGTTTGAGAGGGAGACTTGCAGAAGGACATCCACCCAAGGCTAGCTGGCAGACAATAGCAGAACATCCTTTCCTTTGGAAGGGACTCACCAGGAAAGCATTGGTCCTGCCTCTCTGTTTTTAGCTGAATGCAGATGAGAGGAATGATTAACACTGATGAGTGACTGGGGATTTATTGTTTACTTAGAGATAAGGCATGAGCTTCCTTTGTTAGCACTTTCTGCCAAATAGTTTGATTCCAGTTCACTAATTCTTTTATTATTTGTTGTTGCTCATTTTGATAGTGGTAGTTGTTGCTTTAAGTGATTTCTTTCACTGAAACCTTTTCATCACTCGTGCTTATTTTATTTTATTTCTATGGTAAATTGTCTGAGCTGTTTGTCATTTGGGCCATAGTACTCTGGAGGTCCTTTACATGCATCACATGTTCTGCATCCAACAGTGCTTTTTCTGTTCATTTCTTGCCCTCCTCCCTAAAGCTGAAATAAATCAAAGTAGGTTGAGACTCAGTCGCAATAAATCAAGACCTGTCCAAAACTGGAGCCTGCCCAGTCAAAATGTCATAGCTTGGCTTTCACTGAGGATTAATTAAAGGCCTGATATAAAGCCCAGATGTGCTTCAGGAGAATAGCAAACTGCCTGGTGGTGGCTATACTAAAAACCAAGTCTCCCCATGAATCTGCCCACCCAAGAACGTGGAGGAGGATAAGGCTGAGGAAGAGGGAAGAAGGGAGGGGAGGGGAGGAAAGGAGTAAACTGAATCAAGCATGATTTTATAGCGTCTATGTTGGCAGAGAACAAGACAAGCTCTATGCTAGAGCACATCTGAAAAAAATACAAAGCCTGCATGTGTATATTTCTAACAGCCTCAGAGAACATAATTGTTAAAATGTTCAGTATTAATCGGGAGTGGGATAAAACTAACACAGTGAGTGAAATTTTGCACCTTATATGGTCAAAATATATATATATATATATCTATGTGGCATGCCCAGTCACTGAGCTTGCTGGGTGCCTGTTTTACATTAAATTCCTGAAAGTCAACTTGACTAAAATAGTTTAGCTGAAGATTCCTGAGGCTCTGATAGGGACAGATATGGAACTGTGCATGTATCTAAATGCAGTATATTTAATATAAATATGTAAAAGACACTTAAATTACAGCCTGCTTGCATTATGGCCATTGTAAAGCTCCAACTTTGGTTCCAGAGGTACAGTGATTTAATTGAACAGTGTGCATGGAATGACCCCTTTTAAGAAAGACAGGCACTTAAAGAGTGTTGCAGCTAAGTTGTGGGACACAATATATGGTTATTCTCACTCTCTCTTGCAGGCATAAAAATAAAATTTCCTGGGGAAAAAAAAATAAAAATAATAGTATCTGACTGTTTGTATAGAATTAAATGATTTCCTGAATAAGATTAGTCCAACATTTAATTTCATAATTGGTTTTGGTTTCTTTATATTTGCTGTGTGGAAGTCATGAGTACACACATGTGCTCTGATGAGATGCAGTGTTAAATTTTCATAGACCTGGACGAGTGGTTACAGCATGGCAGGAGAGGTCCGTCGAGCGGTGCTGCCCTGTGTTCCTCAGTCCAACGTAGTGAATCACTGTTTATGTAGCAGTCAGTTTTGATGCCCTGGATATTCCTAGGCATAGGATGTTCCTGTGCATATGTGTGTGATAGACTTATGTATTCATTTACTTGATATATCTTCTTAAACACAACACCCTTTCTGGTCTCTCCTCTGCCCAGATTAAATGAGTGTCATCTTGCAAAACAGACAGAAAAGTGGGAGATAAGGAGCTGGACAAGAGGCATAGATTAAGGTCTTATTTCTGAAAAATGTGAGCCAAGAGTATAACAGTTCTTTGTTATGGCCCCAAGAAGGTCTGATGAAAGCCAGGGTTTGAGGGAAGTTTGGTGTCAGTCTTCACAGTCCTGCTGACTCTGTGTCTTGTCCTTGTTGCTTGTGGTATATACATGTTTGTGCCAACTTGGCAAAGCAGAACCATGACAAGCCTTGACTGTAACACATATGTCAGATGGCTAGTTTTGCTCTTCAGCATTCCCTCCTCCTGTGCAGTGAGGAAAAACCTACTGAACCTGATACTTTCCTCTGCTGAGTCATTGTGCCTCACAGAGACTTGCAGTGCTGGTTGGGCACATGCTACTCCATAGGTTATCAAAGGACAGCTGATGCTTGGTTGCCTCATGCATGGTCCTGTCTCTAAAGGAGACATTATTCTAGCCACTTTCAATCTCCCTGCTCATTTCCCAAAGTCTTTGGTGCAGCCCCTTCATGTTTTCCTCAGTCTTGATTTTAAATGCTGTCCATTTCCTTATCAGACTTCACCTACATTGTCTTCCTGATCCCCTGCTTCTTCCAACAGCAGTTCCTTTTTAATTCTGGTCTCTTCCATGCTCCCAGATTACATGTTCACCGTACCTGTTTTAGATGGCAGACCCTTCATGGATCTCACTGCTATTGCCACTAGTTGCAGGTGCTAAAAGAGTAAATATGACATGAGTCTGAATTGGTGGCTTTGCTGAGGAGAAGGTCCCTGTCAATTTGCAGTGGTTGTTAGTGTCAGGGAGCATCAGGAACTAGGCTGCACCATGAGGGCAACAGGCTGTGCCCTGATAGTGAGCCCAGCACGGGCAGTGCCCTTGCCAACCAGGGCACAGTCTTGCAGCATCTGAGTGGAATGGGCAGAGCTGGGTTGTGGGTAACAAGATCCCATCAACAGCTCAACACAAGGCAAGGTGATGAATCGGGTTCGGACTCCATCCAGGGTTCCAGTCAGGAGCAACCGCAGGGACCGGAGACAATCCAGGAGAAACAGTGACTGAGCCAGTACATCAGGAAACAGGCATGCCTACAGCATGACTCAGGCAAGATTTGGATGTCTAGGTCCAGATTGAAATGGAGCCCCTGGACCCATGGATACAGTGAGCCTTGACAATATGCCAGCAGGGCAAGAAAGGAGAAGAGGAAATTTCTTGTGGAGGAACTTGTGCAGTGAAGGAAAGGAAGAAACCACCACCACGGTAGATTTGGTTTAGCTAAGCAATAATGGAACGTAACCGGAGGTAGAAGGGGTAAAGTCTGGAGCTGCATTTTAATTAAAGTATGGGGTTTACCAATTAACACAAAATTGCAGTGTTTCTGTGCCCCAGCATATTGGGAGGTGGAGAGAAGCCCTGTGCATGCATTCCCTCTGGAGACAGGGAGTCACTGTGCCTGGGGGGCTGCTTGCCTCTGGGAACAATAGTTGGCTTTCAGACGACCAAGCCTGGCCCTGGTGCTCCAGCTCCCCACTCCTCTTGGGGGCTGCTGTAAAGTCACATTTGGGAATGCATTACTGTGTGTGCGAAAGCCTGGACCAGAGAGCACCAGGGGAGAGAAACATAGGGCTTGCACAGGGAGCTGTTTTGTGACACCTGTCCTGCAGAGCTCTACAAGACAGAAGCTACAAGAAGTTCCACTGTGATCTTTTCTGATGGCTATATTGGTTTTGGTCTGTAATTTCCTATAAAAATTTCACCATGGGTTTAACTTTAGCAAAGCCCATCAAAGTCTGGGAACTTTTAAACATTCTTCTTTGTAACAAATTTTAATAAAATTCAGCCTTTGAGCCAGGATTAGAAAACACTGGGAAAGCTGTGCTAAATTTAAAAATCTGCTTCAGTTTTAAATGTCTTTGCAAGCTGTTACTTCTGAATGTGAACTATGCCTTTGCTCTGTGTGTGTGTGTGTGTGTGTGTGTAAGGGAAAGGGGGTGGGGAAAGATTTGAAAGGCTAAGTGCTTCAAATTTGACAATTAGCTACTGTACATGCTCAGGAGCTTCCCCAGCTTTCCCCTCAACCCTTGTTTTCTTTATCTCCTGGGTGGTCCCTATTATCCCTGTCCATTCTTCTAAGATCCCATCTCCCATTTTCCTCATCTTCTCCCTCCCTATAAAGGGGGCCCTTTCATTGCCGTCACCATCCTTCCTGCTGGGAAGTCTGAGACCCCTTTGGGAGCCAGCCAGAGATGTTTTTTATTTCATGCTTGCAGAACCAAAGAGAGACGAGTGCTACAGAAGACAAGACAAAAGCTTTCTAGTGGGAGAAGTAATGCTGAATCTTGAACCTCCCAAAGGTGGGCCCAGATGAACAGCTCAAGGAGTGTGTCCTGGCTGTCAGGGGTGCTGGGGCATTTGTCCTTAGCACTTTTGGAAATGAATCTTTTCTTCATTCCTTAGAGAACTAGCAATTCAGCTGATGCAAGTGAATGGATCCCATTCAAAGCAAAGGTATTATGCTAATTTAGGATGGCTGCATAGCTTTCTCTAGTAAGGTAGATGCAGAACCATTAACCTATAGGTGGTCCGTTTTCCATATCCTTTTAGGATGGTAGAAAACTTATTAGCCTGAACAGCGTGTCTCTGTGAGACAGACAGACAGAGAAGGAAATTGTGTGTGCTGTGCAGCAAGTTTGTCTTTGTAGTAGGACTCTGAAAGCAACTGGAACTTTAGATCAAGCTGTATCTGCTCAAGAGATTTGCTTCACTTAAATCAGCATAACTGTAGTAGTACAGTACTTCTTCCTCTCTCTTCTGCAGCCTGGAGGCAGTAAGGTCTCTGCAAAGGTATGGTAGCAGACCTTGTCCTGGGCATATCCAGGCCAAACTTCTTGGGATTTGCATAAATGACCTCAGCCTTCTGTTACAGTCACCAAGGAAGAATTTTGCAGTGATGAAAGCAGAAACAATTTCTCCTCAGCATCTCTCATCCGGGTCTTGGTGACATTTTTGCCAGCAGTTTCTCTTGACTTGAAAACCCATGGAAAGGCATTATCCTGAGGGTTGGGGGGTTTTTTACCAGTAAGGATATTAATAATGTGATTTTGGAAAGGTGTAAGTAGTGTGTATGGTATGAAAATTGCTTTATGTAGTAACTTACATTCATCTTGAAACAACGGTGTGCGTCTCAGCTCCATCAGTTCAGTAACAGTTTTTAAAGACTATTTCTTGCCTTTGTTTCAGGCTTTATTGCGTACAACTCATGAACATCCTAAACAAATGCATGATGGGACTTTAACTTGAAAATGAACACTAAAAAAATAGTACTTGAAGTGAAAATATCTCAGAATACTATTTACCCACTTCCTTGCTGTAGAACACAGTAGTGTTGATGTAAAATGCATATAACTGTAGTAATTGAGGAATTAATGGCTTCCAGGACTTCACTGTATTGTGATCAGTCTATCACTTGGCCTATGGTGTCTCTGAACTTTTTACTGTGTTTGCTTAATGCAATTATGGAATAATCCTTGGTCCAGTTTCCTGGAACAACACAAATAGCTTTTTCTTCTCTCCATGTGTTCCTGGTTTACAGCCTGACTTGGAAGGGAGCTGTGTTTGTGAACTTTTGTTTCACTTCACACTGGGGTCCAATTCCAACATATTTCTTATTTGATTTTTGTTTTGAAAATGTTTGTGCTCCATTGTCAGCCCAATGTATGTTGTGTTCATCTTAGAGTTTTACCTAACTGAGTAAAGATTGAAAGAAACATTTATTATATTATATTAAAGTGTTAAGTGTCATATTTGTTTTCCCCAATTTACTTTTAATCTCTTTGTGAAGGTAGTACATTTCATGATATCTTCAGTCTAAAATTACTTACGTTTTTGTTAGTTTGGATGAAACAAAACCCCTGCATCTGACTAGCCCTGTCTTCAAAACAGATCAGGCTGGAGCAACTCTTTGTATTTAGTTCCTATGTCCTATTTAAGAAGACTAGGTTAAATTTCTAGTTAACGTGTTAGGATAGAACTGAGTCTAGCTCCTCATTATTTTCTTTGCTTTTGCAACCTGTTAAACTGTGGAAGAGATGGTGAAGGATTGTCTGAAGTTATTTTTTTAACATAAATTTGAACCAAAATATATTTTAAAGGTTTTATATTTTTAAGATTTTATATTTTAAATGGTTTATATTTGAAAAGTATTGCTTCTATGAAAGTTCAAGGATTCTGCTAATATTTTTATGGGCTGGATATATTTTGAAAAAACAAAGTAATTGGAAAATGTTGGACATGCTGTAACCACCATCTGCCCCTGCCTTAAAAAATGTGCATCATTCCATACACACATTTTAAATGATCCATCATATATCATCACTAACTACAGTACTTCATTCATGTAGGTGTTAGTTTTTGTGTGCGAAGGTCAGATCTTTTCAAACTTAATTCTGAATGCCTGTGTTTTATAACAATCTAGCTTTTCTTTGAAGTTTGAATATATATTTTTATTATAATAATTCATCCTTAGCTGGAGGGAAGAAAGAAAAAAAAAATCACGTTCCTGCTTCAAATCAAATTGACTGAGGTCTCTTGGTTGATATTTCTAACATCAGAATTCCATAGTAAGTATGATATGTGTTAAAAGCTGTAGAAATTAGGTTACTCCATAGCCCTAGAACTTTTCTATCCTAAAAAAAAGTGTTTTAAACATGAAAGTTGGAAAGGCAGGAAAAAGGTAGTTAGTGAATTATTTGTTCTATATGTCATGTTTTAAAAAATTACTATAAGCTTGAAGTTAGCTCTTGGCATTGCTTGAGCTAATTCTTTATAAATCCATTTAAAATGCACACTAGACCTTGAACGATTTTGTAGGGCCAAAGTATCAGTGTAAAATTAGAAAAACAGTATCTTTGAGTTTATTCTCTTGGCTTCTGAAAGCTGAGTGGGTGGTGAGGAGTCCCTTCCTTGAATTAATGTTTTTACTAATAGAAATATAGCAACACTTTAAAGAAGGTAACTCAGATGGAAAAAGAGGAGCATATCAGTGCATTTCATTTGATTGTAATGCATTTTATTTAAAAAATAATTTCTTTCAGGACAGAGAATAAGTGATGAAAATTATCACAGGTGAAATAACAAAACATGTAGGGATTAGAAAAATATACAAATAGATCTGTTAACTTTGTTTAGATTTAGTAATTTGGATTTTTTAATTTGTTTCTAAAATTTTACAGTGTTGCTTGTTCATGTCATAATTAAGGTCTCTTGGTACTTCTGTTACCAGAGAATGGTTTCTTGCATTTTTAACCCAACATAGAAAATAGAAAAAATAAAATAAAAATAACTAGCTCATTTTTTGACAAGTGATGTTGGAGTCCAGGTGTAAAGTTTTACACTGTATTTATCATGAGTTCACATTTGCAATGTGTAACATAATTTTTCAACATGCAAGTCATTAGCATGCATAGCTAGTGTTCAATATACAGTCAGGGTCCTTGCCTGTGCCCAGAATTTGCCCAGTTGTGTCATAAGGAAGGGGTAACAACACCTTTCTGTTTGCAGTGCGGTTTTCAGGCTGGCTGCAGGCTGCACCACTGCCAAGTTGCTTGGGGCCCCTGGAACTTATTTCCCATATCCAGGTGATATGAGTATCAGGTATGGACTGCTTCTCCCTCCTTCCCTCTTCCAGAAGCTAGGGAGCACAGTGGTGCTGCCCAGAGGTCTCTGTGATGCCAGGAAACTTGTTTCTGTGCTTTCAGGTCTGTTCAACAGTTTTTCTGTCTGCTTTACAGTGCTGTGGAAGTTGACTTTCTATATGCTTGTTGTGTAGTGATTTGGTTTCTTTGTTTTGTTTTGTTTTGTTTTTAATAAACTGATAAAAAGTAGTTAGAATTAATTTACCATTGGCACAGAGGATCTGGCAGTCAGCTCAGCCAATAAGCCACCAGATAGGGGTTCCTTGCTGGATAGAACCTACTGGCTCAACTATTCTGTCTTGGAAAGCACTACACCCTTTACAAAAACCAGAAGGCAGGCCAGGCCAAACATTTCTGCACTGTTCTTTGGGCCATGGCACATGAGCTGGGGGCACACATTGATGGGCCTGCAGATGGTGGTTCCAGTTTTGGGCAAATTTGTATTTGGCTCAGGTTATTATGAATTCCGTTTATTTTAACTGGATTTTACTCTTGGAAAGAAAATTTGAAATTCATAGCATGAAAATAAGTAGAAACTACAGCAATGGTTATTGCAAGCTCCCACTGCTGATTTACAGTCCTGCAATACTCGCCTGAGCTTTCAGTCCCACAGTCCCCACAAAACATGATCTATGCTGAAAGTGTACTTGGGAGAAATGTGTAGTGGGTCTATTTGGGCTTTTTGCATTGTGATGAATTTAAACTAGGGGTTCACTTGGATGCTAGCCACAAAATCTGGATGCTAGCCACATCACACAGTGGTGACCTGGGGACAGGCTTTGTCCTCAGCTGCATCCTTCTCATCTCTGAACATGGATTTGTAGTCTTCAGGACACAAAGTAAATTGCCTGATACATTAGGCTCTTCCTAGACATACTGGATTGAGTACTATGTGTAGAAGAGTTTAAATCAGGGGGATCCTCAAATACACAAAAGTCTGTCTGGAATGTTCTGTTGTTCTAAGAAATATGTATGAAAACTTCAAAACTGAATTTGAGGGCAGGAAAAGGGAAAATGTTTAGCAGCATTTGTTGACACCTACAGCCAGGTAACAGTGACCATAGAAGCCAATCAATACAAGAAATATAAGAGTCTGTGGAGCACTCAAGAAACCATTTCTTTTTCCTTCCAGCCCACAGTTAAAACTCAAGTAATAACTTAATGCACAAGAGATGCATTTCAATCGAGGAACAAAATAAAATGAAGACATTTTAAGTTTTGCCCATTCTTACTTGCAATGTGTTTTGCATGTGTAGTATGAACAATTTATTTGATTAAATTATGGTTCCAGATTTCAGCCTGCAACAATATCTGTAGAGTATCCATTCCTTATTTCAAGCATTTTAATATCTAATGTGACACCAACTGGCAGGGAGGCTGCTGAGATGCTGATATGGCTCGTGGTCCCTGCAAGTCACTCAGTCGCAGTGCCCCCAGCAAATTTTCAACTTGTATACCAGGAAAGATGTCACTGCACAGACACATAAATTATGTTTTTATTTCCAGCTATACTGTAGGTATCTCTATTGAGACTGACTTCAGAGAAACTGACTCTCCTGTGGCTAGAACTGAGTCTGGGAGGGTGATGAATAATACCAAGGTAAAGATTACAGTGGAGTGATGGAAAATCTGATTTCTCCTATCATCAAGTTCATAATACTATGACTCACAGTTGGAAAGGGGGGTGGACGGGAGGAGGAGTAAGGTGGCACCTCTTGGGAAGAAGAGAGGAGAAACAGGCAAACCATAACTCCACCCTAAAAAGCTCTCACACTTGGGCGAGTTTTCTCTATTTTTGAAATGCTGTGGCCACCAAAGAGAATGCTGCAGATCAGGTGTAAGAAATGTCCAAGCAAGATACAATTCAGTCTTTAAACTCGGTTTTACATCGGTAAAATGGACACAATCTGGGTGCCTCACAGAGACAGTTAAGAAGCCAAGCTCACTAGGAGTGGTAGTTAAGATGTAAATTGTCACATCAGTAGGCATTATTATAGCTAATTACAGATACTGTTATTCTGGAGGCACATGTACAAATTTGCAGGATTTCAAAAACAGTAATAGGAGGAAAGTTAGATGTGATATGGGTTACAATTCAAAGGGAAACTGGGAAAGCCAAGTGGCTTTTATGGCACATTTCACTATATCAGTGGAGTGGCTCCAGCTTTTCAGGAATAAGCAGTTTCACTATTTTATTCTGTTGTGGATGGTGGAAAAAAAAACCCAAACAAATCCCCTACCCTAAAAAAAAAAAAAAAAAAAAAAAAAAAAAAAAAAAACACCCAAAAACCCCCAACCCACAAACAAACAAAACCCTCCCAAAGAAATGTTATGTTCCAGTGCTGAAATCAACTAATTTGTGTAGTCATGTGGCATTTCTTCCATTGCAAGAGGTCCTAGATTAGATTAGGGAGTGTGAGTGAAATATTATTCTAGTTAATTATTATATTAATAAGGTTAACAATAGTCTTTCCAAAACAAGGTAGTCTGTGATTTATTTGTATTTTAGTGACAAGAATTTTGGCAACAAGGATGAAAGGACATGTTTATTTTTTCTCTAGGTAGCTGCTGATTAGTTAATTAAATATTTTAATCATCCACAGTGACCTCTGTATTTGGGCTGCCTATTGGTTTACACTGGATTTCACATACCAGTGACTCTGTCCTGCATTGACTTTGGATTGCAGAAGTAAAACCTGCCTCATCCATGAGGCTTCTCATCAGGTTGAGCATAGTGCACATCCTCTGACATAGGTACCTTTGGCAGGGAAATGAAACTGAGCCGAGTTGATCCTGCAAGCCCAAAGTTCCTGCTTTGTTAAAAGGTTCATAGCGGATCAGGTATTTTTCAGTATATTTTTAAAAGCTTGGTTGAGCTAATTTAATTTCTGTTCATTAATTCCTCCCTCCATGCCCCCCTTCAGAATAAATGGCCCTTCACACGAATCCAATTTAGCTTCAATATACCTTATTCACACTGCCTTTTATTGCAAGCCACAGTTCAGCCAGCTGTAAGATTGCCCAGCTGCCTCAGGTTTCCCAATTTAGCCCTGGAAACGATTTCAGCATGGCTAAAACTTTTCACTGGCCAATTTGGAAACAGGATTCAGCTTGTGAAAAATGCCCCCGGAATGGCCATTGAAAGCAAAATAGAACAAAACAAAAAAATCCTCTACACACCAAAAAAAATGGTGGGTTGAGACGAGATCTGGATGGGGATTTTTTTTCTCCTAGGATTGAAAGGATGTGTATGGACTACATCGCAGGAGTTGAAAATCAATTCTTAGCCTTAAACTTCTGCTACCCTCTGAGGGACTTGTCTTCTTGGCTTGGGCTTAATTGCAGCACTGATATAAACAAGGGGCTTAGTGTGAAACTCTCTACAGGCAGCTGGAGGTGAACTGGCAGTGAAGACCAAGATTGAGTTTAGTATTGAGGCAAAATCACCTGGTTTTGTCTGGGAGCAATAGTAGGAAGGAAAAAAAAATGTTTGCAGCTGTGTGGTGAGAATGCATGTCTAATCAAAGACGTCAAGGCATCAAATGTTCATGTTTACATGGCTCAGAGTAAAAAATAGTAATACTTCCAGGTCTTAAACATCATTGAACTTGAAGCTATGAACAGAGGTCCTGCCATTAGATCTGAGTTGAATTTTACAGAGTCCATGTGTGTGCAGCTCAACAAAGGGTTGATTAAGTATGGATTTATTGTTGCACTTTTATAGAAAACTTTAGCATGTCTTGGAGTTTATAGAGACAGACATGTTAATGAAAGCCCTTTGGCAAACCTAGAATTCCAAAACAGGCAACACTCAAAGTCTGATCTTGCACCTAAGAAAAGTATGCACATAGACTGTGATTATGTAAGTATTTTTTGATCCTGTATATAGATCACAATAATTAGGGAGAAGAGCATGAGACTTATTTGCCCACATAACACTTTGTCCAATGAATCATATTTGTGTTTAAGAAAATGGAA